>OU015752.1:25366159-25411636 GCA_907169655.1 Acomys percivali
ACACACACACACACACACACACACACACACACACACACACACACACAAAGAGAGACAGGGAGGCATGTTCTTCTAGAGAATTCTGAACCACACAGCAAACAAAGGAGGAGATAAAAGAGGGAAATATGATCTGAATATGTTGTATAAAAATATTTACCATAGGAAAAAAAGGAAATATAATTATATGGTAAGAGAGATGCATTTTTTCCTGCCAGGTAGCTGTCTATGAATTGTCCAAGTTTTTTTAAGTCACTCCTCACTTATGCACAGGTAAGTTATACAAATTAAACCCATTGTTTCATCAGGCATTAATGCATGGAATATTTATTTGTTTCTGACGTAGTGCCTGAGATAAGTAAAGGCTTGCTCTTGCATCATTATAAACAGTTCACATAAGGCAATAAATATTTCTCAATAAGTTTCTAGGCTATAGAAATAAAGATTACTAATAAAGTGGAAAAACAGAAACTGCAAAATCTTTTTAATATAATATGTATTGAAAGTTTCTACAAAGTACCAGAGTTACTCAAGTATTTAAGTTCTTGAATTCTTTAACACTTAAGAATAATAATATTAGACATGAGCAAACATCTAAAATTGATGCTTTGCTTTTTAAAAAAAAGTCCTTAATTGACATAGAATTATATCACCTTCCCATCTCTCTTCCTCCCCTAGCTTCTCCCAACCACTCTTCTTCAAAACGCTTCCATGTCCCCATTCTCTGACTATTATTATTTTGAGTCTCTCTCTCTCTCTCTCTCTCTCTCTCTCTCTCTCTCTCTCTCTGTGTGTGTGTGTGTGTATGTAAAAATATATACAAATATAATCCCTGAGTCTATGGCTGACCGCTCTGCATTGGACAACCAGTAAGGTCTCCTCCCGGGGAGAGGCTAATTCTCCATCCTTATTAGTTGTCTGTAGTTCTTTGTCCAAGGGTCAGACTCTGTGAAAATGTCCCCCCTTCCCCAAAAACATGTCCGTTGACACTGCCGTTGTTCCAGACTTGTTTATGCACCAGGTCTAGGTCAGACTGTTTCACAGCCGATATCATTGCACTCTGGCTCTTGCTATCTTTCTGCCCCTCTTCTGCTTACCATTATCCAAGAAATAAAGTCCTGGTCCACAGCTGAAAGAACAGCAACTGAACTGTGTCAGTACCTCCACTCAAACGCCCCAAACTGTAACTAACCTTCAGAAAACCTGAGTATATAAAAAAGTGCTTCAGTGCGAAAAATAGGCAGACCTTCTGCAGACCCCCATCCTTTTTACTTCAGACGAATAACTGAGACACAGAAAGAAATTCATTCTTTCATACATAGCAGGATATGGAAAACCCAGTGTTAATAATGTGGCTTGCTAATTATTTGATTCTAAAAGTAATATCTAACAGTCACTAGAGTAAATGTATCTCAAAGTCCTCATACTCTTTTGTTATTAATACAAATGTATTTTGCATTTCTTTTTTTGCTTGTTTGTTTGGTTGGTTTTTTTTTTTTTTTTTTTTGATTTTTTTGTTTGTTTGTTTTTCGAGACAGGGTTTCTCTGTGTAGCCTTGACTGTCCTGGACTCACTTTGTAGACCAGGCTGGCCTCGAACTCACAGCGATCCACCTGCCTCTGCCTCCTGAGTGCTGGGATTATAGGCTTGTGCCACCACGCCCGGCTTCATTTCTTGTCTTTAACATTGACGGTTTATTGGTATAAACAAAGATTGGTCCCTCTGTGCAAAGTGAGTTGTAAAACAACACTCGCTCTAAGGATAAGCCATCAATTTTACTCTCTAATGAATTTTTAAACTGCTATTTTTTGACTGAAATTATACAAGAAAATAGAGTCAGAATTAAACTGAGAAGGCATTCACTGGGGGTTGCGGACAGTTAATTTAATGCAAAAGTTAAGAATAAATAATAAGGCAGGCCAGTTAGTACTAGTTGTGTCTGACAAATTGTGGGGGTAGGGGAGCTTATCAGGTTTATTTTTGGTTGACTATTTAAAGACTTGGCACAGCAATATTCTTTTGTATTGCCTTTCACTAAAAATGTGCCAGGCTTAGAATTTTTCCATAATAGCTGCAGTGATCCTGGTGAAGACCCCAATGCAGTATTACCTTCAGAGTTGTACAGTGCGCCCCATCACTGATGTTTCCGTCCAACGGCGATTTTAAAACCATAGCTGGCAGGATTGGAAAATGCTGCATCTGCACTTTTAAAATGTGCTTCTTTGAAACTGCTGCATAAATACAGATAAACTTTATATCCAGCTTTTCCTGTTGGCTAACTATCCAGAGAAGGGGTGTTTAAAAGCCCAACAGTTCTCATGTTCCGGCCTGGGCTACAGAATTTCTCCTAGGGTAAACAGAAATAATTACAGTAATTATTGTTCAGATCCTCTGGCACCAAAACACATGTTTATTTGGAGCACTGGATGTTTAAGAGGATGCTTGAAAATAAATGGCCCTACCTGAGCTACACTTTCATAGAGAGAGAGAATAATATATCTGCCGTAAGATTTTACAAGCCTGCAGCAGCCTTTCTTGCCCATGTAAATAGTTTTACCACTGAAGTGCTGAGTCATTCCTTTTTCCAACAATCTTTCCTTACTAAGCAAAACAGAACAAAACTGAAACAATACACAGAGCTTGTTCATTAGTGTTTATGGTTGACATTTGGACTCTACAGGTCAAACATACTACGTCTGGTATCATATTTGCCTAAATTAGAAGTCTCCTACATCCTGACTGTGTTTGATTGTGGACTTCAGAATTTGAAGGACTATTAAACACTCCGTAAAATCAGCATCAAGCAGATCAGCGCAAAGCCGCAGAGTGCAGGTGTTTCCGTAATTGGGAAAGTGCTCTGTGTTCAATGGCCCCTCAAATTCATCCTCCTCTTCAGTGCTCCTCCGGGTTTTACAAAGCAGCTGAGGAAACCTGAGTGCTGACTGTACTTTTCTGCAAATTCAGGCTTCTCCATCTGTGTAAAGTCTACAGATGAGTTGCATTTGCTCCTCTAAACTTTACTTAAGGAACCGGCATTCCTGTCAGGAAGGTTAGATAGCAGTTTCCTTGCTACGTGTGTGTTTGAAACCAAGGATTTCAGGAACAGGAAGCATTCGCTTATGAGGATGTTAAGACTATGCACTCTGAATGACATGTTACAAATGTTGTAAGTCCTTTCATTTCCAAAACCAGCTTACTGATATTTACAGAGAAATCCATAGTTTATTTAAATATCAATGCACTTTCCCCCTCAACACTCAATTGCTGCAGGTAGAATGTATCAGATCTCTGAACACCACCCTTAACTCATGACAATATGACAGACATATTCATGGAGAGTGTAAAGAACCCAGGAATGGAAAAACATCATGAACACTTAGCAGGTACCCTTCTCATTCTTTTGTACACTCTCTCTTCAGTTGTATCGCATTTTGAGAGCTATGTGGTCTCTGGTTGCCAGGAGAGATGTCTGTGTATCACACTGCAGGGAAGTCCACAATTGGCTGCAAGGACAGAATTCATCCCGTTTCCACTTTCAGGAGACGAGTTTGAAAAGAACTGTGCACAGTAACCCGGATGCACTTGTTTATCTAAGGGCCCAATGTCTTCTTTTCCAGAGAAATACCCTTCTCTGGGGAAATGCTTCAGTCCTCCCTAGATGCTGATTCCCAAATTAGTTATTTTTGTAACAGGTTCCCAGACCTTACTTAGCACAACTGACTCGATGATGGAAGTGCCATTCGGGCCATCGAACTCATCACCTGCCAAACAAAAACAAAGGCCTAATCAATCAAAGTCCATATAGTTCAGGAAAAGGCTCTAAATGTACTAACTTTGCTTTGCTTTCTGGCTTTGGTAGTTCTGCTTCTAGCTAACTGTTCTTGTTAACTGAAGTATGTCAACCCAGTATATGGTTTTTGTGCTTAAAAGCTCAACCTGAAAAAGGCTCAGTGCTGTACTTGGGTTCCAAAACACCCATTGTAGTCACCAGGCTAATAAAGACTCCATTGGCTTAAACCAATGTCTGAGAAGCCTTCTTTGGTGAACACAGCACAACAAATTTCTCCAGTTTATGATGATTAATAAAAGGAACAGGTAATGTTCCATGAGCAAGAAGACGCACTGAAGACTTTCCCTATGTTTTTTTCTAGAGATCAAAGAACAAACTCTTAGGCTCTGCTTTTGATTTGTTCTGCAGATCATTAAGCATAAAACTGCAGAAGAGTTGGAAATTACATTAAGTAAATAATTGAAAACATTTTAAAGTATCATGAATATAACTAAAATCGATTTTCCATAGACAGTATCGAGTGAATGTAGCTAAAACTGGACAAGTCTCATTCCAAGCAGTATGAGTTGCCTACATTGATTATTAAATATGAAATGTGGAAGATAATATTTTGCAGGTAGTAATTTTCTTTCAGCAGCAATTTTCTTATAAGGAGTAATTTCCTAGTAAGTCACAAGTATCTTTTATTTTTAACAGATAAATTACAGTTTTGCCTGATTTATGTGCTAAGAAATAATAAAGCAAACAAGACATATAAGTGAAAAAGACCAGTTTATAGATAAATAATTCACTAGATATAAGACAATGGGCAGCATAAATGATAATATTGCAGTTGATGTGAAAATACATGGACCTTTAAAGGGTAGTAAAAAGAAAACAAGTAAGCTTACAGTAATAATTATCACAAATCCCAACTGTGACAAAAAATTAAAGGATACATTAATGGATTATGAGAATTTTCTCACAGTAATTTGAATCCAGATATGCTTTATTTGGTTCAAATGTCAGATTCACATATAGATTGGCCCTTTTTTGGTAAATTATTCATGAACCAAATTTCTGAAAAGAGATTACAAATGAAAAGCATCATGTAAATTAATTGTTATATGAACATAAAATGTAAATAAAGTCTTCCTGATAAATGTGGAGTTGTATATAAAAATTATTTTAATGATAGGTTGAATTGGTAATAAGTGCTTTTTAGATGTGGCTATAGATTGTGTTTGGCTGATCTACAACAGATTGAATAGAAGAAGATGACCCTATAAATTACATAATCTAAAGTTTAGAATATATTTTTAAATTTTTCCAGAGATTTATTTATGTGTGTGTGCATGTGTGCCTGTGCATGTGTGTGTGTGTTAATAATAATTTTTAAAAGCCATAAATTGAGGGGGATCCAAGATGGCGGCGAGCAGTGTGGACCGTGTTTGGAGGCTCCAGTGAACAATTCGGGAAATTGCACAGATTTCTGAGCCAGGAGCACCGGGGGTCCCGACACCACGATGGCAAGACTGCTCCACAGTTCGGGGGGACCAGGGTGCAGAGGACCTGCATGCCCCTGCACACAGGAGGAGTGTGGATTTTCTCGGATCAGAACAGCAGCAGCGACACCAGTGGCACCAGTGGCAGTGGCTGAGGTTTCAGCTCAGAGCCTTCCGGTGGAGACGGTTAGTGTGGTGGCTGGTGGGAGTTGCTGCGGGAGAGGGGACTCCGGACAGGTTTGGGTAGCGTGGTGCAGTGTGACACAAACTGGACTTGGTAGACAGTTCGGCCCCAGAGTCCCGGGTACAGCTCAGTGCACAGTGCCATGGAGACACTGGCTGAGCACAGCAAGCAATTTTGCCCAGGGCAACAGCTCAGCGCAGCCACGGCTCCCCTGCTGTGATGCAGGCTGAGCGGAGCACTAAGTTCCACCCTAGGCACCAGCTCAGTGCAGCCGCAGTTCACCTGCTGTGATGGAGGCTGGGCAGAACGCTCATGTCCACGAAAGGCGCCAGCACAGTGCAGCCGCAGTTCACCTGCTGTGACACAGGCTGGGCAGAGTGCTCAGGTCCACCGAAGGAGCCAACTCAGCATAGCCGCAGTTCGCCTGCTGTGACGCAGGCTGGGCGGAGTGCTCAGTTCCACCGGAGGCACTAACTCACATCAACGAGCAGTTCTGCCTAAGACACTAACTCAGCTTAGCGGGTAGTTTTAGGGTGCTGATGCAGGCTGAGGTCAGCACACAGATTCAGCCCAGAGGCCCTAGCTGGACTTGCCGGGCAGATTAGGCCCAGAGATTATAGCCAAGCTGTGCACACAGGCTCGGCGGCCCCAAGACTCTGGCTGAACTATCCACGCAGTATAGGCCCGGAGTCCCAGGCTGAATTCAGCGTGCAGTGTGGGTCCATAGTCCCTGGCTGAGCTCGGTGCACAATTCTGCCCCGGAGACTCGGGTGGAGCTTGGCGTGCAGTTTAGGACCAGAGTCCCTAACCATGCTTGGCAGACAGATTGGGCCCAGAGACTCTACTAGAGCTTTTGGCACAGTCCCGGCTCTTAAAATCTGGTTAGACACAGTGTGCAGTTTGAATCCAGAATTCCTGGCTGAGCTGGGTGGATGGTTCGGGCCTGAGTCAATAACTGACCACAGCACACAACTTTGGCCAAAGCCCCTACCTGAGCTTGGTGTGCAGTCCCAGCCCAAAAATTCTGGCTGGACCCTGGCTGCATTTTGAGCCCAGAATTCCTAGCTGAGCTCGGCAGACGGTTCAGGCCCTGCAATTCTAGCTGAGATCGGCTGGTGGTTCGGGCCCAGTGTCCTTGGCTGGACTTGGCAGGGAACCCAGAAGACTGTGGATACCTTGGCCTAACCCAATGCTCATCCAGAGACCCAGAACAGTTGCAGGACCCACAGCACAGGGGAGCTGAAGATCACTGGCTGTGAGAGCCCAAAAAGTCAGGGCTAACTTCCTGCCATCCACAACACTGAAGCATCAGAGCTTCCAGCCTACGGAAATCATGAGAAAACAAGTGAATCTATCATCAGATGCCCTACATCCAACTCGGGAAGCTACCCAACAAAATCAAAAACTGCAAGATGTCTAAAGGATAGCGTAAAAGCATACACAAAAAAACCCCAAAACAATATGGCGTCTCCAGTTTCCAGCTATCCCAAAGAAAACAACCCAGAGAGCTCAAATACAACAGAAATACAAGAAAATTACCTCAAATCCTTAATAAGGAGCATATTATTGGAGGAAACAAATAAAATTCATAATCAAATACAGGAAGATGCAGCCAAACAGGTGAGACACATAAAAGAAGCACATAGAGTGGAACTGGAAAAATTTCAGGAAAATGCAAATAACCAGATGGAAGAAATAAATAAAACGGTTCAAGCTCTGAAGACCTATAAAGAGGCAATGGAAGAAACTCAGGAATATACAAAAAATCACGTGAAAGATATTAAAAAATCAGTTCAAGATCTGAAGACGAAAATGGATTCAATGATAAATACACAGCAGAAGAAAAACGAGAACGTGAGACCTTAAAGAAGAAGGAGAGCAACACAGAGGTGTGCTTTTCTAACAGAATCTAAGAGATGGAAGAACGAATCTTAGGTCTAGAAGATACAATCACAGATCTTGAAGCAACCATTAAAGAAAATGCCAAATCTGGAAAACTCCTGACACAAAACATCCAAGAAATTCAGGACACCATGAAAAGAAGAAATCTGAGGATAATAGGCATTGAAGAAAGAGAAGATATCAGACTCCAAAGCCCAGAAACAATTCTCAACAAAATTATAGAAGAAAATTTCCCCAATCTAAAGAAAGAGATGCCTATAAACATACAAGAGGCCTACAGAACACCAAATAGAATTGACCAGAACAGGAAAACTACCCGTCACATAATAATCAAAACACAAAACATACAGAACAAAGAAAAAATATTAAAAGCTACAAGGGAAAACGGCCAAATAACATTTAATGGCAAACCTATCAGAATTACACCCGACTTCTCAGCAGAGACCATAAAAGCCAGAAGAGGCTGGACAGAGACCCTGCAAACCCTGAGAGACCACAGATGCCAGGCCAGACTACTTTACCCAGCAAAGTATCAATAACCATTGATGGACAAACCAAATATTCCATGACAAAAACAAATTCAAACAGTACCTATCCACAAACCCAGCTTTACAGAAGGTACTAGAAGGAAAACTCCATCCCAAAGGGTCAAGCTACAACCAAAACTACTCAGGAAATAGGTAACTATACCATGGCAAAAACACAGCTACACAAACACTCGATTGGAAACAACATCAAAATTAAGACCCTTAACAGTCACTGGTCGTTAATATCTCTCAACATCAATGGTCTCAATTCTCCAATAAAAAGACATAGACTAACTGAATGGGTGCATAAACAAGATCCAACATTCTTCTGCATTCAACAAACACATCTCACCTATAACGATAGACATTACCTCAGGGTAAAAGATTGGAAAAAAAAATATTCCAAGCAAATGGTCACAAGAAGCAAGAAGGCGTATCCATTTTAATATCAAACAAGATAGACTTTCAACCAAAATTAATCAAAAGGGATACAGTAGGACACTTCATACTCATCAAAGGTAAAGTCAACCAAGATGACATCACAATTCTGAACATCTATGCTCCCAATACAAGGGCACCCACATTTGTAAAAGATCTGCTAAAAAAACTTAAACCACACATCGATCACCACACAATAATAGTGGGAGACTTCAACACCCCACTCTCACTGAAGGATAAGTCATTGAAACAGAAACTAAGCCGAGAAATAACATCATTAACCAATGCCATGGGTCAAATGGATCTAACAGATATCTATAGAACCTTTCACCCAAACAAGAAAGAATATACCTTCTTCTCTGCACCCCATGGAACCTTCTCCAAAATTGATCACATCGTAGGTCACAAAGCAGGCCTCAACAGATACAAGAGGATTGAAATAATACCTTGTATCCTATCAGATCACCATGCTCTTAGGCTGCAATTCAACAACAACAGAAACAACAAAAAGCCTACACGTACGTGGAAACTAAACAACTCTCTGCTAAATGACACATGGGTCAGGGAAGAAATAAAGAAAGAAATCAAAGAGTTTCTGAAATTCAATGAAAATGAGGGAACAACATACCCAAATTTGTGGGATACATTGAAAGCAGTGTTAAGAGGAAAACTCATAGCACTAAGTGCCTTTAAGAAGAAATTGGAAACATCGCACATAAGCAACTTAACAAAACAGATGGAAGCCCTAGAAAAAAAAGAAGCAGAAACACCCAAAGGAGTAGACGTCTGGAAATAAACAAACTCAGGGATGAAATTAACAAATTAGAAACTAAGAAAACAGTCCAAAGAATCAACAAAACCAAGAGCTGGTTCTTTAGGAAAATCAATAAGATAGACCGTTAGCCAAACTAACTAAAGGGCAGAGAGACAGTATTGAAATCAACAAAATCAGAAATGAAAAGGGAGACATAACAACAGACATTGAAGAAATACAAAGAATCATAAGATCCTACTTTGAAAGCATATATGCCACAAAATTTGAAAATCTAAGGGAAATGGACGATTTTCTTGATCAATTTCACTTGCCAAAGTTGAGTGAAGAACAGATAAACAAGCTAATTCGTCCCATTTCCCCTACAGAAATAGAAGCAATCATTGATAGTCTCCCAACCAAAAAAAATCCAACCAAGGAATCTCCATACCTGATCTCAAATTGTACTATAAAGCAATAGTAATTAAAACAGCATGGTACTGGCACAGCAACAGGCTGGTTGATCAGTGGAATCGAATTGAAGACCCAGATATGAATCCACACACATATGGTCACTTGATTTTTGACAAAGAAGCCAAATCCATTCAACGGAAAAAAGGATAGCATCTTCAACAAATGGTGCTGGTCTAACTGGATGTCTATGTGTAAAAAAATGCAACTGGACCCGTATTTGTCACCTTGCACAAAACTCAAATCCAAGTGGATTAAAGACCTCAACATAAAACCAGAGACACTAAGTCACTTAGAAGAAAAAGTGGGGAAGAGCCTGGAACATACTGGCACAGGAGACAACTTTCTGAACAGAACACCTACAGCCCAGGCCTTAATGTCAACAATTAATAAATGGGACCTCATGAGGCTGAGAAGCTTCTGTAAGGCTAGAGACACTGTCAAGAGAACAAAGCGACAGCCTACAAACTGGGAAAAGATCTTCACCAACCCTACGTCTGACAAAGGTCTAATATGCAAAATATATAAACAACTCAAGAAATTAAACACCACCAAACCAAATAACCCAGTTGAGAAATGGGGCTTGGAACTAAACAGAGAATTCTCAACAGAAGAATATCAAATGGCTGAGAAACACTTAAAGAAATGCTCAACCTCCTTAGTCATCAGGGAAATGCAAATCAAAACAACTCTGAGATTCCATCTTACACCCATCAGAATGGCTAAGATCAAAAACTCAAGCAACACCACATGCTGGAGAGGATGTGGGGAGAGAGGAACACTCCTTCATTGCTGGTGGGAATGCAAACTAGTACAGCCACCATGGAAATCTATCTGGTGCTGTCTCAGAAAACTGGGAATAGGGCTTCCTCAAGACCCAGCTATTTCACTCCTTGGAATATACCCAGAAGATTCTCCTGCACATAACAAGAAAATTTGCTCAGCCATGTTCATAGCAGCCTTATTCATAATAGCCAGATCATGGAAACAGCCTAAATGTCCCTCCGTAGAAGAATAGATAAAGAAACTGTGGTACATATACACTATGGAATACTACTCAGCTATTAAAAACAAGGACTTCCCGAAATTTGTGGATAAATGGATTGAGCTAGAAATGATCATAATGAGTGAGTTAACCCAGAAGCAGAAAGACTCAAATGGTATATACTCACTTATATCTGCATACTAGCCCAAGGGTCATGTCCCATGAGAGCCTTCCCTTACCAGGAAGCTGGGACAGTGGGGAGGACATCCTATTGGGACTCTAGATGAGAGAACCATCTGAGAATAGCATTGTAGAAGGATCCAGTGGGTCCTAGAAACCTACAAGTAGAACATTATGATAGGCAGATTTGGGCCAAGGGTTCCTGCTCAAACTAAGGCACCAGCCAAGGACAATACAGGCGGTAAAATTTAAACCCCTACCCAGATCTAGCCAATGGTCAGAACAGTCTCCACACTTGAGTGGAAAGTGGGATATGACTTGGTGCCTCACATTTGACTATGTCCCCTGGAGGGGGAGACCTAGTGGCACTCAGAAGAAGGACAGCAGGTCACCAAGAAGAGACTTGATACCCTATGAGCATATACAGGGGGAGGTAATCCCTCTGAGGAACAGTCATAGGGGCGGGGAATAAGAGGAAAATGGGAGGGAGGGGAGAATGGGTGGATACAAGGGATGGGATAACCTTAGAGATGTAACAAGAATAAATTAATAAAAATTTTTTTTAAAAAGCCATAAATTTGAGATGGAGTGTCTGTGGACCTCAGAACTTTTGGCAGGTAGAGAAAATAAAAAAAAATGATCTAGTTTTGTAGGTATACATGTCAGTTTGTATAGGTAAACCGTTTTGTCCACAACAGCACAGCAGCAAACTCACCTCACGGATTTCTTAGAATAAATTCCTGTTGTTCAGAATTACACAAATAAACGCTGATGATTTCTTTTAGTCAAACACCTTCAAAGAAAAAATACACCAGGCCTACACATATTCAACACTGAAGAAAGGGTCATATTATCTAAGATATGCTATTTAGTAACAGCTTCCATGAGGTTATTTCTGAAGCTAGTCATAAGTTTATAAAGTTTTATATAACCTTTAGTTGTTGATAACAAAATATTTTGAAAATTAGGTTAAAATAAGTCTACACAAATAACTAATGTGCAAACAAGTGATAGTCAAGACTGTAGCAGATTGGAATAAATCTTTTAAATCAAGATGTTTCGTTTTAAAATTTTCATAATATTTATTCTATCTCATATTTACAGACACACTATGAGAAATAAAAAATAAATACTAAGAGGTGTTATAAATGAGTTCTCTTTTTAAGTAGAGACAATGATGCATTTTTGATGACTTGACTCCTTTTCTTACTGTGTATGGATACCATTATGTGAGACTGCTGAAAATTTAATTAACATGAGTAATATATTGTAGAAGAAATATGCATACATATGCAGAGATGTAACTAGAGAATAAAAGAATATACAAGATAAATAATAGGCTTGGGTCATCAAAAATAAATAAGGAAAGAAGGAACACACAGAACAAAAAGTAAAAGGGACAAATGGGAATATGTTCTAAGAGGGTAGACTTAAACCAATATGTATTAATTCTTAGGGTAACTAAAATAGGCCAACTTTACTCCGTAAATGGGACAAATAGATATTTCAAAAACTTACTTCATTAGTTAACTTAATTTTATAAAGTTTGATCTAGTATATGCTATTAAAAATTAAACTAAAAGAAATATTATATATATATATATATATATATATATATATATATATGGATCTTAAAGAAACCCAGTATGGCTTATTATTATTTTAAACAATATAGACTTCAGGACCATCAAAACAACCAAAACTAAAGTTTAAATTTTTATGAACATGAAATTTTAATTAGGCAGCAATCTGTGCAGAATCTTAAATACACCCAATTTAAAATAATTTCTCGGAAAAGCTACTAGAAATAAAAAGAAGAATAAGTAGACAGGTAGAGATTTTATTCTCTCTGAGTGATTGAAAGAAATCAAAGGAAATAACAATGTCCTAGTTAGGGTTACTATTGCTGGGATGAAACACCCATGACCAAAGCAACTTTGGGAGGAAATGCTTTATTTGGCTTATTCTTTGAAATCATCAGAGGAAGTCAGGACAAAAACTCAAGTAAGCAAGGCCTTCTAAATCAACAGGATCAAAGCTCATATGAACTTACTGAGTCTAAGGCAAAATGCCCAGATTCTGAGTGGGGAAGGACCACATCCTCTGCATATGTATTATGGCATCCAGTGCTTTTATGGAATTCCTGATTGTGCAAGTGGGTTGGCCTTTGATTCTTGTGTCTTCTCTTGAGCTCTTTCCCTTTTATTTGTTTGTCTTACCCAACCCTGATGTGTTAGTTTTTGTCTTATTTTATTATTATTCCTTAAAAGCCTGTTTATTTCCTAATGGGAGACAGAACAGAGTGGCTCCATATGAGAGAGAGTGAGCCGGTGGCGAGGCACTGAGAGGAATTGAAATTGTAATCAGGATATGTTATTTGAGAAATAATGCCTTTTCGTTAAAATTTTAAAAATCATTAAAAAAAAAATAAGTCCTCAAGCCAAAATTTTAGATTTCATAATCTATTTGGATCTAAAGTGTATATTATTTAAATAATTCTGTTCCTCTTCATTCTAATTATTTTACTATAATAAATATATGTTGTATTACTGTTTGGCTCCCTGACTCTCCCTTTTGTTGTTCCTAATGTGCTCGATAACCAATTTATTTTGAAGTGTCAATCCATTTCCCATATGAAGATGTTTTAAGACTTTTTGTCTGTGAGGTTCTCAGTGTTAAGTCTGCAGTCACTGATCCTGTGCGTATGTGCTGCCTCACTTATCTGCCAAATCCAACGTGGTCAAACTTAATTCTTAGGAACTTTGGTGTGCTGGCATAGCAATACTCTTCAGGAAAAGAATGGTTTGTTGTTGTTGTTGTTGTTGTTGTTGTTGTTTCTGATAGGAAGCAGAACATGTTACTGGAATGTTCCATAGCGGATGGTCATTAGTGAGATTTCCTTCTACTGAAAGTAGTATTATTTAAACTTAAAGCCCAGACCATATGAGTGAAGGCGTGCCAGTCCTCACAGAGTTTTTTTCCTCATAGGGAATATATGTATGCAAACTGTTTCCCTAGTGGAATCCATTTATTACCAAGAGAATATTTTTCTCACTTGAGATGGTTTCCGAGGTTATGGCTCCTTCTTTTTTTTCCCTTTGCCTATCTCTCCCCCTCCCTCTTCCCTCCCCCTCTCCCTCCTTACTCCTCCCCCTTTGGGAAGAGCATTAGCCATAGTTGAATGAAAAAGAACTTGGTACTCCTATGGCACTACAAGTGCAGAATCTACCATGGGAACACCTGGGGAGCCAAGACACTTTCAGGTTAACCACGCCCATCTTTGTAGCCTCTGCTTCCCTTATTCTGCCTGTTCTGCTTTGTTTGTTTCTTGGTTTTTCATTAATTAGTTAACTTATTTACTTTACATTTCTGTCAGAACTTTCCCTCCCTCCTCTCCTCCCAGTTCCACCCTTCCACCTCACCACCTCTCCCCTTATGCATCTCCCTTTTGATAGCACTCTCTCCTCTCCCCTCCCCTCCTCCCCTCCCTCACTCTCCGCCTTCTCCAAAGGTTGAGCTTAGAGCCTAATACTTGCTAGGCTAGCATCTTGTGACTAAGATGTCTTCTACCCAATGAATCTTAGATGTAAAAACTTCACAAGGCATAAATTGTAGTATTTTATTCCTCTCAGATCTCCCAAGTTGTGGAAAAATCACTTGCATCCAAGAAAAGCCCAGTGTTTATACTCACTTTGCCCTGTGATAAGCATGGGTCTGGAGGCCCATGACAATTTCACTGCCTGGTTATAAACTCAGCAGAGCCTGAAATTTATCATTGTAATTTTATCCCATATCTGTATATTTCAGGGCAAAGGGGACATTCTAGGATATTTATTCTGTTATCCTAGTGATTGATTAACACGTAATAGTGAGGTAATAGTGAGATGAAGCTATATTATATAAATGAAAGTTTATTGGGAGCAATGTGGGAGGGAAAAGAGGAGGGAGAGTGAGAAAAAGAGAAACAGAAAGAGAGAACCAGGAAAGCAGAGGAGAGGGGCACAAAGAAGGGGGGGAGGAGGAAAAGAAGGAGAGAGCAAGAAGGGGGGAAAAGCTCCAGAACCAAAATTGTCTTGGTTATATACTGAAGGGTCTCTGGGAGAGGGAAAGCCCACCCCTAGGTAGAGGGCAGGGTGTGCCAGCCAAGCCCTGTGGTAGGACCTAAACCCTTGGAGTAGTATTACTGTATATTCCACAAAATATTTTCTGTTATAAGATATTTTTCTCAAGTATAAGAGCACAATATGTGATAAAATAGGGTATATACCTAATTTTGGATAGCACACACCTACTTTCTGCACTGTCTGGTGCTTTAATTCTAAGTTAACAAAGAGTGTATTGCTTATAGGTTATCCTGCAGGTTTTCAGCAAACTTGGAAACTGCTTGGTTTTAGGCAAGGAAAGAACAGAATGTCATTGCATCAGGAAAGAGAGAATCCTAGCAAATGCCACTTCCTGCGAACACTGATTTGCAGGAAAACAAAAACAAAAACAAAAACAAAACTTGTACATCTGTGAATAAAGCCACTGTAATTTTCCAAACTCCTTCATTTGGGCAAGTATTCTGTTTCCGAATCTTTGCTCTGAGTCATCTGTCTCATCAGAGCAGAACAAACATCCAATCTCTCCTCTACTGGATTTTAATGACAAGACTTGTTGAAAGGTATGGTGCTGACAGGCTTGATAGGGCTAGAGCTCCCCTCTGCCTGCCCGTTACAAATGCAAATAAACCCTCCTTTACTTTGACTTCATGGCTATGGGGGTGGCCATTTTTTCCTATCTTATTTCTGCTTTCATTCCATTCAAAGTGTAGGCCCTCAGAAAACTTCAATTTTTTTGAATGAAACTTTTTGAGTTATCTTTTCCTTGTTTGTTTCTAATATACAGCTAGACAGCTTCCCAGCTTCAGTCTATGAGTATGGACTATCTTCCTACATACATTTAGTTAGCACTGATATTCGCTGAAAAAGCAATAAGGTCAGTTGAACTTAAACATCCTTCTTAAAACACTGTTAAAACAAACAAAAAACTTGTAAGTTTGGGGTTTCTTTTGCATTGTTATGTTTTCCAGAAAATTTGAAGAACTTGAAAATAGTTGTAACATTTTGTTCATTGACTTTACAAATTGTGTGTGTGTGTGTGTGTGTGTGTGTGTGTGTGTGTGTGTGTGTAACTCAGAACACAACTTGTGGAGAACAGTTCATTCCTTTCACTATGTGGTTTCTGTACATAAAATTCAAGTCCTCGGGCTTTAGGGCTGTTGTATTTTTAAGAATGCAAAGTAAAAAAACAAAAATAGAGAAAGAGATATATGGAGCACTAAACTACAAAGATTTATTCCCAAATTGAATAGTTGGATTTTAAAATATATAGAACATGATAGACAGTTACATGACTGTTTGACTAGGAGGTTAGACCTGCTCTGTGTATTGTATGTATGTTTGTATATGACAATAGAGTTCTTATACCCTCGAAAAAAATCACCTGTAAGACAACGTCTGCATTTCTTTGTTCAGCAGAGTTTCTTCCCCATATTGTACAGCCTCCCACTGAAGCTTTACTATAGAGATCTTAAGCATATTTTTTTCTGAAGATAAAACAATGTATTTAATTGTTTATAGTTGTCATTTATCCATCATACAGGTGTATTATAGTAGAAATTTTATTTCAGAATCAGCGTTCCATCATTCCAGCATAAAGTAGTGTGGACCACACCACGCCTAATAGTTTGAAATAGTTTCTTAAATATAACTTAAGGACATGCATACAATGATCATTCCATGTATGTTATCAATATGTAGGTCTTAATTATTGATTTTACATGTTGAGGCAAGACATTGTTTAGAGCTATTATTTCCCCAGATAATGTTCTGATGATCTCTAGTGAAAACTGACATTCAGAGACACAAATTAAACTGAAAATGGGCATAAAGTTTATAAATCTCCTGGTGTAATGGCAAAATTAATGCCATATTTTATATGTAATGTATATTCTACAATTAATGTCGTGGTCTGTGAGAAGTTGTCCTCCGGCATTCTGGGAAAGACCACACACTGCCATTAACTAAATCTACCAGCACTCTCCAGAAACTCCACTGAACAATTAGCTACAATTAACTCCCAATGATCCTCTGAGATAAAACAACTTCCCTGGAGAGTCAGTCTCCTGGACCTAACCTGCCTAAAGGTTGACATTCCTGAGACTCACAACTTTCCCTTGAGATTCAGCCTCCACCCAACCTGCCTGAGGCCTGACTTCCCTGTGACCTCTACCCATAATTACAGTTTTTCCTTATAAACCCATTACCCTTGAAGCTCCAGTATCATTCTCCTATCCTGCTGCATTAGGAAGGATTGTGATTCGAAGCTCTGAGCCCATAATACAGGACCCTGTGTATATTGCATCGGTATTGAGTCCTGGTGGTCTTTTTTTGGGGTCTCGCGATCTGAGTAATCTCAGCATAACCCTGGAAACACAAAATATCCTCAGGCACCAATCAGATTCAACCAACAGAAGAATATTATCAATCATGTACTTCAGGGCATCATAAAATTATAGAAATGTACTTTGTACAAGTATATATTTGGTAGTTTAATAAGCCAAATGCCAAGAAAGTTAAATAAATGTACTCAAATTTAGATGTCTAATGTGAATTAGAATCAGAGCTAAAGAATAGTGAAAAAAAAGCCATCCAAATTGCGAGTCTAGATTGTGAAAGTTCATACAGTCTAGATACTATTGAAGTGAATATCATATATGTAAAATCCATATAGAAAGATCAGGTTTAAAATACTAAATTGTGATTTACTTTATTTCCAATTTTGTACTGTTACTTTTCAATAAGGAAGAATATTTTTATTTGTAGATCAAATTTTTATCAGTTCTACTTATATTAAATAAAATTAATCATTGTAGAGATGAGGTTGAAAGCATATATGGCTCTAAAAACAGGATTAAAAACAAATAAATACAAAGTAACATTTATTCTCATATGCCTCAAATTTAGAGAGGTATTCATTGATAAACACATTTTGCAGTTCAACTCTAGGCTTTTTATGTAGACTTCTAAACCTTTCATATAGTCTAAATATCAGAGAATTTAGTACTTGAGACTTAAAATAAAGATTTACTTATTAAGGATTTATGATATCCTGAATTACTGTTTGTTTTTCTAGTTTAAACTTATATGCCTAGTCTGTTCTTCACATTTTATGATTCTCACTGCAATTAGTGAAAATAATTATCAAGGAAGATCTGAGTTGTATAAGAAAAAAAAATCCTGTATTGATTAATGGAGTAGAAAAAGCCACTGGAATAACTTTATCCTATTTGTAGTGCCTCATTTGGGGAGGAAAGAATGCTTTGAGAAAAGCAGTCTTTTTTTTTTTATTCCTGTAGAAATGTTTCATAGATATGTAATGGTTCCCAGATCACACAAAATTTTCTATGTGGACAAGTCTTATTAGACAAATGTTAAGTTGGCACCTCCTGCTCCTGGAGCCAACTGGGAATGCCACATGGAGTCTGTCACAGAGAAATCTGAAGGGCCTCAAGCACAAGAACGTGAATCCACCTCTACTTATACGCATCAGATGAAGTAAAATATTTAAAGTCTGTAAATCAGGCTTAAAATTTAAATTGACCATGCTGTCTTTCTACAATTTTTTTTGGTATCATTTATGAAGTATATGCACTATTATTGTATTTCTTAATAATATTGAACTTATAATCTATTAATTAGGAATTTTAATTCCTGTGAAATGTAATTGAATTCATATTAAGTTCCCATTAGTAGGAAAGTAGTCACTTAAACAACATGAAAAAAACCTGTAATAGCCAGATATGGTGGCCAATACCTTCAATTCCAGTACTTGGAAAGTAAAGCCAAGGAGGTCTCTGTGAGTTTGGGGCTAGCTTGTTCTATGTAGTAAGATTCAGGTCAAAAACTACATCTATAGAATGATAGATACTCTGACTCAAGACGGAAAAACAAAATGGCATTGATACAGTATGGATCAAATGGTCTCAGAGAACAAAAAAAACTATGTCTGAATATTTGTTCTTAGAAAATAAAATGTCAGGCATATTTTACATGTCTGTAATCTGAGAACTCATGAGACAGAGGCGGAAGGATCAGGAGGCAAGACCATCCTTGACCATAAAGCAAGTTCTAGTCCACTAGCTTGGCCTACATGACACCCTGTTTTAAAAAATATCTATATAAAACAAAAGAAAATGTGCATAGGCAAAATGTTATGCTATCAAATGTAGAGAAATTTTAATACAGCACACCTTTAATCCCTCTGCCTAGAATACAGACACAACCTTAGTAAAGACATTTAATCCCAAACCATGAAGGTTCAGTTAGTTTGTAGAAGGAAGCACCCATGTTTGAAAGTGGTGTCCAATTGAGAGGCAGACAAAGTAACTAATCAAAGAAATATTTGACAGAATTCTCACAAGAACAGAGAGGAAATAAAGATGACTGCAAAAGAGAGCAGCACAGGGGTGTGGGGGCTGGGGGGGCTTACTGGGTCAGTTTTACAGAGACAGATTTAAGAGGGAACAAGCTAGACAAAGGTGAAGACAGAATGAGCCAGAGAACGAGAAGCAGCCAGAAGACTAGAAGAGATTGCTAGAGGAATTTAGAGCCCAATAAGAACAATTCAGAATCAGAGAGAGTTTGAGTCAGAGAGGAGTTTGAGCAAGAACAGCTGAGTTGAGTCAGTGAGCCAGAGTTCAGAAAGAGCTAGAATGGCCTGGGAATGGCTAATATCATCCCCCTCTTCTAAGGAAATAAAAACAGCCTTTACAATGAAGTTTGACACGAGGCAGTTTTGTTTTGACTTCATATTTGGAACTTTGCATGAGTAACTTCTTATTCCTGAATTGACTGTCACAGGCATGAGGCTAGAGCTCAGAGCATGTGTGTTGGGCTAGCATATGCATACTCCTTGAGTTCAGTCTCCAGTAATCCAAAACAACCAAGGTTTCTTCTAAAACAAAATTTGCCCCCTCACTATTGCATTATTACAAGTAACCAAAATTATGATGAGTTAGTTATCCTCATTTCACACAGAACTAGAGAATTAACAGTGGCTATATATCTACAATCATTATCTCAAGGATTTAAAATTTGACTTTATCTACCATCAATGGTTATGGGTTTATCTTATCTAACATTCAAAGAACAAACGTTATTATACTGAAAGTAATATCATGCAATCAGATCCATAATTTGTTCATCAAAATTCCACAGAGGAAAATTGAACTTACTTCTCAAAATGCAGTTTTTGCTAAGCAATGGCCTAAGAGCATTCAGAAATCAATCAAGCCTATTTATGTATGCCTTTAATTATGGGATTTTTTTTTCACTCTGGGTGCTTGTGAATTAAACACTAATGTATAGTTGTTGTATGTGAAATGTTATCTTTGTAAAAAAAAAAGAAACTTCTGTGGATAGACTAAAGTGTGGATTACAATAGTAACATTACTAAATATGATTAGAAAACATTCAGTGTGGATTTCAGAAAACTGTTTCTGTCGGAGATGGGCCACAAACATGTGCATGGTTGAATTTCTTTGAAATTCCATGAGGTGGAGTAGAATGTACTTATGAATACTAAATGCTGTTTTATTTGAAGCCACTCTAAATCACTATTGTGTAAAGGAGGGAATATTAACATACACTGTTCTTTGACTATCTCTAATTCATGAAAAATAGATGTTTTAAAACAAGTTCATGAATTACTGATTAATGTATATTAGTGCTATTATAAGTTTCCATTTATGAAACAAAATAGAGAATAAATAATAATTTTCAAAACAATCCATTTTAATAAGTAAGTAACAAGCTTCACATGAATACATGACATTAAAAGCAATTGCTATGGAATAGCATCAACATTAGAAATAGAAAATATTCAAAATCTATTAAGGAATTAAAATTTTCCTTCTTCTCACCACCGCAGGGATCCTTCTCCAAAGTTGACCATAACTTAGTCACAAAGCAAACCTCAACAGATACAAGAAGATTGAAGTAACCTCTTGCACTTAACAGAACACCATGGATTAAAACTGGAACTCAACAACAACAGAAACAACAGAAATCTTACAAACTCATGGAAACTGAACAACTGCTTACTTTGTGACCTCTGGGTCAGAAATGGAATAAAAAACAAATTAAAGACTTCCTAGAATTCAATGAACATGAAAGCACAACATACCTAAACATGAGATACAATGAAAGCAGCGCTAAGAGTAAACTTTATAGCACTAAGCTCCTTCATAAAGAAATTAGAGCAATGCCATATTAGCAACTTCACAGCATACCTGAAAGCTCTAGAATAAAAAGAAGAAAACATAAGAAAAAGAAGTAGATGACAGGAAATCATCAAATTCAGGGTTGAAATCAATAATTTAGGAAAAAAAAATCAAAGATCAACAAAACCAAGAATTGGTTCTTTGAGAATATCAACAATATAGACAAACCCTTAGCTAAACTAACCAAAAGGCAGAGGGAGCGTATTCAAACCAACAAAATCAGAAATGAAAGGGAGACATAATGATAGACACGGACAAAATCCAAAGAATCATTAGATCTTACTTCAAAAGTCTATATGCCACAAAATTTGAAAATATAAATGAAATGGAATATTTTATTGATAGATACCAATTGCTAAAGTTGAATCAAGATGAGATAAACAAATAGTCCTATATCTCCTAAGGAAATAGAAGGTTCCCAACAAAAAACAAGAAACAAAAACAAAAGTAAAACAAAAACAAATCGAAAGAAAAATAGTCCAAAGCTAGATGGATTCAGTGCAGAATTCTACCAGACTTTCAAAGAACAGCTAATACCAATCCTCTTCAAACTGTTCCCCAGCATAGAAACAGAAGGAACATTACCAAACTCATTCTATGAAGCCACAGTCACCTCGATACCTAAGCCACACAAAGACCCAACAAAAGAAAGAGACTATCAGATCAATTTTTCTTATGGACATTGATGCAAAAATACTCAATAAAACACACACAAACTGAATCCGAGAACATATCAAAAATATCATTTACCATGACCCAGGCATGCAGGGGTGGTTCAATAAAAAAAAAAAAAAATCAACCATGTAAACAAACTGAAGAAACAAACAAAACAAAACAAAACTACACGATCATCTCCTTAGTGGCAAAAAAAAAACATTTGACAAAATCCAATACCTATTCATGTTAAAAGATTTGGAGATATGGAGAATACAAGGCACATACCTAAATATTGTAAAGGCAGTATAAAGCAAGCCTATAGCCAACATCAAACTAAATGAAGAGAAACTTATATCAATTCCACTGAAATCTGGGACATGAACAGAAGGTTGTCCACTCTCCATATCTCTTCAATATAGTACTTGTAGTCCTAGGTAGAGCAATAAGACCACTGAAGGAGACCAAAGGGACACGAATTGGAAAGGAAGGAGTCAAAATATCACTATTCACATATGATACGATAATATACCTAAGTTACCCCAAAAATTCTACCAAGGAAATCCTACAGCTGATAAATATCTTCAGCAAAGTGGCTGGATACAAAATCAACCCCCCCCCCGAAAAAAAGCAGTAGATCCTCTGCTCAGACATAGTAGACAGGCAGAACAGTCTCCTTGTGGGTCCCAGAGGGGCTACCTCTAACATGGAATCTGGTGTCTACTCGTTCATCACTGACCCTTTGCGGAGCAGTCTTACCAGGCGCCCGAGGAAAAGGATGCAAGTAGTCCAGATGAGACTTAATGGGCTGAGGTCAGATGATAGAAGAAGCGGGCTCCTACTTTCTGAAGACTAGGGGAGGGGAAAGAAGTGGGTGAGAAAGGGAGGATGGGACCAGGAGGCAATGAGAGAGGGGGCTACAATTGGTATGTAAGTGAAATAATAACAATAATAATAATAATAATAATAATAATAATAATAATAATAATAATGATAATAGAATAACAAGTTCTATGCATATATTGTACATGGCTTCTAATATTTCATTCAGTTTCTATAATTATTTTGGATTCCAAGTTATAAATTGGTTCCTTTAAAAAGTAATAAAATTATTTTTGGAAAGTTACTCAGTTACATTCTCAAATATATCAATGGCAGGCATAACTATGTGATAATCTTCATTATGACATTCTCTTTCTTTTATGTTCAGTGCCTGCCTGAAGCAGACACTCTATTTCTAATATCATTTTTTCCCCCTGGGATTGTGAGGACAGATTAAAAAAAAAATAGATCACTAACAATGGAAACCAGCAGACAACATCTCAACCATTAACTCTGGTCATGCACAGTTTCTCACGTTCAGTTTCTCTACCAGCCTTTTCCTAAACATTAACTGTAAGCTTTTATCATGAGGTGTCCTCCACACTTTCACACTCATAGTACTTGATATAAGGATGTTGAGACCCACAACGCCCCTTGTTTTGTTTGTTTGTTTGTTTGTGTTTTGTTTTGTTTTTACCACTGTCATTCATTTTATTTCATGACTTGGCCATTTTTAATTTCTTCAGTGATGTGCTCATATATATCTATAGCTTGATTGTGAATTTTTGCCTTTTGTCTCCCAAAAACATGCTTTGCAAATTTGCAAATTGGTGAAACTAAAAATGGTTGCATTTGCGAAACACTCCTAAATTGTAGTAGAATCATGTGGTAAATAAGCATGTAAACCTGTCTAGGCTAAATGTAGTCCTTCCATATTTAGAAGGACACCTAAGGAGTGAAGAGTATGAGTCTTTTTATTTATTTTTTTATTTTATTAATTTATTCTTGTTACATCTCTATGGTTATCCCATCCCTTGTATCCTCCCATTCTCCCCTCCCTCCCATTTTCCCCTTCTTCCCCTCCCCTATGACTGTTCCTCAGAGGGATTACCTCCCCCTGTATATGCTCATAGGGTATCAAGTCTCTTCTCAGTGACCTGCTGTCCTTCCTCTGAGTGCCACTAGGTCTCCCCCTCCAGGGGACATAGTCAAATGTGAGGCACCAGAGTACATGAGAAAGTCATATCCCACTCTCCACTCAAGTGTGGAGACTGTCCTGTCCATTAGCTAGATCTGGGTAGGGGCTTAAATTTTACCGCCTGTATTGTCCTTGGCTAGTGCCTTAGTTTGAGCGGGACCCCATGACCCAAATCTGCCTATCATAATGTTCTACTTGTAGGTTTCTAGGACCCACTGGATCCTTCTACATTGATATTCTCCCATGGTTCTCTCATCTAGAGTCCCAATAGGATGTCCTCCCCTCTGTCCCAATTTCCTGGTAAGGGAAGGCTTTCGTGGGACATGCCCATTGGGCTAGTATGCCGATATAACTAAGATAAAAAACTCAAGCGACACCACATGCTGGATAGGATGTGGGGAGAGAGGAACACTCCTTCATTGCTGGTGGGAATGCAAACTAGTACAACCACTTTAGAAATCTATCTGGTGTTATCTCAGAAAACTGGGAATAGGGCTTCCTCAAGACCCAGCTATTCCACTCCTTGGAATATACCCAGAAGATGCACCAGCACACAACAAGAAAATTTGCTCAATCATGTTCATAGCAGCCTTATTCATAATAGATAGATCATGGAAACAGCCTAAATGTCCCTCAGTAGAAGAATGGATAAAGAAACTGTGGTACATATACACTATGGAATACTACTCAGCTATTAAAACAAGGAATTCCCGAAATTTGTGGATAAATGGATTGAGCTAGAAATGATCATAATGAGTGAGTTAACCCAGAAGCAGAAAGAGTATGAGTCTTATGTGGGTTATGTTGACTGGGCTCAACTGCAGTCTATGTGACAAAATATTTTCCAAGCAATTAAAATAAATCACTTTAATGACATTGCCTGGTCTGCGTATATTATCTTCTGTCACGGGCATGGTAAAATTCCATAGAATGGTAGAGAAAAAAAAAAACTGGGAGGAAGCTCTGTGTGGCATGCTCAGCCTCCCAGAGATCACGGATTAAAGAAAGATAGAGCAATCAAGCTAGCAAAGCCTGGCAACAGCTTTAATTTTCTAGTTAGAATTCCTTGTGGGTGGGCAGGTCAATCATTGGCATTTACATTCTCACACCTGTGCGTCTTCACAGTTTGGCTGGCTGACAAATTTAAAAACAAAAGAAAACAAGCTTTTCCTCCAGAAAAACACAGCCCTTGAAATGATGAGTGACAAAGGCAACAAAGGCAAGCACTGCCTTGTAGTGCTCTCATCTTTCCGGCTGTGAAGAGGGATCCGTGTTTACTGTGGGCAGGTGCACCGTGTCTTCGCATACTGATGGGTTCTCAGGTGCCTTGTCATTGAACTCGAGAAAGCAAAGCTTGCAAAATAGAGGAAAGCATTTAGGTAAAACTGCTGCAGATTGCAACCACCTGCTCTCCGTCTGTCCTGGGGAGTGCTGGGAGAGTGCTGCCTAGTTCTCGGAAAGCAGTCCAGTCAGACAGCACTCTTGCTCTCAAAGAATACTCAATAGCTCAAAGTGTCCTTAAACCTCACAGAATTTTACAAAAAGTATTTCTCTCCAGAAAAAAAGGAGGGTGACAGTTCATTCTTAGAGCCTGAGACGGGGGCGCATTAGTGGAAACACAGACAATAGTGAAAAGTTATAAATTATATTAATGACGCGGTTTTAAGAGCAAACACAAAGAGCCGGATCGAGGGTGGCACATACCTCTAATTTTATCTACTGTAGAGTCTGAGGCCGGAGAAGACTACAACAGGTAACATCAAGATTAGCCTGGTCAGCGAGCCAAGATACCGTCTAAAAATAAATTAAATTCAAAGATTTAAAAGATTAACCAAACATTTAGTGACAATTTTCTCCCATGCCCATTATAGGTTGAGTTATAATTACTGGACTGTAAGCTCTATGGAGCTACGATTTTCTTCAGTTGTTCACTATATTTACAGTATGTAAAAACTGTTCTGCCCATATCTGAGTGGGGAGCCGAGGTTGTCTCCATGCATGGGCCTTGTTTAGTGCATCTTTGCAGACTCCTCTGGGCCCAGATTTGTTGGTTCTGTTGATCTTCTTGTGGAGCTCCTGTCCCCTCTGGGTCTTTCTATCCCTCCACTCTTCCATAAGACTCTCTGTGGTCTGTCCAAAGTTTGGCTGTTAAACTCAGCTTCTGCTTCCATCTCCTGTTGGGTGGAGTGTTTCAGAGGGCCTCCATGGTAGTCTCCTTGCCTGTTCCCTCTCTTCAAAGGCTTCCACTGTCTATTCTGTTTACCCTTCTCAATGAGAATTAAGCATCCCCCCCTAGGGTCCTCCTTGTTGCTTGGCATCTTTAGGTCTATGGACTGTAATATGGTTATCCTTTATTATATGGCTAATATCTGTTTATCTTTGTAAACGAGGGCACACACTATGAGCTTATGTAATTAACCAAAAGTGTTCCCACTGCCCCTGTTCGTAGCAATGATAATCTTACCTGCCTCCTCCTCAATAACCTGTGAGGATGAAAGCAAGCCCTTATAGCATGTGCCCAAAATTGTCCCTAACAACAAATTATTGTATACCTATGCACTTATGCCTTCTCATTTTATAAACAAATCAAGTGTCACAAAGATTAATCAAAGAACGGTTAGCTGTAAACAGAGATTTAAGTTTTAAGACGCCATGGGTATTGACAGATTTTAGTTAACATAAACAATTTTGAGTCTATGGTATTTTGTTCATCTTTACACTAGAGATTTCTTTTTGTCTATTTGCAGTTCTTGCCTTGCCTATAACTGTTTTTCTTGTTCATTTATGATTACTAACTTCCATAAAACAAGAGTGCATTCCTCCGTCTAGAGTGGTGGTTCTCAACCCCCTAACACCACAACCGTTTAATACAATTCTTCATGTTCTGGTGACCCCTGACCATAAGATTATCTTCGTTGCTACTTCATAAATATAATTTCACTTCTGTTATGATTCGTAATGTCAATATCTGTGTTTTCAGGTGGTCTTAGGCAACCCCTGAAATGGGCCAAGCACTAGCAAAAGAAATAAAGGATCTAAGGAGCTCATCTTCCCTGTAAAGAGAAAGATAATGAAATAAAACATAAAAACTCATTTCTTGAAATTTCTCTGTAAGAAGACAGTAAATCACTCTTTTAGTCCAAATGTAACCCCATACAGAGACCTATGTGAAGTGAATTCTTTCATCTAATATGTAGTCTACTTATTTAAAGACAATTACACTAAGGGCCTGTACTATTTCACTTATTTGATACTTTGCACATATAAATGTTAGATTAAACAGACATAAACAGTGATTAGCTTTTTTGAGACTTAATAGAAAATGTACTGTTGCTGGTTGAAAATGCTAGTTCACTATGTAGGTACCACAAACCATTATAATTAGAAGAATCATCGAGTCATGCATATGTGTTTGTGAGGAGGGTTGGCAGGTGTTTCCTTATCTTCAGTTGTATGCACGTTGTCTTTTTGAAGTGGATTAAGGAATCTCTCCATTACAAGATGCAAGTTGTGAAATTCTCACACCATTGCTTGCCCCAAAGGTACCTGGAAGCTCATTAAAATGGAGATTGTTTGGCCCTAAAACCAGATACTGATTCACTCACTGCACATGAAATGGAGCTCTAGAAATTTATTCCTAACTAGTTCCCAGATGAGGATAATGCTGATATTCTAGAAGCAATACCTTTGTGTGTAAGTGAGCATGGAGGAGTTAGGGAAAAATAAATATAATAAAGGACAAGAAAAACTCCCCAAAACTAATAAAAATGAGAAAATGACTTCCTTGAGAACAAATTTAATGTAGAAATAAAGTAATAAAAAAAGTATCAAAATAAAAATATAGTCAGGTGTGGGAGTATGCACCTTTAATCCCATTTGGAGGCAGAGGCAGGCAGATTTCTGAGTTCAAGGCCAACCTGGTTTGTAAGAGTGAGTTCCAGGGCAGCCAGGGCTACACAGAGAAACCTCGCATTGAAAAAAAAATAAATTTGTTAATAAACATTTAAGATTTTTATTCATGACTTCTCTTCAACAGTTGTGATTCTCACTGACCTACAATGAAGTTTCTGTCTAGTAAACTAACAGACATTTTAAATATTGTTAAGACAAAAATGTCAGCAAATTCTGTTAGGACAGAAATAACAACATGTCACGTTGATTGTTGTCCCTCATGATCCTTTGGCCAGCTGGTAGCTGGAGCTTGCTGCTAATGCCCAATATAAAACCCTACTGCATAGCCTACAAAAGTTCAAAATTTAATGTGTGATTTCCACTGAATGAATATCACATCCATGCCCTCTAAAAGCCAACACATTACAACTGGAGACCTTTTACATTCTCCATTTTATCTTTACACGGCCCCCTCTGTCTCTGCCCTTGCCAATATTTTAGCACAAATAAAATGTTAATATCATTAATTGTCCAGCATTTCTAACAGTTCACAGAATCTGTGATATTACATACTACTCCTTCTCATATCTTCTCTAAGTCCCTTGTCCCTTTTCATCTTCACTCTGTCATCCTTTTTTCCTTTCCCACATAACATTTTTACTTCATTTTTTTTTTTTTTTTTGGAATTACTGGTATTTGACTTTGGCTTTATAAAATTTTTACCAAATGGATTTTGCACACATTGTTACAATGATGTCATTGAATTTTTTCCTTTAAGTATTCTATAGATTGATAGTTTATTAATTTTATTCTTTTTTTAAATTTTATTCTTAATACAGTATTTGTATTAACTATTTGAAATTTTCTTGCAACATATCTTGATCATATTCAGACTCCATTTTCCTCACAACTCCAAGCAGGTCCATCAATTCATGCCTCTTTCTTGACTTCTATTCTGTTAGGTTCTTTGGAATAGACTGGATCACAGCAAATTCCTTGGTGCTCCAATACTTACAATATTTCTGTCCCATTTCTTTCATGTTCCATACTCCTTGGTGTAGTTCCATAGTGTAGAGATTCAAGTTATTTTGAGTTTGATATTTTAAAAAGTTTCTAGGTATTCTAAGTTTCTGTTTGGAGGCCTGTGTTTGGGTGGCTCGTGTGTTACATCAACTATTGGAAACCACTATCTAAAACATTGATGCATGAGAAGCGGCGAGGTGGTGCCTCACTAATTCTGTCAACTCTAGTGGAAGTCTTTGTAAGAGTGTGTCTCTAAGGGGAAACATCCCTTTGTAATCCATGTGACTATCCTGAGGAATATTCACACTAGGAGGTGGGATGTGGATGGTTGATTATGAAAAACTAGGACATTTTTGTAAGCAAGAGGAAGTATCAATAATTCAAAGAAAAGTATACATTTTTGTAGGTTCTGTGAATACTCGGACTCATAGCCACTGAATATTAACTGAATTATTATTTTATACCAAAACATAATTTTGATGCTTTGTCTATATATGACAAGACAAAAAATATAAAGGCCAGCACTCATATAATCCTTGCTATAAGAAAGATTTATGAGCTACAAATAAGACACACATATGAGTTAACAAATACAATTCTAATTCAACTATTAGAATGATTAATAATTGCAGGTTACAAATAAGATACATAAAGCTGTCTATTATGCTGACCGCATTCATTTGTCATAAGTATGTCACATGCACCCATACCCCAATCAACAAAGCTAGGACATAGTGTATCTGGCTGTCACAAAAAAGTTATAACAAACTTAATTAGGCAAGATTCATAATAGAAAAAATTTGAATGGATAAAATGTATTAAAACTACTCAGGTGTACTTGCAAATTTGTGAATGTACCATGTTCAGATGTTTTCAAGCAGGATTTCAATATTTTCTTTTTTTTTTTTGCCTTTTATTTTATTTTATTTTTTTATTTTTTTAAATTTTTATTATTTATTAATTTATTCTTGTTACATCTCTATGGTTATCCCATCCCTTGTATCCTCCCATTCTCCCCTCCCTCCCATTTTCCCCTTCTTCCCTTCCCCTATGACTGTTCCTCAGGGGGATTACCTCCCCTTGTATATGCTCATAGGGTGTCAAGTCTCTTCTTGGTGACCTGCTGTCCTTCCTCTGAGTGCCACTAGGTCTCCCCCTCCAGGGGACATAGTCAAATGTGAGGCACCAGAGTACATGAGAAAGTCATATCCCACTCTCCGCTCAAATGAGGAGACTGTCCTGTCCATTGGCTAGATCTGGGTAGGGGTTTAAATTTTACCGCCTGTATTGTCCTTGGCTAGTGCCTTAGTTTGAGCGGGTCCCCTTGACCCAAATCTGCCTATCATAATGTTCTACTTGTAGGTTTCTAGGACCCACTGGATCCTTCTACATTGCTATTCTCCCATGCTTCTTTCATCTAGAGTCCCAATAGGATGTCCTCCCCTATGTCCCAGTTTCCTGGTAACCCTTAGGCTTTCATGGGACATGCCCATTGGGCTAGTATGCAGATATAAGTGAGTATATACCATTTGAGTCTTTCTGCTTCTGGGTTAACTCACTCATTATGATCATCTCTAGCTCAATCCATTTGTCCACAAATTTTGGGAATTCCTTGTTTTTAATAGCTGAGTAGTATTCCATAGTGTATATGTACCACAGTTTCTTTATCCATTCTTCTACTGTTTAGGCTGTTTCCATGATCTGGCTATTATGAATAAGGCTGCTATGAACATGGTTGAGCAAATTTCCTTGTTGTGTGCTAGTGCATCTTCTGGGTATATTCCAAGGAGTGGAATAGCTGGGTCTTGAGGAAGCCCTATTCCCAGTTTTCTGAGATAGCACCAGATAGATTTCCAAAGAGGTTGTACTAGTTTGCATTCCCACCAGCAATGAAGGAGTGTTCCTCTCTCCCCACATCCTCTCCAGCATGTGGTGTCGCTTGAGTTTTTGATCTTAGCCATTCTGATGGGTGTAAGATGGAATCTCAGAGTTGTTTTGATTTGCATTTCCCTGATGACTAAGGAGGTTGAGCATTTCTTTAAGTGTTTCTCAGCCATTTAATATTCTTCTGTTGAGAATTCTCTGTTTACAATTGGGTTCATTGTTTCTATTACTTTCTTTCTTTCTTTCTTTCTTTCTTTCTTTCTTTCTTTCTTTCTTTCTTTCTCTTATCTATGTAGTGCTAGAATAGAGAATCCAAGGCCCTATGTACACTAGAAACTGTTTGCGCACTGAGATGCACCTCCCGTTCTTACTCTTTCTATAGTTTAATTGGATAGTTTCATTTTAAAAGGGCTACGGATATTATAGCAATTGGGTATATGATTTATTTTCATAGCATGCATCACCCTTTATGGATACCAATCAAGATTATAATAATTTGACAATTGACTGACAATTTTAAATTAAGAAATTGCTTGCAACTCCCCAGTATATGTTTTTTTTTAATTCCCCCCTCTCTTTTTCAGAAGGGAGGTCTAGCTTTTGCATATAAATGAGTGGTAATTTTCCTTTCACACATTTGAACATATAGTCTACAATTCCAATTTCTTTACTGAATTATTAAATGGGACTGAACCTCAGCCAGAGCAGCTTTTAGACAAGAGGTTGGTGGAATTATCAGGGCACAAGATGGATGTTGCTGTCTTCTTGCTGCCGAACTAACTTGGTAGAGCATTCATCTTATCTGAAACTGGAGCTGTACAGTGTGGTTCTTAATGGGGTAGTTTCCCTTTCTCCCAAAGTTTTATCAAGCGATGGTAGATTTGATGTAACTCAACATCGGAGCCGAGACACAAGAAAGAATCAAAGAGTGTTGATTGAGGAAGAAGCAAAAGCCTCACTACTGGAGACACATTGGTCTACTTTCTCAAAGATGACAGTCCATCAGCTGACGCACTTCAATTTGAAAACAGATGATTGTGGCCAGGGAGTCTGTCTTGCATCACAGTAGATATATTTAACTGTACACAGGAATAGTAATAAATCATGCTGGATCAAAGGTCTACAAGGTAATAGCTGAAAGGTATTGGAGTGTTTTCTTTAGATCTAGACCAAACTCTCTGGTGCATATGCAGTGTAATACAAGTAGGCAACGTTGTCCACATACAAATTGCTTTGCATTCTCCATCCAGACATTGAAACCCCTGCTTAACATTTCCCTTCACATCTAATTCATGAACTTGGCATTTACAGATTTAAGAAGCAAATTGCGTATCATTTTAAGCTTGTGAAAGTATGTGGAAGGCAAACTGTGACTCCCCAGGGGCTCAGGCTGAGATCTTCATATACGTTGTTCTTAATGCAGAATATAAAACTATGTTATACCTTTTGATTGAAAAGGAAACAAAATATTTTAGGTTTGATTTGGAGATGAGAATGGATTTCAGTGAATATTCATGTTTTCTTCCACTGATAAAAGTTTAACTTGGGTATGTAATAATATCCGTAAGATCTTTAAACTGCCTCCTTAAAAAATGTTCCCACAAAAAAATGATGCCTCAACTATTTAATAAAATTAATATTTTGTCTTTGTTTCACCTATAATGGGAGAGTAAAAATCAAGTCTACAATGAGATAAGTAGCTAGGCTTAAAATTATACTTTCAGTTCATCATATTCATTTATGTGTTGGATATAGATATTGTCTAAAAACCTTTACAAATATACTGTAATTATTCTCATCAAAGGGATAAACAGTATATACATTTCTTAAAAATTGTAAGCTCAACCCTATTCTTTTTCTAGTAGTTGATCATTTGTGTATCAAGAAGTCCATGACAAATATTGACATATTTAAATTATTTATTTTTTGAGACTATAGAATAATTATATAATTTCCACTTCCCTTTTATTAATCCAAATATGCCCATATGCCATGCCCACTTGCTGCCTTTCAGATTTGTGGCCTCTTTTTTTTTAATTGTTATTATACACAGATGACTTGTATAAGGATGATGACAATAGGAATTCTAACTTGGATGAGAGAAAGCTCAGGAGGTTTCAACATAACACAAGGAACTACAGGCAACTACAGGATGATAAGAGTGGGAGGAATAGTCTTCTCCAGGGAAGACCACACCAATCTACTATCTAATAACAAATAATCATCCCAGAAAATACTCATACAAGTATCATACAGATTGAACAGATTGTATTTCTTTATATATGACTTAAAATCACTAAACACAATTATGTGTGTGTGTGTGACTCTAGTTCTTTATTTTTCTGAAATAGGTCTTAAGTTGCCCAGACTGTCCTTCAACTTGTGATCTTCCTGCCTTAGCCTCCCAAATGGTTGAGGTTACAGTCCTGTAACACTGGGTTTAGCTTTTACTTCACATTCTTCAATTATTCATAATATCAAGAAAAACATGAATATTTATCATAGCAATAGAAAAACAACCAGTGAAGAATATAATTAAAATTGAAATAATTAAAATAGGAGCAAAATATAACGCTATGAGATTGCATTCTTAACTTGGAGGAGGTCTAGTGAAAACACTCTGAGGTTAGATTTCTGGTTTCTCATCAAAAAAGACTCAGTGAAATCAAATACATACTAGCATTCAAACAGCCAGATCTTAGGCCAGGGGTCTAAATAATGTTTGTATTTATATCACAGATTTTCTTTCTTAAAGTGATAAAGATAGAGCTACATTTTACATTTCTAAACAGATTTTTAAATAGCACTAGTGCTATCAGCTATTTAACTTGCAGACTTTCAATGATTAGCTATTCTTTCAAAGTATACTCAAGCTCAAACAAGTCCTGTAATGACAGGACTTCATGTCTTCATAACATGACCAGCTGCCTTGAGAAAAACATGTACGACTGTGTCCTTTCAGACCATGAGCCAAACTGAACACTTACTTCTCTATGTTGCTTTTGTCAGAACATAAAAGTAGCTATGAAGATTGACAGTATTTCGTAGAATCCTTCTCAACCCCAGCTACTCTTCTGTGCAAGCATAGACAATCAGTCTTTGTTTTTGTTGCTGTTTTAACATAGTCTAAAGATGATAAATATTTCAGAAATTCCACAATATCACTGAGTCAAGGATCATGCCTTTGCTGCTCATCCAAATAACCTTTACTGATCCCTACCTTCTGTTTTATAGGCACACCTGTGACTATAGGTCTGTTTTACACTATGCTCACAGTAAATTGAGACTAGTTACATTATCAAGAGTTAATTTGAGAATGTCTTAGATGTTGTTGTACAAAATAGGAAAGTATTGACAAAAGTTGCTAAGTTATAAGTTCGTCTGTGTCAACAAGTTACAGTTCTGATATAAAGATGAGTAGCATAACATGGGGCACAACTCAAACATCTGCATGTGACTGTCCCACGTAACTTTCTTTGAGATATAGAAACATATATGTGCAAGTGAATGTCACTCTGGGAAAAGATGGAAGTACCATTCCAACAATTTACCTGACAGCTTCAAGAGGTTACATGAAGTTAGTGCCATGAACTTTTCCTTGGTTTTATGAGAAATGGAATTTCCTTGGATACAAGGATAGGGAACAATGGCATATTGAGGACATTTCAGGAGGAAAATACTCTAAAACACCCTCTGATATAATTCTGCTGATGCAGGGAGAAAACTATATGTGAGATCAATTTTAAAGGAAATGGAAATTTAAAAAAAAGACTTACTGATGCTTCAAATAAATTACAACCTCCAAAGCTTTCTAGGTTATCAACTCCACAATTATAAAAAATCTTCATTGTGCATATTTTTATAAAAACATAATAAAATTTTAGAGAGACATAAAGTTTTCTATTACTTTTCAGCACAGAATAATCTGTTTGCCTCTCTGACAGTTTCTGCAACTGCCAATGGCAGTGATATGCCAGTAAATCTAGATGTGACTTCCTCGTCAGTTATCAATTCATGGCTACATACTATTTCAGGTGTGTGCTGATGTATTAGGTACATATGCTGCAGTAAGTGAAGAACAGGAATATCCATTACCTTTAAATATAAGGACACTATAGTTACATTAGGATAGCACTCTAATAAGGACAAAAAGGTTTGTCTTCATCCAGAAATAAAGTCATATAAAAATCCATTCATTTGATTATGGGATAGGACCGAGACACAGATTCTAATAGTACAAAGGAAATAAAGTGGTACATACTTCTACCAGATGTTTAGTTTAGGGGCTGCCTTGTTTGGTGCCAGTGGAAGATGATGTTCTCAGTCCTCATTTGACTTGATGCACCAGACAGACTGGTATGGTGAGGGGGCTCCCTTTTACTTAAGAAAAGGAGAATGGTGAAAGGAGAAGACGGTGGGACTGGTAGGAGAGGAGGGAGGAGGCTGGGATATGGATGTAAACTGAATAAATAAATGAGAAAAAAAGAGAAAGACATAAAAAATTGTCAAATAAAAAGTATTGCCTACAGGAGACAACTTCCTGAACAGAACATCAACAGCTCAGGCCCTAAGATCAACCAATAATAAATGAGACTTTATGAAACTGAATAGCTTCTGTAAGGCGAAGAACACTGTCATCAGAACAAAATAACAGCCCATAGACTGGGAAAAGATCATCACCAAACCTACATCAGACAAAGGATTAATATCCAAAATATATAAAGAACTCAAGAAATTAAACACTATCAAACCAAATAATTCAATTAAAAATGGGGTACAAAACTAAACATGGAATATTGTATGGCTGAGAAACACTTAAAGAAATCCTCAACCTCCCAATTATCAGGGAAATGCAAATGACTCTGAGATTCCATCTTACACCCATCAGAATGGCTAAGACAAAAAAACTCAGCTGATAGCACATGCTGGGGAGGATGTAAAGAAAGGGAAACACGCCTCCATTGCTGGTATACAACCACTTTGGAAATCAATCTGGTGCTTGGTCAGATAATTGGGAATAACTCTACCTCAGGACCCAGCCATACCACTCCTGGGAATATACACAAAAGATGTTCTACCATACAACAAGGACATTTGCCCAACTATGTTCATAGCAGCTTTATTCATAATATCCAGAATTTGGAAACAACCTAGATGTACCTCAACTGAAGAATGGATAAAATAAAACTGTTTAATTAATAAAAAAGAAAAATATCAGTGTAACTAAGAAAATATAAATGGGACTATAAAAAAGTATTGCCTAAAAATGAGAAAATAATTAACTATTTAATTAAAATCATGTAGGAATATATTCATTAACAAATAGATACTTCTCATGTGGGGTAGTTCCTGGCATTATTTTTTAACAACAACAACAACAACATCAAAATTCTTTATTTACAATTCCATTGCCTCTGTTCACTTCTCTCTGTTGAGCTATCTTCATGCTGGAAGTGGAACATCTTATACTAGATTGATGTGCCCCTGTCTCAATGAATAAATAAACAGATGAATAGATGAAATAAATAAATACGTAAATTTTAAACCTAACCTTTCAATGATCTATGTAGATCTAAGGACTATGAATACTGTGGTGGTTATGTGTCAAAAACCAGGAGCTAACATCAAGATATTGCAAAGCAAAATTTCATTTTTATGGGCAAGCCAAGCTTACAGTCCTCTTTAGTAGGAGAGCGAATGGCCTCTAAGCTGTAGCAGACAAGTTCTTATCTAGGCCCTTCACAACTTCTGCAAGAAACAAAGCTTAGCGGAAGCAGAACTTTTGCAATTAGCATTTAGCATAAACACATTGTTACAAGATTTTAACTTCATTATGGTTGGCCAGTTTCAAAAGCTGTGGTCAGCCAGTTTCAGAAAGTGTCTTTTTTTTTTTTAAGTCAAGTCGACCTGGTCCTCAGAAGGTCTCTGTGGTCTGTTGAATTGAAAAACAGCATGCACAATAGGAACATACATCTCATTTTACCTGAAAATACAAGAATATCAAGACTCTGGAAAGAAGTCTGTAAGCTGAACAATAGGGAGAATGGAGGCCCGGATATTATATAACCCATATTAACCCAGAAGCTATAAAATCAATAGTAGAGGCTGAAATGGGGAAGTCAGATCCTAACATAGTCACTTGAAAGCTTGGAGTAGATTCCTTGCTTTGTCAGAAAAATGTCCATCCCTGAAAATATTTGATCTTCTTTGCTTTCAGGGACGTATCTGGTATAGTCATTATGAACATGGGGACAAAGGTGGAACTTTACACTTTCTTCATTACATTAATCCTCATTCGAAAACTCAATTGCTGCCCAACTTGTGAACTCACAAAGACATGAAACACTGGGACTCACAGATTGGATTATTGTGACAAAAATGTTTTTATTCTTTTACCTGAGGGCAAAAGGGTATATAAAGCAAAGAATTTATTGTATATTTGAAATTTTCTACTTTGAAGTTAGTGAAAGTGAGCTGGGAGTGGGGGACTAAGATGCTCTTAATGGTATAGAACCAAACACTGCCTTCAGGGAGGATGGTTTACATGTACAGTTAGCCAGGACTAGGAGGATGAAGTATCTTATTGATCTGAACAATTTTCAATTAGCATGAAGGATTTTTGTAAATACGAGTTGAGGGTAAAACAGTTGAAATTTATTTCCTCCTGGGAAGGAACCGCATACTCTATTAAGAACTGAATTTTCTCAAGGACACAGATTTACTTGGATAACCATAAAGTCCTTGTTCTCCTTCTCAAGCACAAAACAAACATATGTCTGTTAGAAAATCTAGGAATCCAGGCACTCTTCTCCAGCAATTCCATTTCTATACCATTTGTTGTACTGAGGCAGTTTAGAGCACACTGTCTATGACGGGCAGTCTGTTAAACAGAGATTACTGTGTTGCTTGAGCAATAATTCAAATCCAAGGGACCCTGAAACCTTAAAAGCCAAAATAGCTCTATCCTTCCTGTTGCAGTTCAACAGTCTTTCTGGTAAGAGGAAGAGAGCTGAACTTCTAGAAAATTCAGAGTGACTCTAGTTTTCAAGTAGGCTGTCCTAACTTTTCTATATTATAAGTAGTTTTACATCAGATTCACAGTATCTATTAGATTGAAAAATCTCATATTTGCAAAGTACTTTTTACATTCACTATAACTGTATTACAATAAACTAAGAAAGCTAGATGTGGACAGGGGACTAAACTAGTCCCGCATACAGTTGTGACGGGACTACTCTGGGAGGACAAGCATGTATCATATGTTCTATTAAGTACATGGCCGAATTTAATACCACATATAGACTAGAAGAGAATTAAAATAAGCTATGTAGTAAGTACCACTCAAGTGGCTGCTAACTTAATGAAATGTAAAACTATCCATGGAACACATCAGTGATACACCAGTCCTCTAGTAGTTCAAGGTGTTGGAAACACATGGAATTACTGTCTCTAGCATTTTGAAAATATTCTTGCTCTATAAATTAACACTGACTTAAATATATTTCATAAAAGTCTTTTAAAACACTATTACTTTAGATTCTTATTTATACTTATTTAAATTTTGCTAATAGAGTACTTGTTTATTTTATCATGAAAGAAAAACTACTAACTTTCCTACATATAAATCATATGTGCTTATTTTCACCCAGATATTGTGGCATAATATTTTATAAAGCAGTAGTTCAGAATAAAACAAATAATCAGATCTTAAATGGTAGCATGAGGATTATAGCCAGAGAAGTCATGTATAAATTTCAAACATACTCAGTTACGAACACAAACACATGGAATTCGTTAAGTTAACTAAATGCTAATTGGAACTAAAAAGAGAGATTTGAGATCACGTAACTTCAATTTCTTTTACTAGTCACATATTTTTTTGCCCAACGAACACCAAACAAACAAACAGAACAAACATCTAAAATCTCACTAATGTTCAGTAAAGTATAGTAAAGATTGGCACTAAACAAATCTTTCACATTAATTGGGGAAAAGAATTTACTACTTAAGTGTTAGAAATGACAGGGTGGAGTCTGAAGAACGATCCTCTGAAGCAGGACCTACAGAACACAACCCAATAGTAAGAACTGACACCAGAACCTAGGAGGCCCTTAAGGCAAAGCCAGATTAAGAGACAATAGTAGTCTTATCTAGAGTCCCAATAGGATGTCCTCCCCTCTTTCCCAGTTTCCTGGTAAGGGAAGGCTTTCATGGGACATGCTCCTTGGGCTAGTATGCAGATATAAGTGAGTATATACCATTTGAGTCTTTCTGCTTCTGGGTTAACTCACTCATTATGATCATTTCTAGCTCAATCCATTTATCCACAAATTTCGGGAATTCCTTGTTTTTAATAGCTGAATAGTATTCCATAGTGTATGTGTACCACAGTTTCTGAGACCTGGTGGCACTCAGAGGAATGACAGCAGGTCACTGAGAAGAGACTTGATACCCTATGAGCATATACATGGGGAGGTAATCCCTCTCAGGAACAGTCATAGGGGAGGGGAATAAGGGGAAAATGGGAGGAAGGGAAGAATGGGAGGATACAAGGGATGGGATAACCATAGAGATGTAACAAGAATAAATTAATAAAATTTAAAAAAAAAGAGACAATGGTAGAGAGTGAGAGTTACCTCACATTATGGTTGTGGTTTAAGACCTGTCATTCATAAATAAAAGTCTTTAACTATTGACAAAACAGATGAAGCAAATACAAAATTGGCCAGAGAATTTCTCAGACAAAATAATGGCACAAAATAATCAAGAGACATGAAATACAGAACTAAGTAGAGCTTTATTAGTGTAATGTCAAAACAAGACTAGACGGAGTCACCAGTACAAAAGACTAAGTAAACACTCGCTAAGTGTCCCATAACTGCCTCTTCCCAAAAGCAAGACACATTTGGGACTAAATCTTCAGATAATCCACTGTCTGAAGACACAGTTATGACACATTGCACTTTTAACACATGTCAGCATAGAGCAGCCCAATTGGGGAGTACTCAGCTTGCTGTATTGCCAAAACTGGTTCTTTATTTTATACTAAGAACAGTCTTATAATAGCAATAGTTCCATTTTCAGACTCTTGGAATACAAGTGCTGAGACACTTAGGCTCAGGCTGGTCAGATGAGTGAATTTGTTATTTACGAAGCCTACTATAACTCTAACTTATGCGAAGCCTCTGTACCTACTGAAGTATTATATTGGGGTTATGTCAGTAAGGAGCAAATGATGTAGCTCCTACTTGTTTCTACAATATTTGATAAGATTGCTCTCATAGCTATGAAAGAAACCCAACACTGTCATATAAATATTTATTGGCCTTTATTTATGTTTTACTGAAAGTTTAGAGTTGAAAAGAAATCTAGGGTTTGACTTGAAATCAAACAACTTTAACTTCTATTATTGGTAACATATTTTCTGCCCAAAGACATTTGTAAATCTCCCTGATGAGAAGACAAGTATTTAAAAGACTTGGACTCATTAAACCTACCTAAATTATATTATCAAGCACAGCAAATAACTATATAATCTGCCAAAATTTTGGAAAATTATGCATTAATGAAATTAATATTTTCAGATACAGTTGGCTTTGAAAACATTTGGCTCAATGTGCCTTAGTATTCATGAAAAACTAGTCCTAGTGCCTCTGTGAATTTTAAATGGAGAAGATTTTTTAATAACTTCTTTTTATTAAATGTCACAGCATTTATATATAATCTGTGTATAGCCACCCATGGACATTAATCTCTAGATTACATACACTCTCAATGACTGTGCAAACACAATTTTAATGGTTAATGTGGCCTGCTATTTAGAAAACAATAACAAGGATAAAGCTGGGTACATATTCAATACTAATCAAATGATTTTACAATATTATTAATCTATGTTTGGTTGATTCTGCAAATAACAAACATGCAGATGCAATAGTAAAGTTGCATTCATTTCTGTCAAACGTTTATTGATGCCTAGTGCTACATGGTTTTCTACTTTTTTTAAATCAATCATATGCTATCCTATATACTAGACCAAAATCTTTGCTTCTTAGAAGTTACTATTTATAAGCATTAAAAAAAAACAAAAAAATGATATGAATAAGTCAGTATAATGCAGATTCTAAGGTAGTCAGTGTGGTAAATAACATTGAGCAATTTCCTGGAGCAATATGGGGTTCCTTTCCATTTACCATTTGTTGCCCAAAGTGAAAATTAGGTACACAAAACATACCAACAACTTCATATTTCTCTAAGTCTCTGACTGCAATCTTATAAGTGCCCTATATCCTTAACTAGTTTTTGAAGAAGTAATTATAATGAACATGAGCAATGCTATAGCCTCTTTCAACCTTAAATCAAAGCTCAGTTAATGCCTGCCAGTAGCTTGATATTATGTTGTGTTCTTTGCTTTAAATATGGCCACTCCTTTGGTTGCTTAGTAGCATACAGGATTTGAAATGTTTTCAGTTAGTCATTGGCACATCAGATCCTTCTGATTTAAAAATAACAACAAGGATTATATTTCAGAGTTTTCTGAAAGGAAGACCTTATCACCTAGATGAAATGTGGAAAAAATGAATTCTAAAATAAACAATGTTATGAATGTCCAAAGAACTGAAAATGGGGTTAGAGAGCTCAAATCAACATTTTTATCATGTTTATCACAATGAACACTACTGTTATCACACCATTAAAAAAAAACCTGGTCTTATAGTAGTGTGCTGATCTACAGCATTGAACATATATTCAGAATCTATTTATACATTTTTCTGACAAATACATGTGAAAAAGTAATGAAACTATAAAAGAACTCTTTTTACTGAGTTGACTCTATTCATGAAATAATTTACTCCCAATTTATAGACTCACAGAATAGCAATAATTGCTTTAGAATACTATTTCATAAAACTTGATATTTTTAAAAAGGCAGTACTGATATAACACAGACAAACTATATTATTTTAATTTAGGGATTTGTTTTCTATCTAAATAAACTATAATGTAATGATGAGAGTGATGGGTCCATCTCTGCTATCAATTTTACATCTTTCTAGGGAGATTGGTGTTAAGTAGGTCCAAAGATGAGTGTTCCCATAGAGGATTGCCAGCCAAATTACCTTAGCTTCCTCTTCCCACTATAATGTAATTTCAAAGGATTCTATGAAATGAACCATGGCATAGTGAAGGCTGGGATGACCTTATGAATGAGCAACAGAAAGAGAATTATGTACAGGAAGAAGCAAGAACATCCTGCACTTAAATGCCACTGTGTGAACTTATCATCCGATTTGAGACTACATGTTCAATTAAGATTTCTAAAACTTCTATCACACATGCACTTCAAAGTTTAAGTAGCTTTGAGAAAGCTCTTGACATAAATTTATCTCAAATGATTATTACAGTGTACTGGACTACAACCAGTTTACATCTCAGCAGAGTTTGGAATAACTGAAACTGTATTACAGCCACCTATAGGCTATTGCAGAAACTGAAGCTGCAAAGAACTTCATAAAAGACAAGACTCTATTTGTTTAAAAAAGGAATAAATAAACTTTAATGAAGCCTAAGAGCTGCATTTATCTATGGGTTTATGGAACAAATATTCGGAATGTAGTTAGAAACTACCCTGGTTTAATAAAGTGGCAATAGTAGGTTCTCTGAGGTCCAAGAGTTCATTAGTCCTGGGTAGCTTGCTAGATTTTCAGTACCTGACATGAATTACCTCCTACTGGGTAAGGCACAGGTACAAGTAGACAGCTGTTGGTTATCCTTGAGAAGAATACAAGACCCATACACAAAATGAGACAGGCAGGTATTTTATGACTTATAGGCTTTATAGTTGAGTGGGGTTGTGAATGCTTTTCTCTCTGGGAGGGATGCATAGATCTTTCCTAGTCTATGGGAGGTAGTTCTCAGGGAGGAGTCTTCTAGGACATGATTTATTTGTTTCCTCCAAGTCCAGTGTCTAACTTTTGTGGTGGTTTCAGCAATAGGATCTTACTTTAAGTTTAAGGATGTAGTCAAGGGCAAAAGCCTCTTTTTCAAAAGATGGAGACTACTGCAGAGATGAGTGCTGGATACAATGTAGAGAATAAGTGACAATGGGGTGCCATGCCAAAAGTGATAAATCTACAAGCAACCTTTACAACCAAGGCTCTAGCAAAAGAGTAGGAGATGAAGCAGAAAATTGGTAGAAACGAATTCTAGGATTTCAGCTGAAAGATAGTTTCTGCTCAACATGACAGGGAAGTTACACTAATGAAATCTCAAAAGTATGGTGCACTAAGCAAGTCCTACATATGAGAACACCAGTTGCCAATGTGGATGGGTGAAACCCAAGAGGTCCCAATCTTAAATGAGGCAACACAGGCAGGCAATACAATCAATTGATCCTGAAAGAGGGCAGAGAATCAATTATCTTTAAGGAGATGCTTCCTGAAAGTTTGTCCAATCTCAAATTCTCAGCTGTAAACACGTTTACATATAATAAACACTAAATTGAGTCAGGAAGACACATACATGTGCATACACACACACATACACACACACACAGAGGGAGGGAGGGAGGGAGCGAGGGTGGGAGGGAGGGAGCGAGGGTGGGAGGGAGGGAGGGAAGGAGGGTGAGAGAGAGGGGGGGAGAATAATAATTATTGAAGTCCTGGGTTTGAGAGAGAGTGGGGAGGACATGGGAAAAGTTGAATAAGAAGAGAGGGAATAAAAATGGTTCAAATATGGTATGCATGTATGAAATTCTCGACAAAATTAAAGAAAAGGAAAAACTAATACTCATGGGGACAATCATTATTTGCTTCAATTGGGCCCTTAAATGCAAGACTGGCCTAAAGTTAGCTCATATTTCAAGACCATTAACATGATTCTGCTGTAGGAGACAAGTGATCTACTACCAAGAAAGTCCTCAAATGCCATTTCCTAAGGCCAAACATTGCCAGAAATTATTAATTTATTCATTTATCCATGTATTCAAATATAATAAGTAATATAAAATTAATCTTGGGCAGTATGTAGAAGAATGAATTAACTAGTCATGGTCATTTTTGCTTAAGAAAATTAAACTCCAGTGGGAAAGATAATAATAAAAAATATTAAATAGGAAATAGAAGATGTTTGAGAGAGTTACAAAATGTTATGATATATTAGGACCATGAGTAGAGAATTTTTAACTAAGAGAATTTAAAATTTTTTTCATAGGCAAAATCATATTTGTAATGGATTGTGAAAACAGACACTTTTCAACAGATGATCCTAGGGATATACTGAGTGAATAGATGGTTTCTAGTAGAAAGCTCATTGGACTACTATTGGTGGCCACAAGTCTATTCTAGATATATTCTTTGGGGGAAATTGTGTTCTAAAGCAGAAGAGAGATGTAGTTATTGTGTCCTCAATAGGAGGATGGACAGATAGATTTAGACAAGCCCTCAAATACAGCCTCATCTGAGTCTTATTTTTCTCATCTTCAAAGTGTGAGGATGAAAATATATTGTTTTTAAAATATTTGTACTATATGATATCATAGAATCTGTGTTTAATGTCTTGTTTGCTTTGTTTATTTTTAGGGGGAGAAACTTACAATAGTGAATAATATTTACTAGCTGAAAGGTAACCAATGTTATCATTACTGATAACCATGTGGTCATCTTTCTTCTCCACCTTGTCATGGCTAGAAAATATTCTTCATGCATTCATTATGTGAACAACTGTTTCTCAGTTGGTGGTGCCACTTTGGAAGGATTTGGAACTTTTGAGACGTGGACTCTAGAGGAAGTAGGTCACTACAAAGAGGCAACTGAAATATACGTCTAGTCTTTCTTCCTGCCAGTGTCATTGCTACATGGTTGATCAAGACATGAACAACCGTCATTGGATTTTCCCATCACCATTATTTCTCTCTTAAGATTGACTAAAATCTTCTGAAATTGTGACTCAAAAATTGTTCCACTCTGAAGTTGTTTCCATAAGTTATTGAGTTCATAGTTATTTATTTCATTCTCAGATCTATCTATCCACCCTAATTTCCTACCATGTTTTCACCATACAGCTTTTGCATCATTGTTACACCTGCTTCAGTCCTATATATATCCAGGACAATAGTGTAAACATAGAAAAGAGTTCATTAACAAACCAAATTAGGGAATTTGTCCAAATGATAACAGTAGTCATTGTTCTCATACCTGAGTATTCTAGAAAAGATGGCTGTTGCGTTATGGTCACAAGGACTATGCCTTAAAGCTAAAATATCATGTAAGATGTGTAGGCTTTGATCTTTTACAAACCTACTTTATTTGGGGTTCTTTAATGCCTATACCTCCCTCTCAACCCACCTACCCTAGAAAGAGAGAGAAAAGGTTAATGGGGACAGGAGAAATAGACCTTTTTAGACTCTGTTCCTTGGATTGATTCCACTATTCTCATTGTGAGGATTCCAGAAGACCCTCTAAACAGCCAACCAGGAATTCACGAAAAGTGACTGCAACCGCAGCAGCTGGAGATCAGAGCAGCAGCCAGAGCCTATCCTCTCACAAGTCTGTTTCCAGTGGACAAGCACTACATACCCTCACACAAGTCTGTTTCACATCCCACACTTGGGATCAAAACAAAAACATGTTTGCATCCACTACAAAGATGGGTAGACAAAAATAACTCTTAAAAGTGAGGTGGGTTTGTTAACAATAGCCTATTATCTACCTGGTCACTGAGGTTTTCCTGTTGTTCATGAGTGAAGTCTTCTGATCTTTTTTTAAGTTTGGGTTTCTTTACATAGCATACACATCCCAACTGCTAAATCATTTTATTTACATTTTTCATATTTTTAAACTGAAAGATTTTTGTGGCTCTTATTTATTTTACTCTATCTATCTATGGCTCTATCACCTATCTATCATGTATCAACCATCAATCTTCTATCTATCTATCTATCTATCTATCTATCTATCTATCTATCTATCTAT
>OU015752.1:25412317-25424655 GCA_907169655.1 Acomys percivali
AAGAAGAAGAAGAAGAAGAAGAAGAAGAAGAAGAAGAAGAAGAAGAAAAAGATACTTTTATCATTTTTAATGACTTCAACTTTGTACTCAAACATGGCACTTTGAGAAATCATAACTGTGGGCAGTTGGAATGAGAAGAAAGGTAATTTTAGTTGGTTAAACTTTTTTCAGGATATAGTTACTAATGAAGAGGTGTCAATTATTCTGAACATATTGTAAACAATATCACATATAAGATACAAATTAAAGGGCATTAAATCCTCTTTCCCAGACAGACTTACTTGTATTAATTTGTAGCTAGAGATGTTCAGAAGGGAGGAACACTAGTCATTCTGTGGACCACAGGGTCTCAGAATGTGCAAATTTTCTACCCATTGTGTTTTGTGTTTGCTTTCATTACTGCTTATAGCAGCTAAGGTATTTTCACAATTGCCACAGTGTTCATTATTAAAATATTCCTAACTATTTCGCCTGCCCACAAATAGAATAAGACTAATCATGGCAGATTATTTGCTGCTAAAATAAAATAATATAAAATACCTGTTATTTATGCAGTGTCAGTGTTGGCATGCCACAGTTACCTGAAGTCTATATGGCTTTTACTTTCCTCTAGTGAAGAAACTTCCAAATACAAGCATAATTAAAAGTAAATTTCATGCCAACTAGGATGAGAATGTTTTAACATTCATTGGTGAAAATAATACCATGTAGTTAAATTGTAAAGATAAGTAAACTTAAAAGATGAGAGTGCTTTGGTCCTAGGTTCATTTCCATTTTAAGTAATGTTTTAAAATTTTAATATCATTATAAATATTTACCTGTCACTTGGAGAACTACTGTGTTAAAGTTAGTATTAGTGTCTGATATGGCCATGGAGAGAAGGATTTTTCTGCTTTTGGTAATGTCAGCAAGGGCTTCAAATGGGCTGCAAGAATAGAGAATTAATTGGTTTCAGTTTTTCAATGGTTTGCTCCTTGTTAATCAGTTTCTTGATGCCTTTTTGTATGTTTCTGTTTTCAGTTTTCCTCCCGCCCCACCCTCATGTTTAACCTTACCATCACCACTGGGCTACAACCAGAAAACATTCTGTGCTTCTGTGCTAAACAAAGCAGACTTTACATGATTCATGAGGAAGATTTTGCAGGGCAACTGACTTGGTTCATGCCACAGTTGAGACTAAATGAGTTATGTTAACAAGAAGAATCACTTAAACCAAAGATCATTATTAATAAATCAAGAGAAATCAAGTGTGCAATAAAAGCTGTAGATCATATATTCTGTGTTCTCAGATACACAATTTATTACTTGTGTAATCACTCTACCATGGAGGATATGCATTTGTGCAAACATTATAAATTATTACAAGGCATATACTCTGAAATCTCTTCATATTTCCACCCTTAACGATTTCCCACTTGAAGAGAAAGCCCTAACTCACACATCCTCATATACAGAAGTAGTCTTCTCACATCAGGACAATAAGGGCTGCAGTGACCCACCTCAGTTATTATTTTCTGTGTATTAGCATGTATGAAAGATTCATGGGAAATAAGGTAAAAAATACAAGCAACAAGTTCTCAGCGTTAAACTAAGTGATAGAGGGAAGGTTAGCAGCAGACTCTATACACTACTGTGGTTTACTCATAATAAGATTACAGAGTGCATCTCAAAGACATGACTTCTTAATGCTTTGTTTTATTTTATTTCTTTTTTCTCATGGTAACAGATTCTTTTCTTAAAAGCAAAATTGAACTTAATCAAGTTATTCATTTAAATGGACCATTATTTTTTTCACATGGAAACCATGGATACGGCTCTCTTATAGGAGGTATTTGGTACTATGTCTGCAATAAGGGCTGAACTCAGTAAGAGTTCTTACTGGTAGTAAGAGGTCCACCAGTTGCTCCTACGATCTCATTATTAATTTATTATTCTTACTACAATCCTCATACTTGCAGGAATAATGGCATGTTACAAATAATCTTGGAATTCAAGTAGAATCAATAGTATGGTCTGAAAACATTTTTAGTGATACTAAAAAAATACTCATACCAAGTTATATTACATGATAATTAAAAATTAATGAGAGAAAAAATCATTCTCAAACAACAAATTTGCCAACACATCATTCCTTCTTAGAAAAATGTCAAAGAGAAAGTAAAAGAAAAAGGATGCTAAATCCTACACCATGTGTCATCTCTCTCTCCATATGTGTGTATACATATTTGTATTTATGTGATATATATATACATATATATGTATGTGTATAACAATTATATGTCCTCTTTAAAGATGTATAGATACAAACTCAAGTTTTTAAAAGCCACAATCAATTTCAAGTTAACACTTAATCAGGGGTAGCTCTGTACTAAAGTAGATAAGTAAAACATCAAAGATTTTGGTATGCGTAAACATATTTCATCTACAGCTTTTATTTATTTTTAAACATATAATAGAGTAATCTTAACCACCTCCCACAAGGCCTCCCATAGCCACTCCCACCAACTTTCTTACCTATACAACATTATACCCAAATTTTTTCACTTATCAGGTCCAATTTATACTTTTCTTACATTCTTTTTTTTTAATTAAGTTATTCTTGTTACATCTCAATGGTTATCCCATCCCTTGTATCCTTCCATTCTTCCCTCCCTCCCATTTTCCCCTTATTCCCCTCCCCTATGACTGACTGTTCCTGAGGGGGATTACCACTCCCTGTATATGCTCATAGGGTATCAAGTCTCTTCTTAGTAACCTGCTGTCCTTCCTCTGAGAGCCACCAGGTCTCCCCCTCCACTGAAGCATAGCTGACTTAGCAGGAACGAAACTCCTAAAGGACACGGGCTCTACCCACACCATCAGCTGCTGGTTGTCAATAGCTTCTAGGCTGGATCTCTCTGTGCTGAGATTTGGTCTGTCTCCAGCTTGCACAGCTCTTTGTATGTCATCACAATAGTTGTGAATTCATCTGGCCTGATGCTCTGCTGTGTACAGAAAACACTGTTTCCCTGTAGCCATCCAGTACCTATGGCTCCTATATTCTTTCTGTCATCTACTCCAGAAAAGCCTTGAGCTGTTTGAGGAGGAGGTATAATATGTGTTACAGTTAGATATGAGCTCTCTACAGTCTCTTACATTCTTTTTTTCCCCCAAGGAAATTGACACACTTCACTGTGGTTCAGACTACCTCAGACTTTACTTACTCTAGCCCAAGAGCTATAACGCTGCATGGACTTGACCTGCTTACACAGTAACCGGCTCTGCTCCAGACCTCCAAGAGTCCTGGCACAGAAAACGGTTCTCTGAAACGTCTGCTACAGTAGCTGTGCGGTGAGCAAATGCCAAGTGGGGTTCTCCCACTGACCAAGGTGGTCCTTGCGCCCACCCCAACTGTGTCCACTGTCCTGAAAGGGGAGACTGAGCCCGATGGTCAGGGGTGGCCACTGACTCTCTTCTGTACTACTGTGGTGCAGGGCAGAACCTGCTCCTGTAGCCGCTGGACCAGCTCCCCTACGTAAGACTTTGAACAGGGTACAGGGTCCTTTGTCTCCAGAAGCTTCTGTTTCACCACAGCCTCCTTCAGCATCAGACCTACTCACTCAGCCTCGGCCTCCAGGATGACAAAACTCTTGTAGCTGTCATAGATGGCTGCTTTCTGCTTGGGGTTGTCAGGGTGGAGCTGGTGATCCAGACAAGCAAGCCTCAGCAGCATCACTCGCTTTAGGTCCATCCCAAACTTGGAGCACAGGTCCTCCATTGGGATCTTGAGAATATAAAAGATAAAATCCGTAAACCTCATCAAGGAGACCCAGGGTCTTCATGGTTACAAGGTGACATCTTGTCCAGGATTTCACTGTAAGGCTCCCGAGTGAACAGCTACGGTTTCCGTACCTTCTTCACTCTCATGGAAAGCTTGTTGTTGGCGTATCCATGGCCCAAAAGCAAGCCTTCTCCACCCCACAGTCCCTGCTGGGACTTTGGAAGGTAGTGAACTGGGATGGGTACGTTCTCAATGTGCCCATATTGCCTATTCTTGGGGTTAATCTTGAATTTGGCCCCTTGAAGTCTGTAGTGTACCAGGGTCGGTGTCTGTTCTTCTTCTAATGAGCTCAAGAGACATTTTTGCTTATAAATCCCACTCTGGTGTTGGAGAGCAATAGCACCAATATTTTAAATGAGGGATTTTTCCATAATTGTTACATATTTGCATGTACAGTGAATTGTATAGTATAACTAGAAAAAAATGAAGCTTTCACTTTTTTCTCTTCTTCGTTTCCATAGTATAATTACATGCTCTTACTTAAAAATTAACTATTTCTCATATTGATAGTATGAGCAGTATCTTAAAAAAGAATATGTCACACTGTTCAGCATGTTTACTGAAACTGTGGACTTAGTCAAGTGGCTTTATTTATAAGAATGGGAAAAGGAGAAGTCCAAAAATTTGAAAATATATAAAAATAAACAAAGCCATTGATTTTAAAGAAAATGCTTTATTGTAACACGTGAATAACAATTTCCTTCTGGTATAAAAACTATTTGGTAATTGTGCATTACATAAGAAAGCTATAAAATCAACAGAGCTTAATCTTTCTAAGCCATATCTCTTTGGAAAAGATAGCTTAGCTAAATTATTGTTTGAAAATAATGTACTCTTCAGAAATAAAGGTTCCTAATACAATAAATGAAGCCATGGTTATAAGTATTCAAAAAGAATACAGTGATACTATATTTATATATTAATGATTTGCAAAATATGTACAAAAAGGCAGGGGCAGTCTGGATATTTCTATATACTCTACTGGGTTTTAGAAGATTAAATGCCATGCTAACCTAGGCATCTGACACCTTCTTCTGGCCTCTGCAAGCACAGGTACAAATTTGCATATGGAACATGTATGTATACCCCATGCACAAGTTCACCAGAAACACTGTGTAAATTAAGGTTTATTTGGAAATAAATACTTATTTTTAAAAGCTGACATGATGCAATTGCGAGGAATAACTACACACAACATACAAACTTTGTGAATCAGTATTTTGTGGCAGTCTTAGAGGGCTGATACGTCTTAACTAACTTGAAAGTTCCAATTGAAATTACTCTTCCTTGTGTTGTTTATGTTTTATAGTAAAACCACTGTGGCAACCTTATTTAGAAAAAAAATTCTCAAAATAAGTTTATTACCTATGATATGATATAGTAAACTAACTTTCAAGTACTCTTAAATTAAAAAAAATAGAAGATACAATATTGTTTTAAAATTGGAAAGAATAAGATTTTTAAAGAAAGAAGAAATATTAGCTATAGGAGAACCTATTAACAGTAGCTAAAAGCAAAATTGATGACAGCTGAGGTTCCCAGGCCCCTGAACAACTTCTGCTGGGCTGTCTTGAAATTTCAAACAAAAGAGATGTTGGGCCACTGGGAAATGACGGCTAAAGAACCTTCAGTGACTTTCTTTTGGCCAATAAATCAAAATCCTCCTTGCGGAAACACAAGAGTTTTTCTATGCAGTTCCCTCTGGACATATTCTCACTGATCTGGTGGAACTTGCCAGAAGGAGTTTGCATTTCCCCTCTCCCTTCTCTCCTCTCTATCCATCATTCTCATGTGCATGTCCACGCACCCATACCACCCTCTGCATCATGCTGTGTCTTGTAGTCTGATGCTTCAGGTCCTAAGGCATCCTTCAAGGTCTACCATCTGCTACCAGACCATATCCAACTATCATACTATCATAGGCAAAGTGTTGACCTCTCCTTTCCTGAGCCTCCTGGGTAATTTCCATTTGGTCTGAAACATAACTGGTAATTATTGGAAAATCAGCAACAGCTGTTCAGCTGGATGTTTTTAATGGGCCAGTGCAGCGAGTGCTGTCGCTTCCTTGTTCCTGCTCAACCTCTCAAATGATTTTGGTGTATTCCACTGAATAGTCATTTCAGCTTCGTTGTATATGGTGTCCAGTGGAGGACACTTCACAGGAAATTCATCTAGCACAAAGTCAAATGTCAGTGTCTTCCTTCCCCTTCTGGGAATCCCTCAGGAAAGGTTTCTGGAAGTGGATGCAAGAATAAGAACAGTGACTTAAGTACTAGTGTTTGCATTTACCTGGACTGTATTCTCAGCATTTTTTTCTAGTTCCTTCCAACTGTAAGTCTGTTGTTTTGCCTCTTCTCTCTACTTCTCTCTCTTGGAATTTCTTGCTTCTGTCTTCTCTGTACAGCTTTCCATTAATTCTGAGTTCCCTGAAACTTTTCAATAAATTGATTTTGTTCAACTAGTCTTAATTTCTTTCAGCTATTTATGGCTCACTACACTGGAGTACCCAGGCATTGCACAGGGTATATGAGTAGCAAGTACTATCTCAGGTCACAGAAGTCACAGGGGTACACCAGAGAAAAGCCACTTTTCTGTTTTAATATACCTTCAGTAAATAGGTTTTTTTTTTTCACAGCAGAAATCAATCCCAGTTAATTCAAGGTATCCTTAGTCATTTCAGAATTTCATTAATCCATTAAAAATGTCACAGGGAAGTTCCTGGTTTCTGGGATTTACAAAGAACAGGTCAGAAGAGGCATCCATCACTCCAAAATCCATTGGCATGCCTGACTTCTCTATCTCGATTTATGGCAGAGTTATATACAGATCATGGCCTCCCCAAATCCACATACCGAAATCCTCATCCCCTGATTATTAGAATGTGGTAGTATTTGGCAAGTATGTCTATAAAAAAAAACTAAATAAACCTAAAGCAAGGCCCTTAGATCCAGCTCTATGTAACTGATATCTTGTCAAGAAGATGAAATTGGGGGATAGACAAATGCACCAGCAAAGTACTCAACCAGAAGTAAGACTTCATAAAGACATGGTAAGTAAGCATGGAGACAGGCCTCAGCAGATACCACACCAACCATAAGGTTAGTCTTGGGCATCCAGCATTAAGACCTGGTGGCACTCGGAGGAAGGATAGCAGGCTACCAAGAAGAGACTTGATACTCTATGAGCATATACAGGGGGAGGAAGTCCCCCTCAGTCATAGTCATAGGGGAAGGAAGTAGGGGGGAAGTGGGAGGGAGGGAGGAATGGGAGGATACAATGGAGGGGATAACCACTGAGATGTAATATGAATAAATTAATAAAATTTAAAAAAATAAATAAAAAAAGAAACAAATCACCTGTTATTTGAGGCATACAGTGTGTAGTATTTTCTCCCAACACCTGTAGAAATGAACTCACTCATTGTCCTATATTACTATATTTTGTTAGCCATATGCTACCATAATTTCTGCATGTCTAACTTTGAATATTGTTTAGATGCTTGTTTGACCAAGGTGGGCAAATCTAATTTTCTCTGAAACCTACTTTCTTAAACACTGGAGAGATGGTTCAGCAACTAAGAACAAGTGTTGCTCTTGCAGAGGACCTTAGTTCATTTCTCAGCACCCACGTGGTAATTCACAACCATCATAACTCCAGTTACAGGGGACCTAACAGCCTATTCTGACCTCCATGCCCCCAGACATTATGATATATATATATCCCACAGGTAAAGCATGCATTTACATAAATTAAATATACTTAAGTAGTACTTTAAATTGTTCCCTGATAAATTATGATGTAATTTACTTGGTTTTTGCATGGTTATAAATTATGGGCTCAATGCACAATACATAAGCTTACTGAAAAAAAGTTAAAAACCAATATCCTAGGCCAATTTACACTTTTCTAATTTTAGAATAGATTTAAAATACACAGTGACTTTCCACTTGGCTTTGTGGGTCCAATCCTCTAGTGAAGCAGCATCTAACTCACCATACAATAATTTTATACATAAACACATTCAAGTCAAAACTTTCCATAGCATGATTTCTATAAAATAAAGTTTTTATAAAATAACTATGAATACATATAATGGATTTTATATAATATAGAATATTTATGAGCCTTTAAGCTTTTATATTACAAAATTGAAGCCAGTGGGATATAGTCTGAATGGTCACATATATTTACTAATTGTCATAGAGCATAGTTAGTGTGAGCACACAACTGTGCTGAAATAAAATTGGTTAAATTCAGCTTTACTTTTTTTGTTATTTTAGAAAGAAGTGGGAATTTTCTGTGAAGTTAGAAAAAGAGAATTCTGGTTTTCCAACTGAGAAATGACACAAATAATACTGGACAGCCAACATCTGGTCTCATTTAAGTCTGTTCTGGACAGGAAAAAAAATAAAGATTATACCAGAGGGAGCAACCCTATGCTTGCAGGGACGTGAAGGGGATGACATGGTAGGTCTTTCCAGTGATTAAAAACCTTCCATTTTCACATAGCCTTACCACAAATAGCGCATTTATCTTTGTTCAGCTTTTGCAGTTGATTGTCTAGTGTACAAAATCTCAAGAAAAATTGCTAGAATTCTATTTTCCCACTGATCAATGCCAAGTGAAGGTATTAAAACCTTCCCAACTCTTTAGCCAGCTACTTTCAAAGGTCACTATAGGTCAAAGCACACTAAATTCATGTGATTGTTAAAAAGTGGGGTTATTGCCCCATTTTTAAGGAATGTATGAAAGAAATATGTTCTTTCAAGGTCAATATATATGATTACCAGGAAATTTGGCAAAATTAAATTCAGTGGTGTTGCAAGGGCAGATGCTGCAGGTAATAACTTCCATATAAATCAAAGGTGAACTGAAGGTTGCCCATTTGCCTAGTTTAGCATTGTAAACAGCAGGGCCAGAAGTTGGTGTCTTTGTAATGTAGTCACACAGCTGTTGTGCAGTTTTGTCAATTTTACACCTGCCTGGTGAAAGAAGTCACCTTACTGAGTCATACAAGCCTAAAGCAAGCAGATTAAATCTGCAGAGTGTAGCCTAGAGTATTCTATATAGCATCACTCCAGTCAGCCTGGTTATTGTCCCCTCTGTACAATTATGATCCTGTTTCTGGTTCTATATGACTCAACTTAGAGGCTATGAGTTATAAACTTTATAACATAGTTACAATATTGTTATTAGATTTAAATGAATGCACTGAGGCTGGAAGCCAACTGGATGTAGAACTTAAATCTATTTCATAGGGAATGCTAGACTACAAGAGTCAAAATGTCAAAATTGTGACCGTAATAATTTACCTAAAATAATAATTTCCTATGATCAAGCAGTAATTGTGGATTTTTACTGCTAAATAATCTATATCATTTCAGATATGAAGTAGCTAGAATATAGCAGGGGATTCCAGGCAAAGAGATACACATTTTAAGATGTTAGGCATTTTAGAAATATATTAGAAACATAACCAAATACATACATACATATCCATAAAAATAATATTAAAGGGTTATGATTGTTAGAAAAAACTAAATGTTTTGACAAACAATAATGGTCACTTATTCAGGAGTTGTTTTCTTCCCACTGGGCAGTATAGCTTGTATCTAATAAATGATGTGATGTATGTTTATATTTAAAGGCCCCTAACAAAAAAATACACATTTTAATTCTATAAACAGAAAGAAGCCATGTGGAAGAATGGGATTGTGGCCTTTTGATCATGTTTCTTTGCTCCCACTTAATTCCAGATGTAAACTGGCAACTTAGTCCCAGCTTTTCATTCCCATACACCATCTATCTCCCCAGGGATAAATAAACCCTCACCTCAGCAGCAACACACTGTCCAAAACAAAGGCTGACATGCTCAGCCTTTTAGCAGCAATAGACCTGACTGGTCTTACTGGAATGACTGGTGGGAAGAAGTAAGAGTCTCTGACTGTGAGGGACCTGTGTCTTAATGATATTTATATCACCATTCCATAAAACAGTGAAATAGTTCAGTATGCATTGGTTCAAATACACTGACACAAAGAATAACTTTGTGTCAAAAATGGAAGTACATTTATAAGTGAAAGTACAGTCATAAGTGAAAGTACATTCATAATGTTAGATAATGGAGTCAATGCCTTTGATGGTAACTAAAATGCACACAAGGTATAACTGGGAGTAGATGACCTAGATTCAGACAAGCCCATTCTTTCCTTGGTAATGACTTGGGAGAGTAGCAGAGCCTCACTGTTTCCACCATGAAAAATGTATGAAAACATGTAACACTATTTATCTAGGAGAACTGTAGTGAAGAACACACCAGTTAATACAGATATAGCCCAATGGCTGGCAGTAATAGGCACTAAAAGAATTTATAAAATTATAAAATTACTTATGACGTATACAGACACTTAGTGGAGACTGGTTTTTCCCTATAAATCATTTACCCCCATGAAATACTCTAAATAGATTCATAGTAAAAATCATAATAACAGCTGAACATATCTTGATTTAGAGAGAGCTCCTTCTGTAAAGTGCGCAACTCATCACTACTGCATGTGGCATACACTTATCTTCAGTATGTCGGCTACATGCACGCTGTTCTATTAAATGTGAACAGTGCCTTTAGCACCTCTTGGAAACTCTGATTTACATAAATGTGCAGATTAAACATGCAGATTAGATTTAGAAATAATACAGAATGAAGGTGGAGCAAATGGCTCAGTGGGTAAAGTACCTACCTGCCTGTGAAAGCAGAAAGACTTAAAATAGTTGCTCAGTATGCACGTGAAAGGGTGGATGTGACTGTTCATTGTAAGACAGGCACTGGGAGGGCAGAGTCAATGCAGGTCCCACAGCTCACGGGTCAGCAAGTCTAGCCAAAACATGAAACTCTGGTTTTGTAAGAGACCCTATCTGAAGTATGTTAAGTGAGTTAAGTGAGAAGCAATTGAGAAAGACATCTGAACATCAACCCCTGGCCTCTACACATGCCTGAATAGGCAAGCATGTGCACAAACAATAGCCGAAATGAAGACCCAAGTAAAATGAAATGAAAAATAACCCAATTCATGTAGTACAATAGTAAATTTTGATATCTGAATTTGTTGATTAGGAGTATAATAGTCTATTATGATGTGCGCATGAGAAAGAAAATGCTTTACATACACTAAATGTGCTCAAGGTCTAGTGATTGGCAGGAAGACCATGGGAGAAATAGCTCCTCAGTGAGAAGACAAATGTATTCTAAACAGAGATTAGAATAATAATCCAGGCGGTGTGGGAAGCTTTCCATGCAACGCTGATTACATCAGCAGCCCTAGGCAGCAATCAGTGAGCACATACTCTGTGAGTACATAGTTCAGATTATTCCTCTCCTGTGTACATTTACCTCAAGTTCTGTGTGAATCTCCTAAATGTCACCTCATACTGTAGCCCAGACACTTATTCTCACCTCTCACAGTTCACAGAGGCTCCTTGGTTGTTCTCTACTTCATGGCAAGGTATGATTTGGTTGCCATCTCCAAAGCACTTATGTCTTGATTTCTGGTCTATCCTTTCGTCTCTCCATCAACTCTTCAAGTTTCTGGTCAGTTTTTGGGTTGAATACTATGGTGTACATCACATATTACCTGATATATTGTCTCTTCTTCTGTTAGGGTTTTCTATCCTGACTGAAGTATGGACCCTTGCTCTGCCATATTTCATCTCAAATTGTTTCATTTTCCCAAAGCCCTAGACCACAACTCCCAAGAAAGTCTCCCAAAATTGTAATTAATAAGAGGGGCTTTAGATTATTAATCTTTCCCCATCAGCTGACAGTTGAATGAAGTAGTCTTAAAAGCTGTGGTCTGCTTACCTGCAGGAGATGCATTACCCTAGTCCTTCTGCATCATGTCTGGGGTGAGAAATCATCATTTGGTGGCGAGTCAAGGTCCTAGGACCATTTTCACCTTATGAAGGGAAATTCCACTGCTTCAACATTTTTATTCCTTTCTCATGGCAAGCAGGTTGTTTTCTATTGATTATTCCAGATCTCAGGTATATTGTTTGCACAGAGGGAAGAACAGAAGTACTCATCACATCGATATTTGCCCTCATATCAGGCTCCTTTCTAGCATATTTCATAGGAGAAAAGATTATAATTTCCAGCTAATGCTTATGATATTTTTAGTCAACGTTCTCCTTCCCACTAGCTCCAGACTATAGAAAAGCAACAGAGAAAATTTATTTTTTAACCACTCTAAAGCAATCCTTTGGATGTATTAGTTACTTTTTAAACTCTTGATTTGTTCATATGAAATATTACCTGCACTAGGTTATAACATGCATGAAGTCATGGCTGGAGAGCTGGCTCAGCATTTAAGAGTGCTTGCTTCTTTCTCTTTCAGAGAACCAGAGTTGTAGTCCTGTAGCTACCTGTAATTCCACATTCAAGGATCCAGGTATCTGTTCTGGCTTCCACAGGCACTAAGGTGTGTGTGTGTGTGTGTGTGTGTGTGTGTGTGTGTGTGTGTGTGTG
>OU015752.1:25427757-25448538 GCA_907169655.1 Acomys percivali
GTGTGTGTGTGTGTGTGTGTGTGTGTGTGTGTGTGTGTGTGTGTGTGTAAAAGACCACTCACAAGAGGAACATTGGTTGACCTGTACTTCTTTAACTATGATTTTATTATTCTTATTCAACTCTTCTAATACATTTCAACCTTCTGGAAGCCACTGAAAATTCCTTTTATATTTCTATTTACATGTTTGCCTACCTCACATAAAAAAAGCCAGAATTGGTTAATTGAGTAAGTGGTGCCCTATTAGCAGAAGTTGCTGCCTTAAATAGTTGCTGACTCTTGCTAGTTGTATTCTGCAAGCATTTTCATAGCTTGTCCTCTCTATAGCCAGCACAGCACTGTGACACATCCAGTTAATTTCCTTCATCAGAATAGGCACTGTTGGCTCATATGTCTCATGCTTCAGATCTTATTATATCACATTTTCTCTACAAAAGACTAATCTCAGTGGAGAGCACTTAGAGAGAAAAGTGGATGTTTTTCATAGTTAAATTATCCTTCTTTCCTAAATGGGAGTATTTAGTGAGTTTTCAACTCTTGTAATTTTAAAAATAATTGAGATTATAATATAATTACAACATTTCTCCTTTCTCTTTCCTCCCCCAAATCCTACCCATGTATCTCTTCCCATTCTAATCCAAATTCATGGCCATCATTTTTTTTTCACCATTTGTTATTGCTCGCATGTAACAGTCAGTAAAATGTCATTTGTGTGTATATTTTCTGGGTTGACTTTTGGCATGGAACAATCAGCTGGTATGTTCTTCCCTAATGCAGATTTACTTTACCAAAATGCCCTCTAGATTGGAGATGTCTGGTAAATATTTCTTTGATAAAAAACCTATTAAGACATAATTAAAAAATGTGTTCCTTATCACAGTCATTAGAAACACAAAAATGTCTAATAAATATTAACTCTGCATATTTCCATTTTCTTGTGATAAAGAGGCATGTATACTTTTACTGTATCAGTATTGTTGTTATGAAGTATGTGTGCATGCATGTGAGCACATGCGTGTGTGCATGTGTGTTTGTGTTTGTCTGTGTGTGTGTGTTTAGAGACATGGCATATCATGATGTACGCATGAAGTCAGAGTTCAGCCTCCATGAATGAGTCTTTTCCTTTCATCATGGGTACTAGGAAATAATTCTGATTATCATTTGAGCAGCAAGTGCTTTTAGGTGCTGATCTATTTCTTGGACCAATGTGACCTTTTAACAAATGAAAATCAGAAAGTTTCTCTGGTCTCAAGAAGTTTAAGTGTTTGAATCCTGTCACAGGAACAGTCTTAAGTCACTCAGAGCATTTTATTTTGGGCCTTGGCATACTATTGACGAAGTTTCAGGTGTGGCCTTTCAGGAAATGTGGCATTGCATTTAAGCTTTTAATTAGTTATATATAAAAGAAGCAAGGTATTTTTATACTCACTGTATAAATATGAAGAGGTAAAAATAATAATTTTAGTCTTGAAATACTTTGATTTTACAATACAACCTACTGATTATCATTTAATTCAGAAAGGTTTATAGTAAGGAAGCTGTGTTGATCCAGAGTGTTAAAGAGTCTGAAGCCATCATTTGGCTGTTCTTACTTGATTCTGAACTCTTCCACCTGTAGTCTTACTCCTTACTGATTAATGTTTAAAATACAAAATGCATAGTTGGTATTTTCTTTTTTTTATTATTAATTTATTCATATTACATCTCAATTGTTAGCCCATCCCTTGTATCCTCCCTTTCTTTCCTCCCTCCCGTTTCCCCCTCTACTCCCTTCCCCTATGTCTGTGACTGAGGGGGACCTCCTCCCCCTGTATATGCTCATAGGGTATCGAGTCTCTTCTTGGTGACCTATTATCTTTCCTCTGAGTGCCACCAGGCCTCCCCATCCAAGGGACATGGTCCGATATGGGGCACCAGAGTTTGTGTGAAAGTCAGATCCCCTTCCCCACTTAATGGTGGAGAATGTCCTGTCCATCGTCTAGACTGGGTAGGGGTTCAAAGTTTACTGCCTATATTTTCCTTGGCTGGTGCCATAGTTTGAGGAGGACTCCAGGGCCCAGACCTGCCTGTAGTTTTCCAGGACCCTCTGGATCCTTCTATTTCCTCATTCTCCCAGGCTTCTCACCCCTATAGTTGGTATTTTCTTTCCTTCAAGTATGCACTTTACCTACAAATATGCATGTATTAAAGTATACAGGTAGATAAGTTTTAACAAAATATATACTTATATAACCCTTTACCAAATCCCAGAATGTTTGTATATGTCTCTAGAGAATATCTGTCTTCTCTTTGTCATTATCACTTTGCAGGTTTTAAAATTCCACGTTGCATGTCTTATATCCTTCATTAGAAAGATATTTTTTCAGCGTTGTAGTGGTGGCTCGTGTTTGTATCAACAGATTTTTATCTTCTCCCTAAGAAACAATATTCTATTACCTCAATTAGCAGCTTTTGAAATCTGTTTTTCTATTAGTAGACATTTGAATTGTACACAATAATAAATATTAGTAAGTCCCTCCAAATATCTGTGGTTCTTATGTCTCTTGTGTAATATCTAGAAGGAGAACATTGCATCAAGCAATAGATTTCTATGTGATATTGTAGGTAATTTCCGGGGTTTTCTGAATATTATTTGCCCATCAGCAATGTATGGACTCCTCCTTGATCTTCATTGTTGCTGCCTTTCTAAATACTTTGCTATACCCTGCTTTGTCTTAGAGTGACATCATTTCAAAATAGTCATTTGAAATCCCATGTACAGTGTATTATTATTGACAGTATATAAGAAATAGATGAACTGTTCTGACAAGTAATGACAACATGCTTCATATGCACAATGAAATACTAGTCTGCCATCAAAAATATTCATCACGATATGAGTGAATTTTATTGTATTTTTTATTTGGGTCTGTTTTATTTTTAACAGTACTAGGAAGTATGCCTAGAGTTTTCCGTACGCCAGACAAGAACTCTACTTTTGAGCTATATCCTCAGCCTTATAGATCATTATGCTAAGTGAAATAAGCAAGACACAGCAAAAAAGTTGTTACATGAGTTCACTCATATGTGAACTCTCAAAAGGGGAATAAGGGGAAAATGGGAGGGAGGGGAGAATGGGAGGATACAAGGGATGGGATAACCATTGAGATGTAACAAGAATAAATTAATAAAAAAAAAAAGGAAAAAAAGTTTGTATCACAAAAACTGACAACAGAATGTTATCAGGGGTGAGGGTATAGGTAGAGTGGGATGGTGGCCATGAAAAGTGGATCAATGGGTAGGAAGTCTAGTTAAACAGGAGCATGAAACACTAGCACATGCGGATGTCATAGGCAGTGTCTGCCATGAAAAATGGCATCAGAGTTCAGATCATTAGGCATAATGATGCTCCCCTGCAAAAATTCATATGTTGGAAAGAACAAGACAGGAAGATCTCAGAAGCTATGCTTGTTGGCCAGCAAGTCTTGCCAAATTCATATGGCTAAGGTTAAGTGAGAGACCATGTCTCAAAAATAATGATGAGGATTGACTGATTCTTATATTCATTGTCAACCTCTGACCACCATGCACGTGGCTCGTGTGCAAATTTTCATACATTTGTACATACCCTAAGTATTTATACCACATACATAGACAAACACATGTTAATGATATTTTTAAATAATTGTTTGTTTCTCAATTTTTCTTAACCTGGCTATGACACAAATGAGACTCTATTATATTATTTTAATAATAAGATTCACAGCACAATAAATGAACAGTTATTACTCTATTCTTAACTCTCTTAGACAATCTAGTTTCCTCCCAGTGTATAGACCAGAGATTCTTGTACTTTGTAGCTTTCTCTGTTCCAGCTCCTTCTGATCTCTTTTGGGCCTCTCCAATGGCTGAATGCCCTGCTATGTTTTCTAACTCATCCTCCCCTGGCTGGCAGGAAGTCCAGCCTTATTATCTCCCCTGATCAGCAATTGAGTGATTGGGTGTAAGCTGCTTTATTGGCATACCAGGGGACAATTGGGAAGCAGTGTTTACACAACACTAGACAAGAGATTCTCAGAACAAGGATAGTGAACAGATACAGGTATGTGTGTGTACAAAAATCAGCATTTGAATGAACAATAATCTTAAGCCTACACACACACACACACACACACACACACACACACACACACACACGCACTGACTCACTCACACATACACATACACACAGAGAGAGAAATCAAAAGACAAAAGAGGGAGAATCAACAGCACTTCTGACACTCAGTTCATGTCACAGTCTTGAAAATGGTCCTGAGATGGTTAAAGATGCAAGATCATGTCCATGAAAATCATGCCCTACACCAATTTCTCAGTAAACTTAAGAATCTTTGATTCATGGTGAGAACATTTCAAAGAATGACAAAAGCAGCAGTTTCAAAAATAATTTGGATACAGTTCAACAACTACAACCATTCCAAAAATATTTGTGCGCTTCTTAAAACCTGATAAGTGGTAGTTTGGTGACACATTTTTGGAAATGTGCTTTAACCATCAGTGATCTAATCAGGAGTCTGGTCCACTTCCTCAAATTACAGTAAGCATATAAAAAGAAAATATATGCTGCCAGTCTATGTTATTAAAATACTTCACCATATCTACAAACCACATGCTCTTGGACAGCATAATAGTGGTTACATCATTTAAACTTTGTTTCCACGTCTAATGGCACAAGTCACTTTCTACTTCTTTAAAAATTAAAGGAGGGAACCCTCGCTAAGTGACCAAAACCAACATTACTTTGAAGAAAACAATATAAAAAAAAAATGCTCAAATGCACACTGAATTTTTACCAACTTCTACATCAAATTTTCAAGAGCGTGGCTCTTTTGAAAGATTTTAACATTTTCTTCTAATTACTTTCAATTCAATTTTCATAGCAACTAGCAATGTGTCTTGGGAAGCCCTGCCCAGACTTTCTGCACAAAAGCACCCATTTTCAGACTGTAATTTCCTTTTCATTTCACAAAGTTTGTCCATAGAATAAACTTGGTGTGACAATAGTGTGAAATTGGTTCATTTGGGAATTTTTAATAAAAATCAAAGTACAGTGCCCTAATCTTTAAGCAGAGGTGGTTTTTTTTTTCTTACAAGTTTAGCATTTCAATTGCTACAACTTCCCTTTCTACAAACCCTGCAATACTTAATGAGTGTTTGTGTCAGAGAACCATGAGATGAAGTGTTATTAATGCCTGTCCTGTATGTACTTTAGTGTACTGTAATTTTTCTAAAGAGTAGATAATTGCATGATTGTCTGTTATTAATTCACTAGATGCAAATGTAAAGAACAGAACATTTGAAAATACTTTTCAGAACCATTAAAGGACAGAACAGAGTTTTGGGACTTTTAGAATTCCTGTTTCAAGCTGGGGGTTTTGTGTCCTTGTTTCATATGTGCTGTTTCTCATTGACTGGGTTTGAGTCAAAGAAGACAATTTTTTTCCCATTTACAATGACAATTTCAGTGAACTTAAAAGGGCAGTGATCTGGAAAAAATATGAAAAGTCACTATGTAAGGATGTTTCACAATGAATAGAATGTTTATAATATAAATGTGTGTTTTATCTCTTGAAATATGTGCATTTTCTATTTTGTCTGTGCAATTTTTTCCTTCTTTGCTTCCTGTTCTTGGTGCTAGAAGAAAAACAAAACAATGGAGTCAGACGGTTCAATCCAGGTGTAGGTAGTTCTGACAAGCTAGAGAAAAGGATTTCACTAAAGTCCTGGTTTTCAAAAAAAAATTACAAAGTTCAGTAAGTAAAAGGTGTGTTGCAAGGACCCACCAGACACATGACTAGTTACTGACAGAGCAAGGAAGAAAACTCTCCATTTTTAACTGCCTCAAAATGGAGCAAAGTTCTTGCCACATCTTTATTTCCATGAAATACCAGTTTTTGAAATCTTGATTCTTTTCACCTTTTCTCCATTCAAATTTTCTCTTCTTTACAAACTTCACAATTCTTAACCTTCAAAATAGCTAATATTGTCCTGAACATCTGCTGTCAGATGCTGTTACCATCCAAGTTCATCTTTGAACTGTTTTAAAAAATACCTAGTCTACCATCTCCTTAAACATTTATAATCCCTTTTTTACAAATACTTATTATTAAAACTGAGATACAGAACAACTCAACAAAAATGCATTTCATTTCCTCCATGGATATTTTGTTTTATTTATTTATTTATTTAATATATTTTATTAATTTATTCATATTACATCTCAATGGTTATCCCATCCCTTGTATCCTCCCATTCCTCCCTCCCTCCCATTTTCCCCTTACTCCCCTCCCCTATGATTGTGACTGAGGGGGATCACCTCCCCTTGTATGTGCTCATAGGGTATCAAGTCTCTTCTTGGTAACCTGCTATCCTTCCTCTGAGTGCCATCAGGCCTCCCCATCCAGGGGACATAGTCAAATATGGGGCACCCGACTTCGTGTGAAAGTCAGACCCCACTCTCCACTCAACTGTGGAGAATGTCCTATCCATTGGCTAGATCTGGGTAGGGGTTCGAAGTTTCCTGCATGTATTGTCCTTGGCTGGTGCCATAGTTTGAGCAGGACCTCCTCCATGGATATTTTTAATTAAAGGTTAGTCAACCAAGAGACTAGATAATTATTTCTTTTTCTTTCTTTAATTTATTCAGATTACAACTAAATTGTTATCCCCTCACTTGTATCCTCCCATTCCTCCCTCCCTCCCTCCGTCCCTCCCATTTTCACCCTATTCCTCTCCCCTAGGTCTATGACCGAGGGGGACCTCCTCCTCTACTGTATGATCATAGGCTATCAAGTCTCATCAAACAAGTGTTTCTTTACAGCCACAATTCCATGTTGTAGTAGAGAGCACAGGGGGCTGGTTTGTGAAAGGCATAATCTCATGCCTTGGTATAGACAAAGCTACTGCACACTATCCTTCACTTTCGCCTCTATCTGTATTTCCTGAGCATGTAATTGTGCTGTAATAATGAGTGTATTTTTCTTCTCTGGTACTTTGTCTTTGCCTCACAGCTTAAATTTGTTTAGACATACTTTTTAGTTGTGGTGGAGGTTAAGACTTGACATGGCTTAGTATAGCAGGAGTTACCCTCACACTGCCACAGTTATTATGAAAAATATTTGCTACTTAACCTGACAGTTTCAAGGCCTAACACTTGATAATCTATCATATTTCTTACAAATCAAACAGTTAAAATTTCTTATAAATTTTCTTTTCTATTAATTTTTGCATATAATATATCCTGATCATAATTTCCCTTCCCTCAACTCCTTTCAGATCCACCCCCACGTTTCACCCACCGAAATCCACACCTCTTTGGCAAAGAGGAAAAACAAACAAACAAAGTCCCATTGAAAAACAAAACTTTAAACTAAAACATACAAGCAAAAGACCAGTAAGACAAGAAACAAACAAACAAACAAAAGGTCTACAAAAATACTTGAGTTCATTTTGTGTTGGCCATCAAATGCTGGACATAGGAACAGCCCTTAAGTGTCGTTTATATGCCTAGTAAGACTCCATTGGACTAAACTATTTATTTATTTTCAAACAAGTGTCAATTGGAGACAGCTTCTTGCTTAGGGATAGGAGCTCATGTCCCCTTCACACTCCCAGTGCTGAGACTCCATCTGCTTGGACCTAATACTAATATTACATGCTTTCAAGTCTCATTTCTATTACTGAACAAAGAAAAGCTACATATCCTGAATAATTTTCTCAAGATCAAAACACTATTAAAGCCCATAGAAATAATCATTCATTTGTTTCTTCTCTCCATTTGTTTCACTACATTATAATAGATAAATTTCCCTAGTTTTTAATTGTAGTCTGATTAAAAATTTAAATTCACTCAATATAGATAAAAATCAAAATTATTATGCGAATAAATGATAAGTTTAGAGCCCTCAAGCTTAAAATTTATTTTGCCACAATAAGGTTGTTTTTCTTTTAATTTTAGAATATTTGGTTAGCTCATAGAAATAAGCAAACATTTGGCTGATTAATAAGTTAAAATTTAATCTATTGAATTAAAAGGCATGTTACAGCATACAATTTGTGGGAGTAATCAACAAACAACTGATTTTATTTAAGGCTCACTCCATGAGATGGAACACTGTTTGGGTGACCAAGAACAAGAGACTAGCTAGCCTAAGGACCTATGGTAAAACATAAAACTACTGATTTTTAAAAAAAAGCAATAACATGATTCCTGATGATATTCTGCTATGCTCATAAATCAGTGCCTTTTTCAGCCATCATCAGAGAAGATTTCTTCCACAGCAGATGGGAGCAAATATGGAGACCCACAGCCATACATTATGTAGAAAGTGAGAAACCTTGGACCACTTAGCTGTAAATGGTATGTCTCCATCAAATCACTCCCCGCATAGATCACGGAACCCTAAGGAAGAGGAACTGAAAACAGCATAAAAGCCAGAGGGGACTGAAGATACCAAAAAAAACAAGGCTATCTGAACCAACGTGAGCAGAGGTCCTATGAACTCACAGATACTGTAACAGCATCCATAGGGCCTGCGTAGGACCATATCAGGCCCTCTGCTTATGTATTAAGGCTTCTTCTTTAGAGTTTTTATAAAATTCCTGCATGAGTGAAGAAATAGGTCTCTGATTCTGATGCCTTCATTTTAACTTTTTTCCAACTTTGATGTGATAGTTGTTGTTTCATTTGATTATATTTTTATTTTGTTATGTTTAAAACATGGAATGAATGAATTTTGAAAACATAGCCACTAGGGTAAAGGTTAACACCCTAACTGTCATTTATACCTATCCGGAGAGGGAAAATCAGTTTTCTCAAATGGAATGACACTGGGCATATAAACCCTACTCCAAAGAAGGATTTGTGTTTACAAGTGGTTGACTCTACAGTTTTTTCATGTGCTTTTATTTGGTTATAAGTTGGCAAGGCTTTTTGTTTGACTGATTGATTGGTTTTTGCTTATTTTTTTGTTGGTTTTGGGTGTTTTTAAATTTTGTTTTCTTGGTTTGGAAAATTTTGTTGTTGTTATACTGATTTTCTTTCTCTTTGATAAAGAATTTAAAGTTGAGTAGATAGGGAGGGGAAGACAATGTGGAATGACTTGAGGAAAGGAAAGAATATGATGGAAATACATTTAAATCTAAGAATAGTTTTAAATGGTACAAAATATAATTAAAAATCCAGGTGCACTAATACTAATATTGTTAAGAATATTATGCTATTATCTACCCCCTTTTGATAACAACACATGAGTTATCATTAAGGTAGTCTACAGATAAGATGACAATATAAATACTACTGACTTTAACATGAACGATTTGGAGAAATCAGGAAGTTTATACTCTAAAACGGAAACACAGGACCCAATAATTCATTGTAAAAACAAGATGCTCCTGTCAGAGCATGAGAATCTTATCAACAAGATAAGATTCATAGTGTAAAATAGGCATCTGACACTTAGCCACAATTGCATTTAGTCAACAACAAAATAATGAAAAGCATAGAGTTACTTAATTTCTCCCTGTATGAGTACTTAACAGCCACTGGAGTTGCTCCATACACCATTTCTGCTTATAAATCATATTCTTGAACTTAGATCCAGGCCTACAACTGATTATAAAAGAGACTGGAAAGTCTACATTATGATAGTAAAAACAACCTCACACCATACTTCAAATGCTGTTATAAATTTAAATCTCTTTCTAAGAGAGTCAGCTGCAAGTAAATTCATGAAGATGTATGTGCCTTGGTTGGCTCATCTGTAAAATAAAGAAATAAAGTCTGTCCTTGACATCATGGCAGATAATGGTAAAAACAGGAATACCAGATGGTAAACATTGTACAGAATTGCCTATTTAACTGTGCATAGAGTTTTAAAGGAAATCTCTAATGTTTTGTTATTATTATTATTATTATTATTATTAGTATTTATTTCAAAGATGTCATAGAATTGAATGAGCATCAACATTACTTCCCTGTATTAATAATGTTTATGGAAAGTTCACAGACCAAAAGGCTTAAATGTTCCCAAAATTGGGACTCTAACTTCCAAGTTACCTTTGAATACATAGTCTATTGTTACCTTTTAAGGTGACTGCTTTTGCTTGCATTTTGTTATTGATTGGTTAATGGCGTTTTCTTTTGTTTTGTTACTTTTTGACAATAGACTTCATCCACAAATGATTTTTCCCAGTTAAAGCCAAGCTCTTCTATTAAAAAATCATATTCTTATCAAATACACAAATGGTAAGACAACTGAGTTAATCATAGATTTTTTTTTTCACCAGTCTTCTTGAGCTACAGCCAAATTACATGTGAGCATCTGGCTCATGGAAATGTATCAAATGATTAACTGTGTCATATAAGACTGAGGTTTTACTACAAAAGCCACAGTATGATGTCATGGCTTGGTAAACACCAGCACTAGATGTTTGGCAGTCCTTTAAATGATTTAATCATTGGCGAACAATATGTTTTCAGTACTGATGTGTAATCCTTGGATATCCATCAATGGGAAGAGTAATCCCTTTGTTCATTTTATTCCTCTGCTACCTTCATGCATGACCGGCCTCAAATGCTGCAGTCAGAATATATGTGAAAAGTAAAATATCTTAATGCCTTTACTCAAATACACAACCAGCCTAATGCACCTTACGAGTTTACATAGGCAAATTGAGTTCTAAGTAGTGGATATCAACAATTACTAATAAAACCCAAAGAAACACAAATCGTAAGGGGAAAAACCTTTAACATTGAGGCCATGGAGTTTCAAGAGACTAATTAATTTTAAATCTTACTGAGTGACATGAGGCTGTTGTGAAATCTGAAGAATGAGAAATACTACAAAAGTTTGTACTTTATATGTCAGCTACACATTCTTCAAAAATCCTTGATCATTTCCTATAAACATCCATAAGATACATTTTCAAACATTCAGCATCATCGTAAGCCTGTATTTTCTTTCAATTTCTCAAATTGTGATTTAGGGAGATAGTATTTAATTTACTTTTACTCTAGATAATTAACATAATCAGTTCTCTGTGTATCATACTTAAATTTGGAATATGGTTTTAATAGTATGTTTTACCAATTAATAAATTCTTCAGTAAACAGAAATTGTACATTTCCACGTTCGTGTTTATTAACTTAATAGTTGAGCACCTGTATACTAGATTAAGAGTTAACAACTGCTCCATATGGTCAGAGTGTTACTTATTATGGAAAATAATCATTTTATCATGTGCATTTCTGAAAATAAAAAAGTTACAATAAAATTTGTCCCTGTTCTTAACAGTATACATACACGTAAATTTCACCTAATCACTGCTTCTTTATAATTAGTCATACATTACTCATCCAGAGCACTCTCTCATCCTTCAATTTTACTAGTCGCCTTTGTAAATGCATAGCCCCAACGTTATTGCTATTTTGGCTCCTATCTTATGCCCTGTTGTCCTTTTTTATTTTTATTGAATTTTTATGAATGCTGCATGTCAGATATTTGCTTGTTTCTTATTCCTTTAATTTAATTGCCATCAAAAGCCACAGTATTTATATCATTACTCTAGCATATTCTAATCGCCTGTCCAGTTCCTGGAAATTTGAGAGTGCATAGCTGTTTGTTGAAGGTAGTATGACTGATCATATTAACATCGCGAGCCCTGTGTCCTATCCTGGACCTTCTCCCTAGGATCTGTCCTCTTGCCCTCACCCAGGCCATTCCCCACACTGCTGCTGAAATGTCAGTTTCCAACGGCTGAGCTGATCATGCTGCTTTCATGCTTAAATTCCTGTCCAAATGCATTTAGTCTTGGCTCTTCCTTCAGCATCAAACTATCTTTCCTTGACCTTGAGCTTCTAATTTAGTATGAATGCCACCCTCTTGAGAAAACTTTTCAGAAAGATTTTAGACCTCCTTAGGATTACCCAATATAGGCAATCTACCACTTAACATTTTTTAACTTTTATTTAAAGTCTTTGTAACATTATTTGATGAAAATTGATTTTCTCCACTACTACACTTTCAAGACCAATGAAGATACAAATAGTCTTCATGTATAGATTTTCACTGTTGACCTGAATCAAGTGAATAATTAATTACTACTGAAAATACATCGAAAATTAAAGTGAGTGCTATGCATAGGGATGTTCACAGTTGTACAGATAGGTCATAGAAGCCTTGCTGCCATTTCTCTGCAGGAAACGTCTTTACATTTGACTACGGAAAAAGTAAATGATCTTAACTAGTAGACGTTTTATTTGCCCCGGTGCCCCTTACAACATGCTAAATTTACTTCAGATCCCACAACGTTGAAGATTGTGATCAATATCACAATGAAAAAGAATTTGAGTGTAAGAGTTTGAGCAAGAATCTTTGCCATATTGATAGTACTTATTGCTGCTCTGATACAGGATGACCCTACACACATGCACAAAGCATGCATCAGCTTTAGTAATAATATTATGTTTCTAGAGTCAGTTTTTAAAAAATTGTATATACAGAACTACTCAGATCCTAACGTCAGCGTTACTGTTGACTACCCCCCACCTGCTCCCCAGCTCCTGACTGTGATTGATGTCCATATATATATTTGCACTGGAAGCACTCTCAAGGTGTGTTTTCAGTAAATCATGGCTTTATGCTGTACCTCACTCCAAGTTCAATGTGGGGTCATCATTTTAAACAGTTTTATATGGAGTCACCACAATCTTACTTTTGATAGCTATCCTATTTATTTTCAGAAATGACTTTCAGGAATCAGAGGAGAAATTTTGGGGTTGTAGTGATAATTCTATGACTATATGTGAACCTCCAAATGCTATTACCGTGACAAATAAAATAGGCATGAAAGAAGATAATTTTAGTTCTTAAGAAAGGATTTTGGTTTTGAATTGCATCAATGGTTCTCACAAGTAAGTACAAATGGTTAGTGGGTACATTTTTTTTTCAATCTTACAGATCCTACTTGAAATATGCTTTAATTTCCATTTCCTCCCTTTGTTGAAAATATGTTCTTTTCTCATGCAATATAACCTGATTATTGTTTTATCCAACTCTAGTGCTCTAGCTCCTCCCCACCTCCGTTCCCCTCCAAATCCACTCTCATTATTAAAGAATAGGCCTCTAATAGATGACATCAAAACATGACAAAATAAAATATTATAAAATAAGTAAAAACTATCATATTGAATTTGGACACAGTAACCCAACAGGTGGGGGGAAAAAAGCCCAAAGAGAAGGCACAGGAGTCAGAGAACCACTGGGTCACACAGTCAGATTCCTATAAAAATACCAAGAGCTATAATATGTACTCAGAGAATCTGGTGTAGAGTTATATGTAGGCCCTGTACTTGCTGCTCCAGTCTTTATGAGTCCATATGCACCTTGCCTAGTTGTTTCAGAGGACCTTATTCCATTGCTGTCCTGCATCTCCTCTGACTCTTATACTCTTTCCATCTCCCTGAGATCAAAGGTGAGGGATTTGATAGAGACTTCTGACTTACAGCTGTGTGTTTGAAGGACTCCTCCTCTCCATAAAGATTGTCTGTGAGTCTTTGCACCTATTCCTACCTGCTACGAGAGGAAGCTTCTTCAATGATAACTGGATAAGCATTGGTCTATGAGTATTGCAGAAAATCACTTGGAGCTGTTTTATTGATACTTTTTTTTTTTTAGACCAGTAGTGTTTGGTTTTACCCTAGGTCTCTGAGAGATCTAGCATCTGGTTCTTGGTTTTTCAAGCAGTGTCAGACATGGGTTCTCTCTTGTGGAATAGACCTTAAGTCAGATCAGACACTGGCTGGCTACTCCCACAAGTTCTGCACCACCATTGCCCTAATATATTTTGCAGACAGGACGGACAGTAGGTTTTGTGGCTGGGTTGGTATCCATGTTTTTCTTTCAGTAGCCTGAAGAGTACCTTCCAGAACCAAAAAGAATAGCACACAGGGGTGAAGGCTCCATGTAGGCACCAGGTTGACTTCTCCATGTTCAATGAGTTGTGTTGGTGTTGTCCTTGGCAATGGGACCCAACTTCTAGCAAGACAAGAGCAGAAACAAGTCACTAGAGAGGTAGTTGCCTTAGGTGTGAACCTTCTTCTCTTACTCTGGCAAGTGAACATGGTACTAGACAGGCCCCTGAGTGATTTACACCCACAGTCACAAATCAGTACACCTTTCAATCCTCATCAGAGAAGCTTTCTTTGAAGTGATCATGACGAACAAAGAGATGCACAACTAGTCAAGGTACAGAGAATCTGTGACGCAGTCCTAAATGAGACCCTATATTACACCTTTTCCCCTACACCTCAAGAATCATTGCAGAAGAAGAGGCGTGAAACTCAGAAGAACCAGAGGCAATGCATGATGACAAAGAAACAGTTTTCTGGACACGGCAGGGAAGTTGTACATACAGACTCAATAGTTATGCTAGCACATGACTGACCTGTACAATCATGACAGACTAAATCCCATGATGGAGGATGGGAGGTAGGCATGAATTCCCAACCCTAGCCAAGGAGCTCTTGGTAATTGATAGCTATCAGGAGACAGAGTTAGATTTATTTAAAGGGGTGGCTCCCAGTAGGTATGACTCTCTGTGATGGGTGACTAAACATCTGTGAGTATCTAGGCAGCATTAGTCAGAGCTGACTGGTTAAGAAAATTGAAGGAGCAAAGTTGGGTGGGTAGGGAATGGGGAGGGGCTCTGGTGGACATGCAGGAAGGTGAATATGATTAAAATACAACCAGCATGTAAAATTCTCAAAATAATTAAATCAAAAGAAAGAATTTTTTGAGAGAGGGAGAGAGAGAGAGAGAGAGAGAGAGAGAGAGACAGAGAGAGAGAGAGACAGAGACAGAGACAGAGACAGAGACAGAGAGACAGAGAGAGAGAGGGAGGGAGGGAGGGAGCTCTTCAAAGCTCCACTCTTCTGTTTTGGATCAGGCACTAGACTATTAGTTGCTGCTTACTGCATGACCTCATTGTATGCAGCCGATGCCAGAAAATATAGCCCTACCCTGCTTAGATATTGACATGAAGCTTCTCTTCTGACAAAATAGAGGCAAAATGATAGTAAATTTATCTTTCTTTCTTTCTTTTCTTTATTTTTTTTACAAAATGAGGCAATTCTCCGGTTTGGCAAATGCTAGCAGAAGCTTTGTGTCCACTCTCTCTTTAGATAAGCCCTATGCTATTTCAGTCTGCACTAATGTGACCACCTTGTTCCCTATAGGCAGTTTGTTGATATATTCCTCCTAGACCCTAGACATGACGGCACTTTATGCCCCCCAAATTCTTTCCATCTCCAGGAATATGACTGCAAGTCCCCAGCACTCTCCCTTACTTCCTCCTGCCAATATCTGTTCTGCTCCTTAGAGTCAAGCGCCAATGCCACCGTGTTCTGCAGTAGTAGATTCCTAGCTTCATACTATCTTTCATTTACCTTAGTTTCAGGACTCCACTTATGTTCTGTTTCATATAATTTCTTTTCTTATGACACTTTAGCCTGTTGTGAGAAGATTCTAACTCTTTGTGTACTGACCAATAATCAGTTTTTTATCTCAGAGCATGATTAGAGGCAAGTGTTAGAGGGAAGAATCATTTATGCTATTCTGATGCATAGTCTCTTTATTTCCTCAAAGATCATTTTAGTATGCACAGTTTGTACAATATGCATGTCACAAAGGCCCTAACAGATTGAAGTTTAGAGGGTCTCAAGTAAGTACAGGCCTAAGAGTTTGTTTTAGTGTTTTCTTTGGATAGACAATTTTTAACCAGTGTGCTGCTTATCGCTCTTCATGTGAGTTAAGGAAGAAAAATAATAATAAAAGTTTCTTTCTCAATTACTTTGTTATCTGTTCAATAGATGATCATTCATTTTGTTCTATAAAGAATGGAAGTGAGTGTGATAAAGTCCTCCTAGCTTGTATTTATTGTGGCAGAAAACACTATCATCAACCAAACTTGTACAAGCATGATGTCACTGAAAAGGATGAGCAATCTGAGTGCTGGAAATGTAGTTCCAGATAGACCCAACTATAATTCTTATACAGTCAGGCTTTGGATAATACAAAATGACAGTTGGCAAAGAAAAGATTCATTTCCTACCTGGAATAATTACAAGTTGTCTGGGCAGTTAAAATTTTTTCTATTATGTACAAATGTTCCATAATGCTTTTCATTAGTCATTCTTTGTACATCATCCTTTAGTCTAGAAAAGAAAAAATCTTAGAATGTTCTCCTAATAAAACTGTGGCCATCATCTTAGTGAAAATGAATCCAGGAAAAAAAATTCTAACAAATAGTATGGGAACACATTATGTAATTATTTATCACAAGAGATCCTAAAATGATAAAAAGGCCATAACTTTAAAAATATGAAAAATTCCATAGCAAAGTATATACAATAAGTTTAAAGTTTCCTATGATTAACTTCCCGAGCATCAAATATCTATATAAGAAAATATGCAATTTAGTTTCTACAGATACTATGACATCAATATCCTTTCTGTCAAAACAATGTATCCAGACCGTATTTTCCAGCTTTTTGTCATTGCTGAATGTGGGACAAGTGTTGCACTGTTCTCCCAGGTTACATTTTGAGGCCTTTAGAAGCACCTTCTTGGGCATCCTGATGGCTGCCTAAATTTCAGGCCTGCACTTAGGCTAGGATTAGAAACCAGTCTAACCACTGTCAACAGAACAAAGTGACAGCCTACAGACTGGGAAAATATCTTCACCAACCCTACAGTGGACAAAGGTCTAATATCCAAAATATATAAAGAACTCAAGAAATTAAACACCACCAAACCAAATAACTGAATTGAGAGATGGGGCTCAGAACTAAACAGAGAATTCTCAACAGAGGAATATCGAATGGCTAAGAAACACTTAAAGAAATACTCAACGTCTTTTGTCATCACAGAAATGCAAATCAAAATGACTCTGAGATTCCATCTTATACCCTTCATAATGGCTAAGATAAAAAATTCAAGTGAATCCACATGCTGGCGAGGATGTGGAGAAAGAGGCATACTCCTTCATTGCTGGTGGGAATGCAAACTAGTACAACCACTTTGGAAATCTACCTGGTGCTATCTCAGAAAACTGCAAATAGGGCTTCCTCAAGACCCAGCTATTCCACTCCTTGGAATACATCTAGAAAATACACCAGTACACAAAAAGGACATATGCTCAACCATGTTCATAGCAGCCTTATTCATAATAGGCAGAACATGGAAACTGCCTAAGTGTCCCTCAGTAGAAGAATGGATAAAGAAACTGTGGTACATTTACACTATGGAATACTACTCAGCTATTAAAAGCAAGGAATTCCTGAAATTTGTGGACAAATGGATTGACCTAGAAATGATCAGAATGAGTGAGTTAACCCAGAAGCAGAAAGTCTCAAATGGTATATACTCATAACTAGACACTAGCGCAAGGGACATGTCCCATGAAAGTCTTCACCTACCACGAAAGTGGGATAGATGTGAGGACATCCCTTTGGGACTCTAGGTGAGAGAAGTATGAGAGAATGGGGAATAGAAGGATGCAGAGCGTCCTAGAAACCTAGAAGTAGAACATTATGATGGGCAGATCTGGGCCCAGGGGTTCTGCTCAAACTATGGCACAACCAAGAACAATACGTGCAGTAAACATTGAACCCCTACCCAGATCTAGCCAATGGACAGGACATTCTCTACAGTTGAGTGGAGAGTGGGGACTAATTTTCACATGAACTCTGGTGCCCCATATTTGACCACGTACCCTGGAAGGGAGGCCCGACGGCACTCAGAGGAAGGATAGCAGACTACCAAGAAGAGACTTTATACTCTATGATCATATACAGGGTGAGGAGGTCCCCTTCAGTCACAGTCATAGGGGAGAGAAATAGAGTGAAAGTGGGAGGGAGGGAGGAATGGTGAGATAGAAGGGATGGGATAACAATTGAGATGTAATATGAATGAATGAATGAATGAATGAATGAATGAATAAATTAATAAATAAATAAAAGAAACCAGTCTGACAAGCATAGTGGTTTAAAATAATTTCTCCATCCACACAGACTAACTTCTTTATTAATAATAAGAAACTTCCCCTTTGCTTGAAAGACCTTGTATTTTTTCATGTTCAAGTATAAAAAAATTAAATCATCTGGACTATTAAGTTTAGAGTGACCAAAGGATAGTTTTGTATTGACATTGTTGATTTAGGATCAAAAACAAAAAGCACTGCTCCCATGTGATTACAGTTGGCATCACAGCTCAGTGAAGTTGCATTCACATCCGATTTACAGTTCCAAGGTTACATCCTTATGGAATATTAGTTTCTAAATGTTTAGGTGTGATATACATACATTGTTTACTTGCAAATAAATGGTTTATTAAATATTAAAAAACAATGTATCCAGTGCTTTAAAGCATTCTGTCCAAGCTTTTCTTAATGCATATTATATTGATATTAATTCTTATGATAGCTTCATTTTAATATATCATTTCTCATTAACATTTGAGCTTTACTGTTATATCTTAGTAGTTATTGGACATGTTGTGTGACGATCATGACAGCAAGACTCAGTTACTCCATGACTTTGTATCTGGTTCTTAGACAATAGTCAACCATAGACCAGAAGACAAGTTTATCAACATGTTTAATATGCTATGTGCATGCCTATAAGTTACTTTGAATGTGTTTATGAGATGAGATTTCCTTATCAAGGACAGGATTTTTTGGTTTATACAGTTCTATGTATATTAGTAGTGGCATTTTGTTATTATGGATTCATTCTTCTAAAAATACTTGAAGACTAGAGACTTAGATGCCAAACTAAATCACGGACCCAGTGAGGTTAAAAACAAAAGAATTTTTCACTTAGATAATAATACAGAGTTTCAAAAAATAATAATACAGAGTTTCATAAATATTTGCTAGTCCAAGTGATGATTGAAATCTGTAATTTAAAACAGTACAAAGGCAGTTGTTCTAGCTAGTGGTGACTATGGTGTCTAACTGTTAAATTGCTTTCATACTTTCTGTTGACATTTTAGGTCTAGGATCTAGGACAAGGCAGAGCCCTTGTGCAGAGAGGATACATAATATGTGTTGAGAGGATTCATAATAGCTATGCCCGTTCTTAAATAAGCCTGAAAAGATTCCTGAAGTCACAACCTTTTTCAATGTCACTTCAGACTTTTTACAACAACTATGAAGCAGATAATATTTGGTGCAAACTTCATTTTCCTATAGATTGTGACTCTCAGAGTACCCAGACACTCTGTGTGAAAGGAAAAAAATGAAATGCATGATAATGCATTCAGTTTCAATTTACCACTATGCTACTTAACCCCCAGCATTTCCACAACCCATAAAATGAGAGCATTCTATACACTTACAAACCAAGTAAAGAACCCTCTTTCACTTATCCTCAGCTGCAGACACAAAACAAAAATCCTTATATAAAATAGTTACAAGAAGTAATCAAAGGCCATAGAATAAACAGTTCTTTCTCAGTTGTACAGGATCGCACCCCAGGGTTGTGGTCACATAGCTGGGTCATATTGTATCTGGGCACTAAGTTCAGTATACAAACTCATACCTGCTAGCATATCCATGTTTCTCTGTGGAAACCCAGCTGCTGCATTACGTGCGGCGGTCTGAATACAGTTTTTGATAATCACTGCACCAAAGCAAATAATCACCCCCACTGAGGACTGCTCTACACATTTGTTGCCAATCCCTAGGTGTTAAGAATTGTCCTGTGACAGAATCAAAAATGGCAGTCGTAAAAGGGGCATGTGGACCATAGGCCATAACTGCCTCCTTAATCTGTTTTATGTCTTTAAACTGGAGGGCTTCATGCTGTCTCTGCATTTGCCCTGGCTTAGTTGGGTGAGGCACTTCAACTACTGGAAAGACTACTCCCCGAGAGGGAACAGAAGGCTTTGCCAAAGATAACTGACTTTGATAATCTGGGTTATACGCCGGGGGCCGCTCTCCTCTAGTTTCTTTTCCTTCAATCTTACACTCCTTCAACTTCTTCTTTAGGGTCCGTATCTCAGAGTTTAAAGTTGCCTCTTCCTTCTCAGAATTAGAAGAAGATATATCAGAGGCAATCTCAGACAGGGCCAAAGATTTTACAGATCGCTCCTCCTGCACTTCATTTGGGGCAAGTTCCAAACTTCCTAGCTGCTCTCTTATTTTCTCATCCTCGCTCCTAAGTGCATCTCTAACAAGACGCCATAACGAAAAGGTAGCGATAGGAACACTGTTGGACCCTTCATTTTGTAAAGTCCTCTGGAGATCAGACTTCACCTGATCCCAATCTTGGATATTTAGCTCTCCCGATACCATAAACCAAGGACTACTCAATGCTATTGTTTTTATAAAATCTTTAACACTCTCGTGCTTAACCCCGGTGCCTTAATCCTCTAACAATTTCACTAGTCCACCAGAACCGTGGACGAACCTGCGGCATCTATTTTCCCGGCGCCTTAATCACTAGCCCACCAAAACCGTGGACAAACCTGTGGCACCTATTTCCAATATGCCCATTTCCTACCTCCTTGAGACGCTGGCCAGCTTCCTTGGGCGATCGATCCGTCAGCTTCCTCCCTTCTTTCCCTGATCGCGGTGGAACCTCCACTTGGTACCGAGTGGAGGGCGAGGGACTGCGGATTTAACTCATGCACACACATACACACACACACACACACACACACACACACACACACACACACACACA
>OU015752.1:25448548-25501423 GCA_907169655.1 Acomys percivali
CACACACACACACACACACACACACACACACACACACACACACACACTAACACAGCGGGTCCTTAGTGCTAAGAGAGCAGCAGCTGCAGCAGCAGCCGTGGCAGCGGTTTATTTTCCTTCTCCCAGAATTCCAAAGAGCCTTCTTATAGGCAGCAAAACAGGAATCCTCCTCCCAGGTGAAATCCCTCAAGAGGTAATTGTACACAGGAGGAAAAGTCTCGAGGAAGGGAGGGGCGCATTCTCAGAGCAGTAAACACGACTAGCTAAGCAAGATAAACACAGACATGGAAGCTAACCAGGATAAACACAGACATGGAAGCTGCTAGAAACAGGACACGAAACAGCAAGACAGGCAGGCAGCCCAGTTGGGCCTGGTTCCTACAGGAGTCTTAATTGAGAAAATTCCTCTATATAACCTGGCTATAAACAAGCCTGTCTTGCATTTTCTGAATAAGTGATTAATGTGGGATTGCCCAGCCTATTATGGGTGAGGACACCTCTGAGATAGTGGCTCTGGGTTCTATAAGATGGCAGATGATCTAGCCAATGGACAGGACATTCTCCACAGTTGAGTGGAGAGTAGGGACTGACTTTCACACAAACTCTGGTGCCCCATATTTGACCACGTCCCCCAGATGGGGAGGCCTGGTGGCACTCAGAGGAAGGATAGCAGGCTACCAAGAAGAGACTTGATGCCCTATGAGCATATACAGGGGGAGGAAGTCCCCCTCAGTCACAGTCATAGGGGAGGGGAGTAAGGGGAAAGCGGGAGGGAGGGAGGAATGGGAGGATACAAGGGAGGGGATAACAATTGAGATGTAATATGAATGAATTAATAAAAAGGAAAAAAATTAAAAAATAGAAGTATGTATGTATTCCAGCCAGAAGGATTAAAAAAAATAATAAATAAAAATTTTAAAAAAGAAGGCAGATGGAGAAGGCCATACGAGCAAGCCCGTGGTAATCAGCATTTCTCCGTGCTCTTAACTCTTACCTCTAGGCTTCCCTGTACTGGTCTGAATTGTTGCCTGTGCTTCTCTCAATGGACTATGATTTCAAATATGTAATCCAAATAAATCCTTTCTTCCGAATGTTATTATGGTAATGGTGTTTTATGGCAGCAAATGTAATCCTAACAAAAGAAACTTCACTTAACTCTTTTCGTCAGTCCAGAACCCCTGTCTGAGGAATGGTGACACTCGAGTTCAGGGTGCATATTTTCTCCTTGCTTAACTACCTCTGAAAACACCCTCACAGACACACTCCAAAGTGTGTTCCCATGGTGATTCTAAATTCAATATAGCTGACAATTTTTAATTAAGCATCACAAACCCCAAAGAGCTATAATCCTGCTTATTTTGAGCAAAATGTCATGAGACCTTTACAAGTAACATTCTTGTTACATTTGAACTATAAATAAAAAAGAGCCAACACCTTTTATGGTAAAATATGTACTTCTTCAAAAAGTTAGAACTTTGGCATAAATCTTTACTGATCTAATGGGAATTATTAATAAAAAAGCTACATCAAAAGATGACAAATAGAGGGAGATACATTTTATCTCAACCATAGTTTGGACTTAATAGTCTAAAATCCTTAGATACTTTCTGTCTTGTGTTCAGTTTTGCATCATTTGTTAAGCTATAAGCCACTGATCTCTCTGAGATAGTAGGACTATATATCTTTAAGACTCCATGGTAGATTAAAAGGTCATTTGTGCTCCAACAAAAACATAAACTTTGTATTCCAAAATTTGAATCTCCCAAGTTAAAAGAATCACCAGGATTTTTGTCAATGGCATCCTTTGGAAAACAGCTAAACATTTAAAAACTCTGTAGAAGACACACTGTAGCTTTAAATAGTTACTCATGAGGGCAAAAGCATTTAATAACCACACAGAAGTCAGAGACACAGAATAAAAGAGAGGTTAAATTGAATCTGGTCAGCACCCAGGTGTGACTGAAGTACCATGAAATTATCAACTCAAAGTAAGTGCAGTGTAATTGCAGTACCAAACACAGATGTTGAGGAATACCACCAGGAAATACTGAGATTGATAAAAGGAAGGTAATTTATACTCTGAGTGCCACGTGCATGAGAGCTCTCGCAAAACATGGTTCATAGATCTAGGAAAACTGCCTAGGAACCTTCATCATAAACCACAGAAAAATGTGAAAAAATAAAAATGAAATTGGGAAATGGAGAGCTCAATTTCCAGGATGAGAACTAAAAATAAAGAAAAAAAAACCCTGCACCTCAAAGTTTAAGATGGGTTGGATTTGCTGTTTTAAAACCTACTAAATGTACTTGTAAAATAGTTTTAAAACTTAGTGTACAATATATTTCTTCTTCCTTCTCCAAGCCCTCCCCTCCTCCCCACCCATCCAATATCATGTTCTCTCTTTCTTTCTCTGTCTCTGCTTCTCTCTCTCTCTCTCTCTCTCTCTCTCTCTCTCTCTGTCTCTCTCTCTCTCTGTCTCTCTCTCTCTCTCTCTCTCTCTCTCTCTCTCTCTCTCTCTCTCTCTCTCTCTCTCTCTCTCTCTGTCTCTCTGTCTCTCTCTCTGAACAAAAACAAAGTTCTCCCCCCAAAGCCTGAAGTCTGCTTTGTGTTGACCAGTTAGTCCTAAGATTGAGGCCGGGCTCGGGGTGTGGCTGAAATACCCAGTGTCACTCCGTTGAAGAAAACTGAGTTTTCCTCTACCTGCAGGTATCACCTGCAAGCAGCTTCTTGGTTAGGGGTGGGACTTTGTGCCCATTTCCCCTTCTCTACACTAGGATGTTTCCTGGTATGAATTTGCACTGGCCTTGCATGTGCAGCAGTCTTACTGTGCCTGGATGACACAGTTCCCTTGGAGTCATCCACTACTTAACAAGAATGTTCAAGAATTGTGTGTTCTAAAGACCCATCCAGTGGCCTGCCCAGCAGTGCTGAGACCCAGTTATCCATAGCGTCCTGTGTGGCTTCTGGCAGCTCTTATTCCTCAAGGAGCTGAATTTCAAGAAGACAGCATACCTGTGTTTAACTTCTTTAGCCAAGAAAACATTTAGTGAATATTTTACAGTTTGACCCACAGACAACTGAATTATGTCAGTGGTGCTGTGGAAGAAGAACAAGATACAGGGAGATTTCTTAACATCAGTGTGGAAGTAGGGGGAGGACACTGCTACAGGGATGCGATGTGAGCTATCTGCTGTCTTTAGACACGCCCCCATTCTTTTTCGTGACCACTCTGTTGAAACATGGCTGCACACCAGGCCTTCCTCTGGGTGCTTGATGTTCACTAGTCAAACTGATGCTCAGAGCAACCTTGAGTGCCCCCATTCTGCAGAGGAGGAAGTGCCAAGAGGAAAGGGAGTTTTCTCACATCTGCCAGTGACTGATGGTGGTGCTGGCTTATGAAGTTGAACCTGTGTGGTCTGGTGTCAGAGTCTGTGCAGTTAATGTCACTAGCTCTCCAAGACAGTCTTCAGAATGGTGGCTGAGCCTTGACATTACTGTGCTTCTTAGGTAGGTGTGAACTGGAAACTTGGTGTGTGTGATCCTCAACTTGTGTTTGAACGGTCTCTGTTTATTCTTTTCCAGCAATGGGGATTTCCATTCCAAGGAGTTGTTACTCGTACAGTTGGGATTTTTCATTGTTAGAAAACCCTTTGCTTTAAATAAAAGCTGCCCAACTCACTACACAAGAAATAAATAAGTACATAAATAAATAAAATCTACTAAACGAGGAAATGATTTTCACAATCAAAATAGGCTGCTCAAATTTCTTGTCTTGAAAAAATTTTGGTAAATTGATAGATCTTAGAACTAGAATTCTTATTATAATATTATATAAATTTGTTTTGTTTAAGGGAAATAATCTTTATAAAGAGTCACACTAGACAGAAACTCAGTTCCAATAGTCACTCTCTCGACATTTTTTCCTTGAGAAGCATTGTGCAAAGCATATGCATCAGTTAAAAGATGTGTTTTCTCAAAACTCAAGTATAAATTCAATTACCCTGCTGTTACAGCTTTGTTTGTGAGAGCGAGTCTCAATACACAGCCCAGGCTGTCCTTGGACTCATGATGCTCCAGCCTCTATCTTTGACTGGGGAAATGAGAGTGCCATGCTACCATACCTGGGCTACTCAATGCTTTCTTTTTCCTCATTGATTTCTCCTCTACGACAGTTGTTCATTCTCTTTAAACAAGCTTCATTAAAGAATTAGATCTCACTACAGAGGGCCCTTCAGCTCAGGAGCCTCCTTCCTTTTAGGATAACCTCTCAGATGTGGGCACACATGCACACACACACCCACACACTCACACTCACACTGTGCTACACTAATAGTGACAAGGCACTGCCCTCAAGATTATTTCCTCCCACTTTCATTCTATTGTGTCCTGTTAAACTTCTAGGCCACAATGCCTTTGTCCTCTACCTAGCTGTGCACCCCGTATTTTCTAATATTTTGGGATACTATACTAATCTGTGTCATTCATTGACTTCATTTTTACATTACTTCTGGTTTGTTTTGTTTTTATTTTGGTAAACCTGGTGTATAGTGTTGCTCTAATTACTTAAAATTCCATGTTCTATTTACCAGTTGAACACCAACTGGTAGAACTCTTTTCAGAAAGCATCAGGATCAAATGGAAACTCATCCTTGTGGTGAGGTAGACATTTGTCTCCATTCCTGAAATGAATGAAATAAGACAGTTTACAAGCCACATGGACTTGAATTTGGGGAGTCTGTGGAGGGCCCAGTTATCTGGAGCTCTGATGGCAATTACAAAACTGACAGAGGATAAGCCACTGATTCATTTACAGAATATGCAGACATTGAATCTGTCATCTACACAAAGTCCCAGCATGCAATACACAGATAACTAAGCTATTCAAAAGCATATTTTAAGGCTAAAGAGATGGCTTAAGGAGTAAAGTTAATAAACACACAAATATATAAGTTAATAAACAAACAAGCAAACAAATAACCAGGATAAACTTTCATAAACATACCTAATATATACCATAATATTACATAGCTCATCAATCATCATACCCAACTATTTATCTTTAACTCATTTGAACTCAAGAAAAATAAAATTTCAATTTCAGGAAATTTGAATCAGTTTGTTAAAGTTTAATAAATTTGACATCTTAAAATTGTCACCAGTAAAGATCTAAACACAGTAGGAGATTTGAAGTCCAGATGACAGACAATAAAAAGGAAAAATAAGTTGGAGTAGACTAGTGGCCTCCACGTGTGATGTTTGGGGACAAGTCAGACAGCACAACAAGTTTTTGTTTCTTATTACTATATTGGATATTTCCCTAATTTGTTTTGTTTTCGGTTTTTGGCTTTACAGGACACAACAGGTTTTTCTCTTTGTAGCTTGGCTGTCCTAGACTTGCTTTGTAGTCCAGAGTGGCCTCAAACTCACAGCAATCCCCTGCCTCTGTTTCCTGAGTGCTGGGATTAAAGGCATGAGCAACCATGCCTGACTGTTTCCCTACTTTAATCTTGACATCCACACAGCCTGGGTGGCTTTGAACTAAGTGTTGGACCTTTCTATCTGCTGTTGAATCTACAGCAGTCAAGTTCACACCATGAAAACTGGCCTGTTTGATGATATGGCATCTTTACCTTTATAATCCGATTTGTGAATTTAACAATTTGGTATGACTTTTACCTATCAGTGATGCTTATTTTAGTTTTACTTATATGGAAGAGATACACTACATTTCAGGATGTCATGGAGTGTCCTTAGGCAAATGAGGTATTTTCTTTTTCCAAATGAGAAGTACTGCATATTATAATAAAGAGTTATACACCAAAGAATCAATTGAGCAATTGCAGAAAAAATGAGGCATGGTGGATGAACTTGAAAAACAGATGCAAAATAGTCTGAGAGCATGGAGGAGTGATGAAGATGAGCTTTTTAGAATGAAGATTATGATGAAGGGAGAAATATGTGTTCATAGAATTTCAGCTCTTTTGCCATTGGTGGAGAGGGAAGATGATGAATAGAAAATATGACAAGAAAGGGGATACGCTGCGTAACTTCCTGATCACTTTGATTTATTTTAAGTTGTACTAAAAATGATGATATGTCATACTAGATACGGAAATCCAAATATCAAAGAAAGAATGTAAGGAAATCATTTGAAATGAAAAAGTTTAAAGCATAAATATGTAAGGAAAAAATGGTCAAAATTGACAGGACACTTGGTGAAAAGTAAACCAAGGATGAATGAGTTTCAAAATTCTTTGTATACTGTATGAATGAAAAACTATGATTAATTTAAATTTAGAAGAAGATACCGTTTAACTTTCTTATTAGGAATTTCATGATTGTTCTGTTACCAACAATCAAAGAAAACATCTATTATCCATACTGCATGTAATGATTATTTTACTGGATGTTATGATACTTAGTCTTATTCAATACTTAAAAATGCTTCTGAAATATGGGCAAATCAAATAAAAAAACACTTTTACACAAGGAAATAAGAGCAAATTGCAAAACTCTATGAAAACATAAAATACTATGCATGTTAAAATAAATAAGCTTACTTGATTCAAGAAACTATATAGCTTATTTTATAATAAAATAAATATAATGTATTAACAAGAAAATTAATAATCATAAATTGAATAAAGTTTTTGTATAGAGTATAAAACAAAAGGAGACAAATATAACTATATAACAACAGAAAATATAGCCAAAGGTAATATAAATGCAAAAGCTATAATGAAGCCATAGTTACCAAAAACAAATCATTTAGGAGCCTAAAAGCATCTAAGGAATTCATAATTCTAAAAGTAGTCTAAAAAGCTAACAAGTAGCCAAAAGAAAAAGTTAACATTCATTAGGGCAACAGAATGCAGATTCACTGACTGAGATATTGAGTCATTTGTAGGGTATAATTATGAGGGTTATGCTCTTTACTGTGTCTGATTTTTTTCAGTGTTCTGTATTTTTGTTCTCCTGTCATTGAAAAAAAAAAAGAATCTACACAGTCATTAGTATCCCAATTACTGAAAATAACTAGCTTCTATCTTTGTGTAGTGTACACCAGAGCAATTATATAGTGAAGAAATTTTGATCTCAAAACAAAAATAAACTCTCTATAATTTATATACCAGATAATTTTTAGAGAGGTGATTGCTGCAGAGGAAAATTAATTTTGAAATTGAACATAAGTAACTTTAAGTAATAAATTACCAAAATGAGGTGGCCAGGTATTCAAGTAATTGTATTAGTAGAGATTAGTGCTATACAATAAACAAACAAACAAAATCCTGAAATGGGTAGTATATATCCCTAGAGAAAATAATCTTTCTGAGCCTGAAACATAGAGGCATATAGTTTATCTTGATTGTTCAAACTCAGTCATCCTATGAGGTTTTTAACAATTCACTGAATTTCCACTTTTTCAGATAAAAGCATTTGCAGTAGGATATCTGTGATCATGGTCAAATATAAAAATCAAACTACTTTTATATAGCAAATTGCAAATTAAGAAATACTGAAGAGTGGCCTTTGAACTAATATTGTTTTATCATGAAATTTCACAGTAAAAGTAACCAATAGTTTTCCTCTGTCTGATTTATTCTTTGATTGATTTGTAAAGATGCAAAAGAGGAATAAGTAATACTGAAAGTATACACCTCTTTTGATCCTTTAATTGAAGGGGACACTTCAAAACGCTTAATACATCAAACTATGAGGGCTGCAAATAGTAATAAAAATTATTTTACTCCTACCTGAGTAAGTACTCCTACCTGAGTAAGTAGTCCTAGCTCAGTGGTACTGCTTAGCACATCTTCATGAGGTGGTACATCCATCACAAACTCTAGGAGATCTCATCTTTCAAGCTCCCTCACACTTCTCCTTCAGCCTTGGCATACACGAGGCTTTGCCTATGTACAGGAGCTGCTGTCTGAGCTTTCTTACCACATGGTAAGATTAGATTTCTAAAGCCAAAATAATGTAAGAAAGGCCCAAATTTAATAAAGGCTACTATGAGAAATAAGATATCTGTGGTCTTATCCAGGTCTGGACTCGGCATGCTAGAAGACTGACCTACTTGAAGATATGCCCACATTGCAACAGTGGTATGATGGTTATGTGGGTAACCAACTTCTTCCACTGGAATGATTTTATGCCTCGTGCTGTATACTGGTTCAAAAGCCTATGACTGGGAAGATCACGGGCCTTGTAGGGGAACTTACTCTTGTTGTTTTGCTAACTTGCCATGCTGCCGAACTACATTTAAAGTATTTATGTTTATAGATGTACCATTTTGTTATCTCTTAGGTCAGAGAAACCTAAACCATTTAGTAGTGTGTAGTGGTTATGGCAAAGACTCAAAATGATTGGAGTACCAAGTATAGATTATAAAGTACCACAAAACACACATCTATGGTGGATTATCAACCTTCCATCATCCCAAGGAAATTTAAAGAAGCAGAGGAAGAAAGAATGTAAGTCCATGAAGATGAGAGGCAAGTTATAGAATGCAAATTTCTAGACATGACTTGACTGTGGAATGCATAAGCTTACAGTATCTGGGGCAGGATTCAAAATACCTATATAAGATCAAGCTAGTCAAAATCCAACATGGCAGGGGTGGGGTGGCTCCAAGGTTCTTCTCCTATTACTACTTGATGGATGCTGGTGGAAAAATGGAAATCACCCCCCTTTGAGGTTGTGACCACTGGTAAGCAGCCTATGTCACAGTGAACACATGGACAGCACTACATATATTTACTGGGTTAATAATAATAATAATAATAATAATAATAATAATAATAATAATAAATAGTAATACATGAAATTCAAACATAGAATGCAAACACTAGAGTGAGTAGTGTTAGATATATGAAACTTTCTGGGTAAAAGCTGTTTTACTTTTATGACCTAGCTTCAGCAGTTACATTGAATTAAATATTGTTTATAATATTTAAAGTTTGACTGTCCTTAAGAACCACTATATGGGTATTGAATTTAGTCAGAATAGGCATTTTCAGAGTGTGAGTATCTTTAATTATGCTCCACAACTAGAAGAACAAAATAATAAAAATGAATATGTAAGTCCAAATGTTTCAATGACTGCATTAAATGAAGTCAGGGTGATCATTCAGATCTGTTTCATCCAATTATTTCAAGTGAATGAAGTGTAGTGAATATTTATTTGAGTAGATCTTGACATTTGGCTAGAAGTAAAGCACTCAGATACATGACAAACTTTTCTCAGCAAAGAATAAAAAGTCATGTCTATCAATCATGTAGACGTTGTTATTATTTTTCTTTTTCTTTACTTCCTTTCAATTTCTCTTTGTTGTGTTACCAACGATATTTATACTGATAATGGCCAAGCAAGAACCTCATTAACTCTTCTGTGCACATGAAGATACACACAAAAACACAGACAAAATTGTTGAACAACTACACACTGCAAGTACACACTCTCATACAGCTGTTTTTAATGAGATAAATACTAGGAGCAAGTCATATTCTTCTAAGGAAAGGTTTGATAAAGCGTATGAGTGCATACAATTGAAAACTCTGTTTACTTGTTTACTGTACATAACATATTGTCATAATTAAAATAAACTTATTGTCTATTATATGTGCCACAAAAATTCTTTTTTTTAATTTTTTATTAATTTATTCTTGTTACATCTCAATGGTTATCCCATCCCTTGTATCCTCCCATTCTTCCTTCCCTCCCATTTTCCCCTTATTCCCCTTCCCTATGACCTTGACTGAGGGGATTACCTCCCCCTGTATATGCTCATAGGGTATCAAGTCTCTTCTTGGTAACCTGCTATCCTTCCTCTGTGTGCCACCAGGTCTCCCCCTCCAGGGGATGTGGTCAAATATGAGGCACCAGAGTTGGTGTGAAAGTCATACCCCACTCTCCACTCAACTGTAGAGAATTCTCTGTCCATTGGCTAGATCTGGGTAGGGGTTTAAGGTTTACTGCCTGTACTGTCTTTGGCTGGTGCCTTAGTTTGAGTGGGATCCCTGGGCCCAAATCTGCCTATCATAATATTCTTCTTGTAGGTTTCTAGGACCCTCTGGATCCTTCTACATTGCTATTCTCCCATTGTTCTCTCATCTAGAGTCCCAATAGGATGTCCTCCCCTCTGTCCCAGTTTCCTGGTAAGTGAAGGCTTTCATGGGACATGCCCCTTGGGCTAGTATGTAGATATGAGTGAGTATAATTCTTATAACTTTTGATATAAGCTTATCAAAAAAAACCTAACTGCATTTATGTATTGAAAGTTAAATAAAACAGCATAAAAGTGCCTTATGTTCTAATTTGAAAAGTCACTAATAATGATTTCAAGTAAACATGACATATCTGATAGGTGTGTGGTTTAAGAGTCACCAGTATAAAAATTATATGGAATATACCCTAGCAAAAGTATAATAAATAATAATAACAATAATAATAATAATAATAATAATTTTAAAAGAATATACCAGTTACTCTTTACTTATTAGAAAAATACGTCATGATACTTTCCAAATATTTTAGATTTATTACAGTTTTCACTTTACTTCCATTGGGAATTTAATTTATTCTGACTATTTAATTGTTTATGCAATAATTTTAAATATAGGCTGGCATTTTGCATAGAATCTAATTTAACTATATAAATTGGAAGCTGAATTTTATGTATCTAGAATTACAATACTCTATATCCTGTTTTATATTTTGTCTACATATAAATTACACATAAACTGTTACTTTTCTTCAATTGAAAATTGACTGGTCATTTGTTTTTAATTAGACAAAACTGCAATGTCTGGAAATACACAAACAATAAAATAAGCAAACTTGATGAATTTATAGTGTTTATATCTTATTAGGACAAATTCCTTACATCTTTTATTCATAAAGATCTGAGAATCTGTAGCCTACAAGATTGGTGGCTTAAATGCCTTTTGTGATTAATTTTAAATGTTTCCTGCAGAATCATGTTTTGAACTCCAGATTGTAGAAGTATTTTCAAGGTTGTAGAGCCTTTGGTTCATGTCAGGCTGATGAAAGTAGTCTATTAGGCAAGGACTTCAATGGACGCAAAAATGGAATTGTTTTTATCCCAAGTGTGGGGTGTGAAATTGACTTGCATGAGAATGTGCGGTGTTTTTCCAATGGAAACTGACTTGTGAGAAAACGTGATATTTTTCCTCTAGAGAGCAACCTTCTTGCAGGGGCATAGCCTTTGCCAACTGATAAACATGCTAGCCTTGTCTTTTTGGTCTTGGCATCATTTCCTATTCTTTGGCTGTTCATTACTTTGCTTTGAGACTTTCCTAGAGAGAACCACTCCAGAGAACACTTTCAGGTACTGGGTTCTGGCTGTGGATTCTGGATCCTGAGGTTGCAGTCACCTGTGCTAAATTGCTGGTTTGCTGTTCAATGGGTCTGCTGAAATCCTGACTATGAAGTGTAGAATCACTCCATGGAAATGAGTCTAAAATGGTCTACTTTTCCTGTTCCCATTAACATTAGGATCAGTGAATTGGAGGGGGGAGTATAAGCATTAAAGAACCCCAAATAAAGGTTTGAAAAAATACAAAGCCTACAAAGAACCTTTTAGGATTATAACTAGCTTATGGTTAAAAAGGAAATGTTGGAAGTAAAAATAAACATTAAAGGCCATATGGAAACCTACTACTGAAGACATGTCCTATAGTCGATAAAGTTATGACAGAAATATAAATGAAGTAACTAAACAATAGGAGAGACAATGTCCCAACTAGACACTTTAGTGCCACCAAGTAAAACCTCTAGTGCCATGAACGAGTGGGTTGCATGTTGTCTAATATTTGGCTAAAGGGGCCACATAGAAAGGTTCAAACACTTATAAGTTCTTGCCACACAGGTCTTTCACTTGCTTGGTTTGAGTTACACCAAGATCTTTTACATTATTTGTGGTTATTGTGAAGGGTGTTTCCCTAATTTCTTTCTAAACCCTTTTGTCATTTGTACACAGGAGGAACTACTGGTTGTTTTCATTACATTTGTATACAGCCATTTTGTTGAAGGAGTTCCATGGCAGAAGTTTGGGGGTCACTGATGTATATCATTATATATTAGTCATTTTGCATAGGACGGCCTGTAGTATATACATACTATAATCCACACACCGAAAGAAGCTAAATAACAAGGAGGCCCCAAAGAAGTATGCTTGAATCCCACTCAGAAGGGGAAATAGAATAGACTTTGGAAGTGGAGAAAATGAGGGAACTGGGTGGGAGAGGGTGAGGGAAGGGGAATGTGGGCGGAGGTCATATGTGGTGAGTGACATAGTAGGAGGAGAGAGGGCTGGGAAAAGGAAGGGAAACTGAGGGGGAAGGGAATCTTTAGGATTAGCTGGACATATGCTACAGGGTAGGCTCCTTGGAGGATGTGTTGGAGACTGTAGCTGAGACCCCTAGCAACAGTGGACAGGACTCTGAAGTGGTCACCTCCTAGCCAACCAGGATTTCTGTGGGAGGAAGGGGAACACCAACCCACCCACAAGAATTTCAACTCAAAATTTACCCTGTCCACAAGATGTGCAGGGATAAAGATAGCACAGAGATTGAGAGAATGGCTAACCAATACTGTCCCAACTTGAGGCCCAACACATAGGATAAAAACAAACCCTGACACCATTATGATACTCCTCTATGCTTGCAGACAGGAGACTGGCATAACTGTCCTCTGAGAGGCTCTACCCAGTAGTTGATTGAAAGAGATGCTGAGACCCATAGTTAAACATTACGCAGAGCTCTTGGGGAGACATGGGAAGTGGAAGAGTGGAGGGAAGAATAGAAGGACCTGCAGGGGACAAGAATGCCTCAGGAAGACCAACAGAGTCAACTAACCTAGACCCATGGAGGCTTAGATAGTCTGAAGCACCAACCAAAGAGCATGCATGGACTAGACCTGTGTCCCCACATATATGTAACTGATGAGCAGCTTAGTCTTCATGTGGGCCCCTAGAAGTGGATCAGGAGCTATCTATGACATGGACCCTGTTGTCTGCTTTTGGATCACTTTCCACTTTCCCCTACCCAGGCTGCCCTGTCTAGTATCAGTGGATGATGATTCCCTTAGTCCTGGTGTTACTTGATGTGCAGGTTGCATTGGTATGGGGTGGGGGTGTTCCCCTTTTCCTGAGGAGAAGAGGAGGGGCAAAAGGAGGAAAGAGTAGGAGGCTGAGACAATGAGGAGAGGAGGGAGGGGGCGATGATCGGCATGTAAACTGAACAATTTTTTTTAAAAGAAAGAAAACCTCAAATATCACATGCTGTTGCCAAGGCTATTGTTTGCTCCCCACAACCTGAAGAACAAGGTCATGTTGTTGAAGGTGACTCTTATATATGTCACTGAACTCAGAGAAGTTGAACCCATGCCTAACTAGAAGCCTCGCCCCTACTGACTATTGTACGTGATATTGTAAAGTGATCCTCCTGTTACTGGAGGAGGAAACTTAATCATCAACAACACCCAGATACAATCCCTGAGGCCAACAACAGTGACCACTCTATGAGATAGAGCCCATACCTGAAACTAGTAAAGATTCTTGGAAGAATCTGAGATTAGATTAGTCATGGGCCTAGGGGAAAGCCTATTACTGTTGTTCTGCTAAGGGGAAATAATAACAAACGACTCCTAGTGACATACAGTTATACTCCTAGATCAGTTTCTTGCTCAGCCTGAGTCAGAGAAGCTTCTTAATGTAGTATATGGAAACCAAAGCAGTGCAACTGGACAACGTGCACGGAGAGATTTTGGAGCACCGAGTCCTAAGTTGGCATGTCTTTATCAACCTTCTCTCTTCAAGGTTCAGGAATCTATGTAGAAAGGGGGGGAGCAGAAGGACTGTAAGAGCCAAAGGTATTGGATGGCTCCAAGAAAACTGTCTTCTAAACACAACAATATTGATGAACCTATGAACACACAAAGACTAGTGTAGCATAAATGAGGCCTGCACAGATTCAACTCAGATGAGATCCCAGCACTGAGAGTGGCGAATGGGCACAGGCTCTCCTCTCTAAGCAAGAAGTTATTTGCAACTCATTCTAATAAAACATTCTCTCCAATGTAATCTCACTGGATATAGCTATGTTTCAGGACTCTTGTTTTGGCCAACATGAAATGAACCCAATGGGATTTTTATGAACTGTTTTGTTTTCCTTTCTTTTTGGCATGTTTTCATCTGTTTATTAATCTTTTACTTATTTATTTTTATTTCCATTTTTATGTCCTTGTGAGTCTTTGTGTATTTATTGCGTTATTTTTATTTGTTTGCTTGCTTTAAAGAGAAAAAAAGGATGTGGAATTGGGTGGATAGGAAGGTGGGGGAGGATCTGAGATAAGTTGGGGGAGGAGGGAAAAATATGATCAAGTATATTTCATGAAAAATTTTCAATTAAAATGAAAATTTAAAGGATCAAGAAGAAAATATGAAATAACTAAGTGACAAATAAATGATTAAGCAAGTAAATAAATAAATAAGTAAATAAATGCATGTGTTAGGTCACAAATCCAGGTAGTGTAGACTTAAACTGTAAACCCACAGTTCTTCATCTAGACCTGTAGATTTTATCGCATACTGCATCTCTATTTTATTTATTATCACTTAGATTAATGAGGATTGATCAAGATATAGCAGAAAGTACTAGTTTAAATATTGATAGCACAAGCATTAGCATTGCTACTTCTCTATTTATCCAGAAAGGAAACTTTATAAAATATTTTAATGTATTACCTCTACTCTGTTTTCAGTACTGCCTAAAACATATATTTCTATTGTAGGATTATGCTGGAAACATTGACATGCAATGACATGTGCACCCCACAAAGACTTTTGTGGAAAAACTATAGTAGCACATTTTTTATTTTATTAAACTCGTCTCATGTAAAGTTCGTACAATATCATCATCTAGTTCCTGGTAAAGTGAAGCCTCTTTTTGTGATAGCCACAAGCATAGCTGTTCTGTCCATGAGTGTGAAGCCAGGTCTCTTTAAATTCTAGCTTTTCCAATAGAAGACTGATTTAACTTAATGTGAATATGTCAGATATCATAGAGGAAAAAAACAACATCGCATTCTGAGATAAGGCATAATTTTTTTTCTAAAATCTCAGATTGGAGAAGTAAGTATTTAGGGCTTATGATGAAGAAAAGATTATGAAAATGTGCAGTCATGTGAACAAGGGGATGGACAGCAAAGTGAACGTACCCAAAATCTACTAACACAAAACACTGATGACCAAAGAAGGAGATCTAGCCAACTATCGGAGAGCAATCTTAATAATATGCTGCTCTTTGGGACAACAATATGGCTCAGCTGGTAAATGAGTTTGTATTGCAAACCTGATGGCCAAAGTTCAAGCCTCCAGACCCATGTAAAGGTATAAAGATAGACCAATTCTACAAAACTGTCCTCTAACTTCTACTTTCATGCTGTGGTATGTGTTTGCCTGTCCACACACTATACACACTCATAACATACACAATAAAACATTTTATATTTGTTTCATTTTAAATCAATACACACACACACACACACACACACACACACACACACACACAATATTCATATTATTTTTGCTCCAACCTCTCCACTGCCATGCCTGCTAACTCCCTATGAAATTTACTAGCTCTTCTTTGAAAATCTTTCTATTTACCTATCTAATCTGTCTATTCTTTACCTCTGTATCTCTAGGGGACCAGAATATTTTTCTATTGAATTTGTAAGATGTTCTTTTGACAAAGGTTATGAAATTTGAATGTATGTTGCATGTTTTATAATCAATGACTTGCAAATTTGTGCTATATGACTTCAATTTTGTCACTTTGAAAATCATTCAATGGTCCTTATAATTGCTGATACTAAAAAGAGAGGATGCAGAATATAGAGTTAAGAAAGTGGGTTAGGGCTGGAGAAATGGGTCTGTGGTTCAAAGCACTGGCTGTTCTTCCAGAGGACCTGAGGTCAATTCTGTGTACCTATGTGGCCATATAAAACCGTCTATAACTCCAGTTCCAGGGGAACTGATCCCTTCTGGCCACCTTAGGCCCACATGTAGTGCATATATATATATATATATATATATATATATATATATATATATATATATGCAAAACATATACACATAATAGTTATTATTACACATAAGAGAGTTAGATCCCAACAAAGAGACACACCTAAGCCAACATTCTGTTCTTGCTAGCAACTATCACAAAAGAACAGAAGGGATGTTGGAGATTTGCAGATGTGTTTCCATCATATATTGAGATAATTATGTTTTTTCCTTTCATACAATATATAAGATGCACTGTGCTTAAATGTTAAATATATAGGCAAGTTAAGCTCCTTTATGCACACATGAACTTTTCTGGCTGTAATCCACAAATATGATAATTATTAGGTAATTAAAATTAAATTTTAAAAAATGAAGAAGATGTAGACAATTATTCCAACTCTTGCATATATCAATCATGACTCCTCAATCTGTGCTTTGGGATTTTGTCCCAGCATTGTATTAAGCAGAGACTTTAATTCAAAATCAGGTCTGAACCTTGATTATAGCACAGCTATAAACTATTAGTCATTAAATTAAAATCTTATGAAGTATGGTTGACATTCTCTATAATAGCCCTTCTCCCTTTCCAGAGCCTTTCCTAAATCATTGCTCCAAATCTTGCATCCTGCAGGCAGCTTTTCTAAGACTCTTTCATTGAGACAACTCAGTTTTCCTGGGACGAAAGGCCTGTCTCAGGAAAATCAACACACCTGTGCAAATTCAAATATGTCCCTAGTTATTTTGCCTGGCAAGAACTCCTACTTTAAAAAAAAAATAGGAGTGTCTGGAGCATAAAATGAATTCCAGCAGAAAATATCTAAGTCGTTTATTTTTATTAATTAACTTAAATTCTACTTATCTTATCATTTTACCTCTATTTTGTAAATTCTTTTTGAGGTTCAAACATTTTCATCACCTGCAAACCAGGAAAAATAACTATGCCTTTAGTTTTGATATTATATTTCACACTTAGGTTTGAATATTAAAGTAGCAAAGTTTTATATATATATATATATATATATATATATATATATATATATATATTTAAGACCTTTAAAATGGTAGTTTTACCTGCATTAATATGTCAATGTGTTACATAGTGCTAAAGAAATCTTGGGAAACAAATTACAAATAACTATTGGGTTGATTACATTTTTTATTGGAATTGATCATTATAAGACTAGTTTTAAAAATAATTGTATATGATATTTCCTTATTGGCCAGTAATGAAAAGTTATTGTGTGGAACAAATTAGATAATGTTAAAAGAAATGTAAGCTATTGCTCTGAACATTTGTTAGTCAGGACATAACATTTCTTTCTCCTTAGCATATTTTAGAGCAGTACTTGCAGGTAGACACAGGTCTCAAAATGCAACTTGATAAAAGTCATTTCTCAACATGAAAAAAATTAGGCAAGGGAAATAATCCTATGACTTAAAGTAGATAAGTTGCAAGACAACTGATTATAATATAGCGTGATTTAATATTATAAATATTACAATTTAATAATGCATCTACTTCTACTTTCTTATTTTTTATCTTGTTTATAGTAGTATTAGATCTATCCTTTGGACACTATAACTGAAGAAGTCTGTGAACTTCCTTTCATGAAAATGTCCATGAGAGAGCAAAGGATTGATTCCATCCAAGTTCAGCTTAGTGAACCAATGAGTTTATTGTGGTTACTTGTAGGAAGAGAAGTGAAGGGTTACTTCCCAGAGCATGGGAGACTTCTTTATCAATTACAGATTTATCATTACCCTAGTTACCACTCCTTCTGAATAAGATACATGATTAATATAAGGAGCCATCTTAAATAAAGCTGCATTGGTGTAAATCACGGATGGTGGCTCACAAAAGCTGCACTTCTATAGCTCCTTAGTGGGCAGCTCTGCAAACCAGAGTTTTCTACCTGACAATTGTTACTGCTTATTATAACAATGGGATGAGCATATAATCTTGTAAATCTCAGGATCTTCCTGAGTCTTGTAAATTTCCTTGGTTTTCCTAGTCATGTGTCTTACTCCTCCCTCCAGCAGAGAATGTTTTAATTCTGAAGATGGCTATACAACACCCCCAATTTATGAATTATGGATTTTTTATTACATGACTTTAAATATCTACAATCACCTTATTTAGAACACTTTACATATCTCATTTTCTTGTCCTTTAATCCTTTATCCAGATTTTGTGCCAACATATCTGATTAATAAAAACTTTACCATGATAAAATTTTGATCTCTTCATATTTTTCTAGTATCCCAGGTAAAACTCACAACTAGAAAAAAAAAGAAGCGATGCTGAATAATATTGCTGTAAGTCATAGTCAAAAACCTCAGTTGAAGTTGCCAGTTTCTTACCAATAATAGCACATTTCCTTGGTTCATTTACTATTCCTCTTCATAAGACAATCTGATTTTCTTCTTTCTTCTTCTTTCTTCAAACTGCTTCCTTATCCTCCTCTGATCTGAATAAATGAGAAGATATAGAGCCTTCATACATCAAGGAAACTCTGCTGACGTGCTGTGCATGAAGTCCCAGGTAACAGGTAAAACTATTCACCATGGTGTATTCAGAATTTAATGACAGACAGGGCTACCATCCACACACAAGTCTTGTGACCACAGCCTGGAATGCCCTGGTGCTAAGTTTCATATGTCAGAGGGAAAACAAGAATAATTCAGAAGTGAACAAGAATAAGTATGAATGACTTAGGAAAAAAACCTGCTCAAATCTAAATGTGTTTATTTTTGGCTTACCAAAAGCAACCCAGAATCACTAATATGATTCCAAGTAAAAGATCACCTAGTGATGCAACCACTTTGAGCATGTCTTCATATCACAGGAGCTACCATAAAAAACATGGGAAAGTGGAGGAACTTGAAATGAATTATACTGATTTTTTGATGACATTACATTTTTAAATATTGGTATTTGCATATTTATACCTGTACTCCATTTTAAGCGTTTTCCCCCAAATAGTCAGAAACATTTCTGCATAGCCTTGTGGTCTTTGTTTATTCATTTCTTTTATGTTTCTAAGGATTTTTTGTTGTTGTTGTTTTTTGTTTTGATTGTACCACATGATTGCCTGGTGCCCGGGGAAGCCAGAGGAAAGCAAAGAATCCCCCTCCCCGAAATTGAAGTTACTCACAGTCATGTGTTAAGGTGTGGGTGATAGGAACTGAATCTGGGCCCTCTATCAAAACAGTAAGTATTCTTAACCACTGATCCATCTTACACCAGCCAATGCATTTTTTTCTAACAAGGTGATGAATGTTAGTGGCCAGGTGGTGGGAGGCACAACAATGAACTAAACTTTCACTGTATACAGAGACTTAGAGTACACAGAGGAAACTGATCACTTGCCTGTCTTCTCTCTGTAAGTGTAAAGCGTGTTAATTAGAAAATATGCAGGTACGTATTGTCCTTGGCTGGTGCCTTAGTTTGAGCGGGACCCCTGGACCCAAATCTGCCTATCATATTGGTCTTCTTGTAGGTTTCTAGGACCCTCTGGATCTTTCTACTTTACCATTCTCCCATGCTTCTCTCATCTAGAGTCCCAATAGGATGTCCTCCCCTCTGTCCCACTTTCTTGGTAAGTGAAGACTCAGAGGAAGGATAGCAGGCTACGGAGAAGAGACTTGATACCCTATGAGCACATACAGGGGGAGGAAGTCCCCCCTCAGTCACAGTCATAGGGGAGGGGAGTAAGGGGAAGATGGGAGGGAGGGAAGAATGGGAGTATACAAGGGATGGGATAACCATTGAGATGTAATATGAATAAATTAATAAAAAAAGAAAATATGCAGGTAATATAGCAAGAATTGACATGACCTTAAAGAAGTGGATTTATCATATGGAGTAAAGAAAAAATAACTGTGGAGTCTAGTCTTTATGCAGAGATTGCAGTGTGTGTGACTTGAACCTGGACTCTTATGGGAACCACGGCAACTTGGGAAAGCCAAGAGAGTGTAAATAGCATTCTTCACAATTCTCGGTGAAACTTCTTTTGCTTTGTTTTGTTTTGCCTACTGTCTTCACAGTTTGGTTTTCCCTGCAGCAATATGCTTGACCCATCAAAGATCTCCATAAGATACCAAGATTGTCGAGCTCTTTATATAAAATGCCATAGTATTTACATAAAAATACACCTATATTTGAAGCCATTTCTAGATCATGCATGATACAAAATGCAGTGCAAAAAATATTGCAGAAGCAGCTTATTACTGTTTTATTTTGTGACTAATGAAAGTAAGAATGTATATGCTCAAAGTGTATATTTGTGTGCTAGTAACTAACTTAGGTTCTTGTATTATAAAAGCACTTTACTACCAATTCACATACTCTATGCTATTTGTTCTTTAACTGTTTTCTATTGGTAGTTTATTGAAACTATGAATATATACCACACAGGCACAGAACTTGTGTATGGAAAGTTAATTATGCTTTATTGAAGATATGAAAACAGTGGTTTCCCCTACCATCCAGGTTTTCTAGATGAGATCCCATAAGTAATTCAAAGAAGTAGGTAGAATTTGAAGCTTACATACCTAACTTAGGAAAATGAAAGGAGAAAAGGACCGTGAAGTAAAAAGCAATTGACTTTTTGAAAAGATACATGACCAATTGCAATTATAATTGATGGGGAACACTATGGCTTGTGGAAATGTAATAAATGATGTCTCTCCCCAAAGACAAGAGAGAAGAGATTTGACTGCTTAATTACTTTCTGGGGTTTTAGTCAACTATCCTGTTTTCTGGCCTCCATGTGAAAATTCGTGTGCTAATGCTGAATGTTGTGGAATATTGTGTCCCCTTAGATGCTCGTCTTTCATTAACGGGAAGTAATGGATGCCACCTCTCTCAGCTGTTCACATTAAATGTGACCTCACGTGTCATCAATTCCTTCTTCTCTCAACTTGTTAGCACAGAAATATGTTTTCAGTGGTAAGCTTGAAAAACAGGAAAGCAAGGGCTGGAGAGGTGACTCTGAGGGTGAAAACACTTACTCCTTTTAAGGAGAAAGTAGATTCAGTTTCCAGCAGCTACCTGTTGACTCAGCACTGCCTGTGACTGCAGTTCCAGTGGAGCTAATGCCCTTTTCTCCCTGTTCTCTTTGTGCTAGTACAAATGTGCCATCATACATACACCCAGGAACACATACCCATAAGCTACCTAAAAAAGAATAAAAAACATGAAGACATGCCATTTCCTGTACTATTTAGACCTATTTCAATAAAATTAAAAATATGTAATTTTCTTGTGAAAATAAATCATCAGATAGATTAAAAATTCCATCAGACACATAATGCTCAATAAATTTAGCATGAATTATTTCACAAGTTCAAGTTAAACAAAAATTAATGTTCATACTTTTAAACCAGGACCTTAAAACTTTTAGTAGCATTGAAATATACTTTCACATAGTTGAAGGAATGACACATACACCATGTGTGGCAATAGAGAAAGAAATAAGAATCTTGGAATTCTTCAAGTGATGCATCAGTGCTTGCTGTTTGGTTTTGACATTTACTCTGCTTCTTTCTACTCCTCAACTTCAAGATTTCACCCCAGGATGAATAAAATGCCACCCAATCCAAACTACTGCACGGGGAGGATATAGCAACAGTTGTTTTTTTTCTAGACACTGCAGTACCTGTTAAACTTTAATGAACACATAAAACTTTTATCACTTCTCTCCTTTTTGATGGGTGTGAAAAATAACCACCACCACAAAATTTCAATTTAAATGTAAAAAAAAAAAAAAGAAGTGCCCACAAAGACAAAAATGAAAATAAAACTAACAACATTTCAGAGTTAGTATATGACATGTGATTACTTTTCATATGCAATTTTAATTAACTCACCATAACACTTGGAGAAAGATGCTAAGGTTATTATCTAGAGTTTATGAAAGAGATTTTTAAAAGACAAAGTTTGTTTCTCCAAAGACAAATTTCAGGTAACTGAAACAGTAGAACTAAGGTTCAAATCTAGTGTCATTCTCAGTAAACACTGTCATGGCCTCTGAGGTCAAGTAGCAAAGAACTGAAAACAAGAACATGTCACTGATATTCTAGTAGTTTAAAGACAAATCTAATGTTGATGCTCTCCAAGTTATTTTTTTTAATAATTTATTTTATTTTATTTTATTTTTTTAAATTTTTTATTAATTTATTCTTGTTACAGCTCAATGGTTATCCCATCCCTTGTATCCTCCCATTCTTCCCTCCCTCCCTTTTCCCCCTTATTCCTCTCCCCTATGACTGTTCCTAAGGGGAATTTCCTCCCCCTGTATATGCTCATAGGGTATCAAGTTTCTTCTTGGTAACCTGCTATCCTTCCTAAATGTAAAATCTAATCAAGAGTAGTTTCCCCTACTGTTCTGTAAAGAGTTTATAGATCCTTAAAACACATTGAATACATCAGGCATTCTGAGTTGGCTATGATATCTCCCCACAACGGAAGCATGTCAGATGGTAAATTGGGAAGTTTGTTGCTTAGAAAGAATTCAGAAAGTAGATTTAATGGTCTATATAGTTTGTTCTTCTTAGGATTTGCCTTTGTGTGCACTGCAAATACACTTTTTTACATTTATTTTTGTTAGTTTGAAAGTTTCATACAGTGTGTTCTGATGATATTGATCTCTTCCACAAATCTCTCTTGATTCATCCCCTCTTCCACACGCAACCAACTTTATGTTCTTTTTACTTTAAATCCTTTAACACCAATTTGTGAGAGTCAAATATTGTTGAAGTTGGGGTTTTCCACTCAAAAAAGCTGTACTCTTATGGTTATTAAGGCTCTCCAGAGAAAGAAAAAATACAGAAGTATCATATTAGGAAGTACCATCATTATTAAGTCATGTTAAGTCATCTTAGGTAGGATAAGAAAATAAATGTACAGTTATTGTCCTTGGACTTGACCCAATGTCAAAGTAAAAATACATGGACCAAAAAAGTTAGATTGTTGTCTAAGGGAAAAGACAATTGTATTGATGGTAGAAATCAAAACAGAGGCAGGAACTTCAGACACAACCAAACTCTAACTTTGATGTCTTTCTGAGCATGGGATGGTGGCTACTGATGCTGCGCTTCACAAAGAAAAAGGAAAGGCAGCTTCTGATGTTTTTGTGTGGATGTATTAGTATGATCACACACACACACACACACACACACACACACACACATATGAATGTTATGTCTTGTGTGGTCATATGCATCTGTTGCATATAATCATAATATATGTTAGTGTGTATTTTCACAGGATAACTGATTTTTATCTCACTCAAATGAGAACACATGAAGACCTAACATAGCTAAGACAAAGTAACCTCTGAAAATATTATCATTGCTTCTAATTTGTATGACTCTTTCCCCTGATCAAAGTGCTGCATCCTTGACTCAGTAGTTTTGTTCTTACAGTAAGTATAGGTGATATCTTACTACTAATCAATGATCTACTCATATGTCTGTCTCTGGAAGAGACACCACACTGAATGAGCATACAAAAGATAGCTCTGTGTAGTAGTTTCAGCCATCAATAAGTATTATAAGATGCTGTAATTAAAACAAGAAAGACAGAAGGACACTATCATTATGAAGCTAGATGATGCATTCTTCGTGGCTTCATGAAATGACTACTATGTGTTTTTTATTTAAATAATTTATTCAGATTACATCATACTCTTCCCATTTCACCCTCCCTCCTGCCCTATTCCCTTCCTCTAGGTCTGTGACAGAAGGGGACCTTCTCCCCCACCATATGATCACAGCCTATCAGGTCTCTTCTGGATAGCCTATTTCCCCTTCCTCTGAGTGCCACCAGGCCTCCCCACCAAGGGTAAGTGGTCAAGGAGTAAATGTTTGCAGAGAAAATGGCCACCAGTATCATGTTCCTTCATACTAATATTTTAAATAAAATATTAGAGCATAAATGAAACCTGATGTTTGGATGTGCCTAAATCTTAAAGAATTAATATATCCCAGTGGTTGCTCCTCTATGGCTTCAGAAATCTCAGAAAAGAAAAAGCAGAAGAGAAAAAAGTGAAAATCATTTAGAGGACGTTGATCATGTAAAGCCCTAAATTCCTACTGATCACTTCTAATAAAGTGGCATTAGCATTTCAAAGTATGTACAACAAGACAAGGAAATGTTAATATCACATCTGTACTTAGCAATAGCCAGACTTTGGGAAATGCTTTAAAACTAATGGCTCAGAATTATGACAAATGAATTATACATTAGTATAATACAGTAGTGACAAGAGGGTAGAACATGAGTAGAATACAGGTATGGTAGCATGTGAAGATTTAAGATACATTTTGCCTACTGCAGACTATATATGGAGAAAAAACCTCCCATTTTATGGACTGTTTATTTCCTGTATTTATTCTGTCATTTTCATTATAGTGTGTCATTTTCATTACAGAAGCTCATTAATTTTATAAAGACCCATTAGTCAGCTCTTTCTCTGATATCCTAAGTGATCAGAGTACTATTTAGACTATTTGAATATTCTGTAGTGTACTCCCTACCTTGTCTTGTAGAAGTATCAGAATTGTTGGATTTTTTGATCCATTTAGATCTGATTTTTGTCCTTATGAGAAGGAACTATACATGTAGTTTCAGTCCTCTACATGTGACCATGCAGTTTTGCTAACACCATTTGTTGAAGAGGCTCCATGGCTTACTTCTCACTTCTTTGTAAAAACAAAAGAAAACAAGAACAAAACCCCTCACATTCTTCTTAAAATATAAGGAGGTTAGAAGAAAGGAGATTTTCAGCAACCAGATGAATAACTTAAGCCTAGTAGCTATTAAAACACCATGACCAAAGGAACTAGGGGAGGAAATGGTTTACATTTGGCTTACACTTCCATATTCTTGTTCACCATTGGAGGAAGTAGGGCAGGAAGGCAAATACAGCAGTAGATGATGCAGGGGCCATGGAGGAATGCTGCTTACTGGCTTGTTTTACATGGCTTGTTTGGCCTGCTTTCTTAAGAACCCAGGACCACAAGCCCATGGATGGCGCCACCCAGCCTTGCCTGGGACCTCCTTCATCAATTGCTATTTAAGACAATGCTACGTGGCCTTGCCTACAGCCTAATCTTCAGAGGCATTTTCTTAATTGAGGTTCCCTCCTCTCAAAAAACTCTAGCTTATGTCAACTTGGCACAAAGCCAGCCAGTACAGTGAAGAAAAGAGGAAGAAGAGGGACACTTACAGAACTGTATAATTTGGTGGACTAAAAACAAAGGTCCAAAACCCAAAAGTATTGGGAGACACTAAGACGGTCAGAGAGAAAGTGATGGTAGAGACAGCTTCCAAGTCAGTGAATAGGAGACATCAATGCAAGAAGCATTGAAAAGAGGTGAAAGATGAGACGTGGATGGATAACATGCTATGGAGGTGTTCTGGGTAATCTTGTTTGCCAATTTGAAGGATCTGAACTACACTAAGAGATAAGCCAAAGGAAACACCCGTAAAGGATTTTTTTTTAATCCTGTTATTTGAAAGGGAAAGAAACAACCAAAATTTGGGCTACACCTTCCAATGGCCAAATAAAAGAAAGCCTGAGGGAAAAAAGAAGCTGATCACTTTTAGAGAGAAGAGTCCATTTAGAAAACATGTGCCAAGTGACTTTGAAGGTGTGAGTTGATAAAGGAGCTCAGTGAGCACAGGGCTTTGTGCAGAAACAAAACGAAGCCCCAGTCTTTGATAAGGTGCATCTCAACCTTAGCTGATGACGATATAACCTAGGCTTAAGAAGCACACAATTTTACACAGCTTGCTCACAATTTAAACTTTTGTCCTTCTGTTCCTTAAAGCAGAATCTCTATTATACGCTAAAGAATCTAGACTTGAAAGTTCTTTAAAGACCAGGAAGGATTTATATTCTAAAATATTTACTTAATACGTATTCAGCATAGATAAAATTTCAAAGACTAAGAGACAGCAGAATGCTCAGCTCTAAAGGAAGCAAAGATACCACATTCTCTTTCCCCACGCTAAAAAAGATCATTGCGGAATGGAGGTTTAAGGAGTGTTAAGAGCCTGGAGCAGTAGCTGACTACAAGAGAATGTTATCTTCTGGACACAGCAGGGCAGCTGTGCATATGAGCTCACTGCAGTTGGGATAGCACTGACAGAGCCTCTGCAAGCATGGGCCAAACCAAATCCCACCCTGGAGAGGAGAACTGAGGGCACGTTCCCATTTCAAGCCACGGAGCTGTATAGCAGCCTTGGCCTTCAATGTTGAAAGCAATAGCCTCTATCAAATCCAGCGCTGGAAGCCAGGCATGCTGACAAACCCTTATAATCACAAAATTTGGGAGTCAAAGGCAGTCTGCTGGACTACAAGGCAAGTTCCAGGCCATTTGGAGCTACATATTAAGACCATTTCTCAAGACGGGCTGCATTCTGGGACTTAGACTGTATAAACTTAATGACCTTTGAATATTTTAAGTTCTTTTCATCATCCTTTAGAATCCCTTCAGCTGAGGGAATATTGAAAATTTTCACATGAATAAAATAAACAATATAAGTACAATGTACAAGATCAATATGATACATATATTAAGTATTCGACAAATTATCACTGAAACTAAAAATATATTATGTTTAGATGACTGTTGCTTTTCAATGGAATAAAGACAAAGTCAGCTTATTAAGTGAATAGCTATGATACATCACTACCTGCCTTCTAACTAGTTAGAGCTATGTAAATTATGTATGTTGAACACTCATTCCAAAAGCATAGGACTCTGATTTTCCCACAGTTACTCATAGTACATGCATTAAACAGGCCTACCATAGGCCTGTTTGGTAGAAATTCCTAAGTGAAAGAGAAGAAAGATTTCTATTTCATTGTTTATGCTCTTCTGTACATATCTGGCTTCGATCTGAATGTTACAATTAATTACCTTCTTATACATTCCCCGCCTATAGAGTCTGTGGGGACAATTGCTGTAAACATGTGCCTTGTGTTTGTTAATTGAACTGTAGTTTACCTGGATATGTGATGGAAAGGGAGCAGTAATTTGGTGTTTCAATTCAGCTTTTACGTACCAAGATTTTCTCTCAAACTCTGAAAATGTGCATTAGTCAGGAATGTAAATAATTAAAAGGCCCACAAACAGCTCTACAAATAGTTCAAAAAATAAGTCATCATTTTAGAGGACAGGTGAAGAGATAAACAAAGAAGAGTAGAAAATAAATGTGTAATGTATGGACTGATCTAGAACTTGAGAACAGAATGCTGACACCACTCCTCCCTAAAAGACAGATGACAAAATTTAGTCTGGTAGATGTCCATAACAGTACGTCGTGATGATGCTAAATCTTACAGTCCTCAATTGCATGCACTTTATGAGAGAAAGAAAAAATCAATATAAGCATTGCAATTGCAAACCCGGGACAGGGTTATTGTTTCATTTGTCAAGGTCTTAGACCACAAAAGAGAAACATTGAAATGAGTCATTTAAATCAACCTAATCTTTTTGATTGTCTGTTTATCCAAAGCACTAAATGTAATTGATGCTTCAAGACAGATTACTTTCTCCACTCCATCATGGCTGTCTTAAACTCACCATTCTTTTTATCCAACTACTTGAGTTGCTTAATTGAAGTGAATGTGGATTTTTCACTACCATGGCCAGCTAGGTTCTTTAAGCATGCTACCTTCCAGTGCTAACCAAAATTCTAAAAGGGGGAAAAAGAATACACACTAAAAATATAATTGTTTCCATTTGCAAAAGAAATCCACACCAAAGTATACATTCTCTTTAGAAAATAATTCTAGGTATTATTTGTCATTTTCTGATCTCAAACATCACTGTGTTGTTTTCATGTTTCTTCTTATTTTTTTTTTTTACAAATTATTATTTCCAGAGCGAATGCAAATACAATAATAATTCACAGTTAGGTTGATTAGCTTTTTCTCTTGCAGCCATCCTGTCTGCCCCATCCCATGTGTCTCCCCACCTCCACCACCACCCCACTCCCATGATGTAAGGAACAAAGGGTGGAAGACTGGGCTTTTTGGCCAGCAGAAAGGAAAATAGCGCCCCTACTGTAGCTTGCTCCAGATGTCCCTGGTGACCGGAGGTGCCTTGGAGTTTCAGTGTTTCATTTAGTTCACTGATCTTCCTAATGTGGAGCCACACTGCTCCACTGCTTTCTAATTATTCCTCCCAGTGGTTTTATGCAGCTCTATTTTACAGGTGAGAACACTGACTATGAAAGTTTGTGATTATTTTCCTTTCCCCAAGAGTCACACCCACTGGTTGTCAGAATAGGAGTTTTAATCACATGCTTACCAGTAGTTATAGATTTTAACAGAGCCTTTTTTTCCAGTACTGAGAGTAAAAGGGACTCAACTTTTTATAACTAACATTCTGTAAGTGAATGTTGAGTCTGTCACTCATAGGTACATCTCTAAGTTTAAGGAATAAATATTTCCGGAATAACTCAAACCAATGCCTTCCATTTCAGAGGATCACAGACATCAGGATTATTTGGGTTCTTATTGAAAGGAAAATTCTTCATCTTTTCCTAGACATATTAGGTAGTAATTCTAAAGCCAGCATCTAGCAATCTCAGTTTTCAATAACACCCCTGATGTGAATTTCAATACACTGAATTTTGACACACATCCTATTACCAGATCTGATTTATTCATATAATTAGAATCCAACTACTCATAAAGTAAATAATTTAAAATATAATCATCATAGAACAGATTAAAAGAAAATTTACAAATGTTTAGTGACATATTATTTGGATTTCTATGATACTGTAAGTCAGATACTTAAAATTTGTCTTATATGACCAATATCCTTTCTTTTCACTTTATTATCCTAATACTTTCAGTACTAATATTTGTTATAATTGTGGCATATGGAGGAAATATTATGATATCCCAAATGTTGCTACACTCACAAGTTGACCAGTACTCTAAAAGTCTTGCTATTAGTTCCCAAAAGCATGTGATTACTAAGGAAACCATAAGAATATGTAAGGAGTCTCTGTTTCTATTGTTCTTGGAGCCCATTAAAACTATTCACAACCAGTGATCTCAAAGGGTTCACAACAAATGAAACAAAATCAGTCTAAACACTGAAAGCCTAGGTAATAGGGAAAGGCCCATATGTCATGGAGTAGTCCATTATTAAAAGCAAAAATCAACAACAACAAAACAAAAACAAAAACAAAAAACAAAACAAAACAAAACAAAGACAATGCAGCACTAGGCTTGAATGAAGAGGAGCATCTAAGTGTGCACTCAAGGGTATCACTTAGCATCCACCAATGGCCTACCAAAACGTTGGGGCAAATCTTTGGGGTAGACATGTAATATGTCTTACACCTTTCCTATCTTAACCAGTTTCTTATTCACTTATCTTTACCCATCTTTTTCTTTTCCAATGCAGTGTTTCAAAGTACCAATTAATAAATCTTAAAAATTATTACTCATAAATCAGTTACTCTATTTAAACCAGAAACAAATGCACAATTAGAAGGCCTTGTACCTTTCTTTTGCCTTGATGTTATGTCTGTATGTCAGTCACTTTCAGTTGAAGCAATCTCCTTAATTATATTCAACTACTCCTGAAGCACATATTTCTTTTGATAAAGAATGTGAGGAACATTATTCATTGTGTTTTCAGGCAGAGAGAGTAATTGCAACACAATTAGTTCATGCAAGAGCGTCGTCTAAAGGTAGTCAAATTAAATCTGAATTTCTGGTGCAAATGCCAAAATGTCAATGATAGCATCAATGAAAACATGATTTTCAATGTAAGCTTCTGCTTCACATTTTAAATTTTCTATCAGAAAAATGACTTGTGCTTCATATTCATAAAGTCCATGAAAGGCAAAGCTGGATATGATGCTTATATTTTATCACAACAGTGCTGAAAAAATACTTAATTGTCTCGATTATTTCCCAAAGTGTTAGAGGACTACGATAGAGTCGTACATGTCTTGCCTCAGAAATTCCTGGTATGTGTCACCTTTCTCTCTGAGTGGTCGTCAATTTCTGAGCCATGACTCGTCTGAGGGGCATATATCAGATATCCCGCATATCACATATTTACATTACCATTCATAAGAACAGAAAAGCTATAGTTACAAAGCAGCAACAAAATAATCCCATGGTTGTGGATCCCCAGAACATGAGAAACTGAATTAAAGGGTCACAGCATTAGGAAGATTGGGAACCACTGCTCTGTTCCTCAGTACCTATCTGTGAGTCAGTGACCACACAGAGGCCCCAAACTTTCCATCTATCTATCAGACAAGATCCCATACTGGATGTGTTATCATTTCACTTAGCAAACCAACCTTGAGAAGGCTACAAGTCACATCTTCAAAGAAAAGTTAAATAAATAGATAAATAAATAAAAACACACGAGACTAACCATGTGGAGGTCATGGATGCAGAAAGAAAAAAATACCTATTACCATCTTGCATATGAGGAAAACAAGCTCCTGAATATAGGAAGATTTCTTGAGGCAGAAAAAAAAATCCAGCTTATATTCCAGAGTTATCAATACAATGTGCAGTCTTTGACTTAAGTGCTGAAAGAAAAGTCATATATGTAGAACTTCCTATGGTTTGGGAGTGGGGAGGGCTATAAGCTTAGTGATGGGAGGAAATAATTAATAGGAAAGTGGACCCAGTGTCACTTCTCATCCTGAGTGTTGCCCAGTGTTGTGTCAGCACTGGATTCTGCTGACTCGGGTGCGTGGGTCCTGATCTCACTCCGAGCCACAATGTCAGTGTGAAGGCAGATAGTACTGCTGGAACAACATTTACCTCGTGATCACAAGGCTGCCATCTTCCCCAGACTATAGTTCCATTAGTTGCAGGAAATTCAGAGAAAATTTAGCAGGCAGTTGCTAATTAAATACAATATTACTTAAAGGATGTCTCTCAATCAAAGAAATCAGTGTAAGCAAAAAAGTATTTTCTTATGGCTTAATGTTGAAAACACATTTAATCTTCTTTTTTTAATTTTATTTATTTATTTATTTATTCTTGTTACATCTCTATGGTTATCCCATCCCTTGTATCCTACCATTCTTCCCTCCCTCCCGTTTTCCCCTTATTCCCCTCCCCTATGACTGTTCCTGAGAGGGATTACCTCCCCCTGTATATGCTCAAGGGTATCAAGTCTCTTCTCGGTGACCTGTTGTCCTTCCTCTGAGTGCCACTAGGTCTCCCCCGCCAGGGGACATAGTCAAATGTGAGGCACCAGAGTACATGAGAAAGTCAAATCCCTCTCTCCACTCAAGTGTGGAGACTGTCCTGTCCATGGGCTAGATCAGGGTAGGGGTTTAAATTTTACCGCCTGTATTGTCCTTGGCTAGTGCCTTAGTTTGAGCGGGACCCCATGACCCAAATCTGCCTATCATAATGTTCTACTTGTAGGTTTCTAGCCTGGATCCTCCTACATTGCTATTCTCACATGGTTCTCTCATCTAGAAAGAGAGGGATTTGACTTTCTCAATTACTCTGGTGCCTCACATTTGACTATGTCCCCTGGCGGGGGAGACCTAGTAGCACTCAGAGGAAGGACAGCAGGTCACTGAGAAGAGACTTGATACCCTATGAGCATATACAGAGGGAGGTAATCCCTCTGAGGAACAGTCATAGGGGAGGGGAATAAGGGGAAAATGGGAGGGAGGGGAGAATGGGAGGATACAAGGGATGGGATAACCATAGAGATGTAACAAGAATAAATTAATTAAAAATAAATAAATAAATTTTAAAAATATATATATATAATAATAAAAAAGAAATGCTCAACCTCCTTAGTCATAAGGAAAATGCAAATCAAAACAACTCTGAGATTCCATCTTACACCCATCAGAATGGCTAAGATCAAAAATTCAAGCAACACCACATGCTGGAGAGGATGTGGGGAGTGAGGGACACTCCTTCATTGCTGGTGGGAATGCAAACTAGTACAACCACTTTGAAAATCTATCTGGTGCTATCTCAGAAAACTGGGAATAGGGCTTCCTCAAGACCCAGCTATTCCACTTCTTGGAATATACCCAGAAGATGCACCAGCACACAACAAGAGAATTTGCTCAACCATGTTCATAGCAGCCTTATTCATAATAGCCAGATCATGGAAACAGCCTAAATGTCCCTCAGTAGAAGAATGGATAAAGAAACTGGGGTACATATACACTATGGAATACTACATTTAATCTTCTTAGTCACCAAAGCCAAAATACCCACCAGGAGAGTGGTTTTGCCTGGCTACACTTTTCTATACTTGTGCTTTCCTTCACACATACTTGCTTAGGTATAAATATTTCCAAAGGGCAATAAATATATAGAACTATAACAATAGTAGAAACTACGTTCTAAATAGTTTATATCAGTGGTTCTCAGCCTTCCTAATGCTGTGACCCTTTAATACAGCTTCCCATGTTATGGTGTCCTCCAACCATAAAAGTATTTTTGTTCCTATTTCATAATTGTAATTTTGCCACTGCTATGAACTGTAATGTAAATATCTCTGTTTTTTGATGATGTTCAGTGACCCCTGTGAAAGGGTCATTCAACCTCTCCAAAGGGATCATGAATCACAGGTTGAGTACCACTGGTCTAAATACGTACGCTGACTTATAAACTCTATTTATATTTAAATTAAGCAATGTAAAATTTATATTCACACTATAAAATTTGTGCATGTTATTATGATAACACTATTAGTAGTTTTATGAAGGAGTATTTCATTTCTATTTTCCAACAGAGGTCCTCCGGCCCTGAAAAGGTGACCCTTTCATTTTCTGACATTTATTCCTTTAAGTATTATTTTCTTCTCTATCCGTGGAGACACTCCTATTCCATGTACTGGCAGTGGTGTTACTCATTCTCAACAGAGCTTCACGTCTACAATTTAAACATATCTGTTGTTAAATATTGTTACAGTCATCTTAAAACATGCGTTTATTTATATCAGGTTTTTTCTGATGTATTTTTAATGTACTTAAAACCATGCTCTGATAATGGCATTGCCACCAAACACACACATTTCACAACTATACACCTTGCTGAGAAGTGATTTTTCATAAGGTAGGACTAATCTATGCAGCGTTTGTTTTCAGTGTCTGATAAGGTATCTTCAATTCAGTCAGTGTTTAATGCAAATTGAATGTGTACAAGTAACAGCATAAAAAATAAGTGATACCAAGAACAGTATTAGCTCTCTCATTCTATTTCCTTCTCTACAAAGAGGTAGAAAAATAATACATCAATAAAAAATAGGCATAAAGGTCAAATATATTCAAAATATAAAATGTCCTTAGAAGACTTTAAAATGCCTTATATGTAAATATACATATACATGTATATGTTCACGTATACGTGCATTATATGATTTCTGTTACTTGTAAAATTATTCTTTCTCCATTTTGCCTTTTATAATTTCTCTGTTCAAAGCTGTTTTTAGCACAACACCAGCCCATTCCAAGAATATCTAACCACAATTTCAATGTATATTTTGGCTTTAACATACAAAGTATTGATTTTCCATTATGGTTAGAAGTAAACTTGGTCATCAAGTAGATAGACAGTGAATCAACTTGCTTTAAATAGTGGGATAGACCACAAACCTGCTTAAGGTGTCAGTCAGATAAAAATTAAACATTATGATCACCCTTGGTCTGCTCCAACAGCCAAGATCATTTATAACAATCTCTTTGCTGCAGTTATTTTAATGCATATTCAAAATACATACCATCAATCATTGTCTTTACGTACATAAAAGTAGTTCTCAAAATCCTAAGAGCAACAAAGGGATTCAAGATGAACAGGGTAAGTTAAAGTCTTCGAAATAGATACAGCCTGTATCTGTCAAACACCAGAGCCAATACTGTGCTTCTCCTGTGTTCTACTCACTGGGTTATCACAGTGATTTCTTTCCTATAGGTTTGTTGGGCTCAGCAAATGTCTCTTGGTTCTTACAAATAACCTTCCAAAACCCATCTGCACTGTAATAGCTTTGTCACTTTGTCTCAGGACTCATGTAAGTCATCTCCACTGTCTGCTCTCTCTGAACACTGAGATTAACTTTGATGGGTGACATATGCAAAACATTTCCATTTCAGATCTGAATGCACTTGGTTCTCCATTTGGTGTTCCCATTTCTCAAATATCATGCTTTCTGTGATCAATGTGGTTGTCTCATTGCTTTCCATCAGCGGGTTCTTCAAAGCATAGAGTTCCAATCAAGCATCTTTATACTCTGTAAACTTTCTTTAAAAATCTATATGCCCCTCCACTCGTCTCTTACAATTGGGATTATGCTGGTTTTAGTCAGCTACTTCTGTAAGGCATTTTCAGAAATTAACTTCAATTGGAATGATGAATAAATACTCCCCCAAATCATTTGTTGTTCCATCAAAAAGTTACTCTGCTCCAGCCATGAGTACTGATATACTTTTACATGTTGCAAACACTTGATCATGAACATCTTGAGTGGGACTTAAGCATTTAGGCATTCCAGGTTCTTGTAGAAACTAAGATATTGTGTAAGTTAACTAAAGATGGGAAGATAGATGTATTCATTATAATTGTTGTAATTATATCTTTTTCTGGCTTCATGGTGCCTATTTGGACACATCATTTTCCATCCTTCTTTCTTTTGCCTTTCTTCTTTCCTTCCTTCCTTCCTTCCTTCCTTCCTTCCTTCCTTCCTTCATCATTATTTTCAGTGCAGTTCTGAACCCAAGGCCTTGTACTTTGTAGGTGATCCCTGTGCTCTGCTCTATTCCTTTCTACTTTATTCTACTATATTCTGTTCTGCTCTACTCTGCGCTATTTGGCTGTACTCTTCACTACTCTCCTCCATGCTACTCTACTCTCCTCTGCTCTTCTTAACTCAGTCTCAGTCTACTTTAGTCCAGGAAAGCTACTTTATTACAGTACTAAATTCCAAGACACTTTTGGCATCTTCTTGAAATTCTGAGACTGGAAATCATGTCTGCTTAGAATATTAGGGTATATGAAGTACCTATCTTTGCATTTTACAAAAAAAAACCACTCAATGAATATGAAATTTGTACTTGGGCTGTAGAAATATAAGCATGCTCATGCCATACTCTTTCTTCTTATATAGTGAGAACTCATGAAAGTATAAATAGACTGTAATGTAAAGACGGATTTTCTCTGAATTAATTTGCCAAGTGACCATATCCACTTGATAAATTTTTCATGCCACAAAGTATCAAGAGGTGTATGTCACTTACTCTAATGACACAGTCTCAGTAGGACATTTTTTTTATATTGAGTTCTATCCGCTATTTCCTGGTGCCCAACCATAGCGCACTCTATCATTCTCCTTTTTTTATTTTCTTCACAGGATTGATCACATTGCAATACATTATATACAGGTATCCTGTCTGTTTTTTTATCTTTTGTGTGTGTGGCATGTGCATGAACATGTGTGTTTGTGCATATGAGTATAGTTTTACATATATGATGAAACATGTGTGACTGTCAGAAGTCAATGTATGGTGGTGTTCCTTCCTCTCCACCTAGTTCAATCCAGTGTCTTACTTTCCCCCCTCTGTATGTCAGGCTAGAATACTACATGTATCCAGATAATTGTTCCATTAATTCCCAAGGATTCATGTGTATCTGACTACCACATTGCTGTAGGACCATTGAGATTACAGGTGCTTTTTACTACATAAAGATATATATATAGGTCCTTAGAATTCAAACTTGAGTTCTCACTCTTGCATGGAATGTGCTTTACCCATGCAGCCATGTCTCTATTCCTGTTTTTATTTTGCATGTCTTTTTCTACTAGAACGGGACCTTCTTAAAGCAGAAATCTTTTGTTGTTTTTAATTTCTTTTCAGTTCTCTAAAAGATCTAGACCTGTCTGGCTCTTAAAGAGACTCGTCTGACTTTTAAAATAATGAATGAACAACTGAATGAATGAAGTTCTAAAAATTAATAAGCATATAAAATCATGAAGTAGAAACACCCTTCCATTTTAAGAAGATAAGATCCTTTTTCAGACTCTATTACTTCAAACATTCATAAGTATGACTAAAATACTCCAAGAAAGGAATACCACATTATCCAAAGTGTATACCCTATTACCATAACAGTCTCTTTTGCTATAGGCACTGAGCAATGATTCAAGTCACAGATTGCATAAAGCAGAAGTCATTAAAAAAAGTTCTAGTGGAAGACATGACACTCTTAAGAAAGGCAAAGAGAAGGCATGGTGGTTAAAGCCAAGGGTTCCATCACTCCAGAGGCAGTAACAGGCTGATCTCTATGAGTTCTGGGTCTGTCTGCTTACATGGTGAGTTCTGGGCCTGCTAGAGCTACATAGTGAAAAACACAAATAATAAACCCTACAGCCCATAAGGGATCACTGATGATGTTGAGAAGAAATATTCTATAAATTGAAATTGTTTCTAGAACAGTTTTGAAGAGAATTCTAAAATCTCTGCTTCTGTGTTGAAATCTTCTGCAAGATTCCTCATATGCATGTCTTAGGGTCCTCTGGGGGTAAAGCCTTCATCAAAGGCACTGAATCAGAATCTTCACAATGGACAAGGAAACTGATATTTGAGGCTCTAGAAATTGACTTTAGTCTGAGAAGATATTTTCATTTCAATAGATCAGACAGCATTTCCACTTGACATTAATGGTAGAAGAAACTAGCTTTACAGTAAAAAACAAATAATACAGCGAACATCTGGCGAAATTATAGAGTAAATAACTTTTAAAATATCTATTAACCTCTCTGAAGACTAAATCACGTTCTTAACACAAATGGGAGAGTGACTGTTTTGTTGTGCCTTCTAGAGCCAACATATTTATGAAAAGTTCAGCTGACTTTTTTCAATCCCTCCCCATGGACTGACAGAATAGAACTACTGGTGACACTCAGAGGAAGGACAGCAAGTCACCAAGAAGAGACTTGATACACTAAGTGCATATATAGGGGGAGGAGGTCTCCCTCAGTCACAGACATAGGGGAGGGGAGAAGGGGGAAGCGGGAGGGAGGGAGTAACAGGAGGAAACAAGGGAATGGGCTAACAGTTGAGATGTAATATGAATAAATTAATTAAAAAGTGATTAAAAAAAGAATAGAATGACATGGAAAGGCAGTTCCTATGAAATAATACTGCTCAGAAATTCCAAACAGCCTTCAATATTACCTACTTCCCTGCCCCCACATAATGCACTTATAATAATGAGTATGATCCAAGATACATAATGACTGCTATATATAATAATTATTAACAAAAGAAAGCTAGAAATTGAGACATTAATAATGGGCATACACACTCAAATATATTTTTAATTGTTCTTCCTCTGTCAGAAACAATTTGCAAGCAATACTAACTTTAACATCTGGAGCAGAAATTATAAAATAATCAAAACGTCATTAAAATTGTGGCTAGGTGGATAGAAAACTTTGATGTTTCCCTTATTCTTATTGACTTTCAAAGAGGTAACTAGAGGAACCCACTGTCACCTTGCTCTAGGCAAAGCCTTTCCAGGACTGAATAAAACTCCTTAAAAAAATATCATGTATTCCACCAAAACAGAGGTAGGGAGTTGGAGAGATTACTCTAGGGTGAAGAGCACTGGATTTTCTTCCAGATTCCCAGAATTAGATTCCTAGCACACACACATGGCAGCTCACTATTGTCTGTGATTCCAATTCTGGCAAATCCAATGCCATCTTCTGGTCCCAGAAGGCACCAGGCATGAACATGTTGCATGTATTTACTAGCAGATAAAACACTTAATCTCATAAAATGAAAATAAATAAATCTACAAAACATAAAAACACAGGAAAAATAAATCCATGCCACCATTATAGTGTTAAGTATTCATGTCCTGAAATGACACGTTCTTCAGTCAGTCCATTTGTATTCTCTTCTTCTGTTTTACCTCTAAAGGTACTAAACAAGTCTGTTCCTGGAATTTTTCCCTAGTTCCTAACATCTATTCAGAAAAAAATTATTAATAAATATCCAAAAAGGAAAAAAAAAAGGAAAAGTTTAAAGTTGGGGATTTTGATGTTTTCTCACATTCAGGTAATAATAAATATCATCTCTTACAATATAGACAGGAATTGTATGGACTCAAATAGAGTCTATTTTTACAACTGTTAAAACACTAGAAAAATGCATCATAGACTTGACAGAATCTGACATAGTTGTTACTTGTAAACATATATGTTTACCCACTTAATCGTGGCTTTGTGGCTCAAACATTGAAACACTCATGAAAAAGGTGAGCTACTCTTAATCCTAAGTAACCCAGTATATGTTCATGAACTCGAATTTGTTTATTAACTTACAGCAATTTTATTCTATACATCTCATATCATCTTGACTCCTAAACCATGAAGAAAATTCTTTGGAAAATTATATACTAAATTATCCTTTGTAATCAATGACTTCAATCGAAACAAATAAATAGTGCATCTCTGATAATAAGCATGTGGGGAGTCTAGGGTTATAACAACAGGTATGAACACAGATTGGTTATCATAATAAACAAAAGTATAGATTTTTATAAAACATAGTAATTATCTGTTTTAGATAATAGAACTGGCATATAAAAACTAAGAAAATCAAAATCATTTTTCTCTGTACTAATGCTTAGCCATATAGGATTTCCTGCAAAATGATATGAAGAACAGGGCATCAAGTGACTAAATTACTTTGGTCTTGATATACTAAGAAAATATGAATGTTTTCCACCAAAGTCTATAATGGCCTAAACTTTATAACAAAAAGCTGATAATATTAAACTTCAGTTAATTGCTAAGGTCTTTATTCTTTTCTTATTCAAAGCTGTGTTTAAACAACATAAACATTTACTTTCATAAAACTTGGTGACCCTCCATTTTTGAGTTCACTTTATATCTTCATCTTCTATTTATAATCACTCAGTGTCTTTAACTCCTCCACATCAATGCAATGGTGAATAATCACTGCCATCTATAGACAGATATTAGAGAAACAGCCAACAACTAAGAAAAATGAACATTTCAAACTTTAAATTAGAAACATTTTGTTGATCACTATCATAGCAAAGAGAAATGGTATCTTATAGAAAAAAGATTTCAGCGGTTCACTTTTGGCCTGTTACTTTATTGCCTGACCAAATCGTTTATGCAAAAAGTCATAAATGCTACGTATGAGATGAAAGAGGTATGTTGATTTACTTGGGATGCACTGAAGTTGTAAAATTCTAATTTTCCACACCCTTGGAAATCAGTCAAGATACCATACATGGCTTCCCAGCTTGTTCTCTAGAACAGTCTGCTAAAGTATTAAAGTAACAGATTGTAACATCAATATGTGTCTCTTTTCTCCCCCAATATAAACAAAGAGAATGAGAAAAGTCATTATGGATAAAAGAAAATAGAATACACCAGTGATACTCTAAAACTAATGTTTCTTTGAGGTATTTCCTTATTCACCAAAATGAAACAGCACCAGTGTACTTCCTTCAACTAAGTATTTTCAGCAGACCAGATGTTCAAACCATGACATACCATTTTGTCCAAGAATGATACACTTTTGACAGTCTCATGATTGGCCCTAGCCTGGTTTCTTTTTATTAAGTTCTATACTCCTTTCCAGATAAGAGATATTATGTTACATATGGAAGTGATGTAAATGCTTAGATTTATCTACATCAATTGACACTCCGTTAACTTCACATTATCTAATCTTAACCTTGTTATTCAAGACTACATTCTTGCCTTTGGATCCTTTTAATGTGGAAGAAGTTTGCCTTGAACTAAAAATCACATTTAGTAAGAGCTGAATGTTTCTAGGACCCTAAACTTTCATTAACCCTCTGAACACTAGAAACTTCTTGAAGTTTTTGCTACAGCAGCGTGGCCTGCCCATACCTGTATCCCCACAAAGCTGCTGATGATAGTCAGCATCAGGCTGATCAGGACTAGCCATATGAAACACATTCCACCCCTTTATAATCTGTATTCCCTCCTTCTCATAAACTCACAGAGCAAAAAGATGTTCATAATTCAAACACAGGCTTCCTATGCTGCAAATTACATGAGAGTGCCGCAGAGAAAGAATAAACCAAGTAAACATGAATTTTGAACAAAAATTATTTTAATTACCTAGTATTTTAATTTAGACTCAAAAAGCATTAGTAAAGATCACACATCAGGCTTTGAAGACAACTGTATCAGTAAACTCAATTATAAACAAAGGGAAGAGCAAAGTTAAATTACTGTAACTCTAAAATTAGAAAATTCACAGGCTTAGTAGCTCCACCACCATCTAGACCTTTTTTTTTTGACAATTTATGAATCTATGTGCACCTAGATTCAGCAAAATTATAAGTAGAAAATAATATTTTATATTTCTTAGATAAATTATATAATCCTATTACCTAAAGTTATGGAAATAAACTTATTTTCATGGGTTTAAAATCATAAAAATGAATCAAAGACATTGAAAGTGCGAATTAAGCTTATACCTTAGAGAATGCATTAATATACCTCATCTACTTCCAATTAAGACTACTTTAGTTATAATTGCTCTAATTAAGCTTTATTTCTTCCTTCTTCTGTACCAATTATTGGCGATATTGTCATGATCCTGACCTGTATTTCAATCACAATACAGTTTGTTACTTTTAAATGCTTTATGATCAAAAATAAAATTTTCATGTAACTGTCAAAAAAGAATTAAGCTTATTAAGTTGAGAGTTTATGTCAGGGTACACTTTATACTGCACAAGTTACAAATACTAAGGTAATAATTATACTCTGAAATATTTAAAGTAAAATTACTGCATATACTTCTTATATAAATAGCAGTAAACAAGTAAAATTCTTATTTAATCAATAAACAAAAATAATATGAGATAACAATATCATGGAGCTATCCTGAACTGCTGGTCAATTCATTTTTTTCAAAAACAATAAAATAAAGGAAAATTCTCATTTTGGCAAATGCGTAATAAGAGATAAAATTTCAGCAAAATCCCTAAACTCTATTGGACTGATTTTAAACTGTAACATAAGATGATAGAAAATTTGATACATACAACACATTTCTAATAATCCTGAGTCATAAAAGGAAATCCGAACCCCAATTATGAGTAAATTAGGCCTATAGCAATTGCTTTAAATTTATAGGTGGGAAAGAGAAATCAATCAAATAGGTTTTTTTGGTCTTTATCAAGGGACTTTATATATTCTAAATTCTTAGTTTGCCTAAGTTGACTTTGATATACGGAAGATACAGAGGAAAGCCAAAATTTTCAGAAAGTGCAATCATCATATGCCTAATTTTCCTAACAGTACAAATTTGATGGCATTGGAGAACTCAGTAAATACTAACACGCACATCAATTAATTGGGAGCAGCTCAGTTCATCTGGCAATGTAATCATGCAGCCTGTGTTGGATGATGACACAGAAATTAAATGACTGTCATTCTTTGAAATGAAAACATGCTTTTGGCACCCCAAATATCTGTCCTAACTGTAAACTGCAATTGTGAGAGTAACAAATTCCAAAGTGTTTTTTATATGCACCAGGGCCTCAATATACCACTGTATCTATAAGCGAGTCAATACATGAGTATTGAATTGAAAGCAGTATATAGGGAGGAGAATGTATACAACACCAATTAAAGACATGGAGTATAATCTCAAATATTGACTAGTTTTTTTTTAGTAATGTGTCAGATGAAATCTACAAAGGAGCAATTAAAGTTTAAATCATATTTTCTCATCAATTTGAACAGCCATATTTCCAAGTAACATGCAATTCAAGTCCTGTCAAGCCTCAGAATTAATAGCCTAGGTTCTTAATTCTAGCCAGGTTGACAAATCATTGTGTCTTATGGAAGTAGTCACACTTGATCATAAGTAGCGTCTCCAGACGTAACTCCCTTTCCATCAAATTCAGCCTCAGTTTATTTGTCTAACGCAAAATGCCAAAACGGCTATGCTGTGCAGTAAATCAAACATTCTTCATTAATGAGCAAAGTGGATCATATGTGGAAAATTATTCTCCAGCTCACAGCTAGCTTTATACATTTAAACGGTTGTGGTAGCTAAGTTATTAATTTATATCCAATGTGAGTGTATAATTTTTCTGCAAGCAATACTAAGTTGCTTCCAAGTTCAAAGTGAAGACATTGCTCTGTGTGTGTGTGTGTGTGTGTGTGTGTGTGTGTGTGTGTGTGTGTGTAAAATATTTTTCAGGAGTCATTATACACATATTTTCTCACCTTCCTTAAAAATAGCTAATGAATTATGTCATTGAATTTGTAACTGTTCTTTAATGGAGAATTTTAATACTCTAAAACCACCTTTATTTGTATTTGTGTGTGTGTGTGTGTGTGTGTGTGTGTGTGTGTGTGACATGCTGCCAGAGAAAGGTGTGGGGTTCCTTGGAGATATGGGTATTTATGATCTGCCCAATGTGGGTGCTGACCTCTAAATCTCTGTCCTCATAAAGTAGCTTCAGGTTGTGTCACATATTCTACTAAACAGTGTACATTAAAGTCAATTCCATTATGCAATATGGTAGAAATTGGGGCTGAAATTACTTACAAAAAAAAAACATTTAAATTAAGGTACAGAGTTTGGCATTAAAGAGATAAATCATTAAGGAGATCTAAAGGAATTTCCACAAGGCATGTAACATTGTTTCTAACATTTTGCTCTTCCAAATCTGATATTGAAAGGAAGAGTATAAACAGTTTCATTTGCATACATATATACATAAGTTAGGCTTTGATATTATGGGGTGCTCTTTGGTTTTTTCAGTGTTGGCATTAAACATAGAGCCTCAAGGATGTTAAAAAAAAAATGTACTCTGTTACTGAGCCACATCTCCAGCCCTATAGCACAAGTTCATGCCATGGAACAGTCCCCAGAGAGGTACAGATATATTCATATCTTGAGGAGGTATCTTTGGATGTGTTTGGCTCATTAGAAAATGAAATACACTCTCTCTTTCCATCTACTGCCCTCCTCCACTGAGTGCGCATCCATCGCCAAACTGAATGTAGCATATGTATGAAGATATCGTAATGAAACCCGTTACTTTGTATGCTAACCTAAGAAGTTAAACAATTAGATGCAATGTCACCCAGAGCAGAGGTACCAGTAATCGTAGTGACAGCTAGTGATTATGCTGAAGCTGTGGGAGGTGACATTACAGAACACGACATACATGCTCAGGCCCTCCACTCTGTCTCATACAACACAGCGCTGAAGATTGCTGGGGAACACTGTCTTCCCACTGTGGGTCTCAGCTTGCATAGGAACTGAAATAGGATTATTTTTTAGACAACTGGGCAATTTCTCAACATGCAGTGAGCAGAGTCCCAAATGATAAGGAGTTTTTTTGACACAGGAAAAAAACTGAAAACAAAACAAAACAAAAAAAACCAAAAACCAAAAAACTACACTGGAAGCAGTTGAAGAAAAGGAACAGGACAGGACCCTACCTAGAGGTCTTTTGAAAGACTCCATCTAGCAGAAAATCCAAGCAGATGCTGAGACACACAGCCAAACTCCAGGATGGAGCACAAGGAGTCTTGTGGAAGAGTTGGGGAATAGAGGGACCTGAAGGGGACAGGAGCACCACAAAGAGACCAATGGAGCCAACGAATCCAGGCAGAATGGAGGGTGCTACTGCAAAGATCAATGCACCAACCAAGGGCCATGCATGGTGAGGACCTAGACCCTCTGACCAGATGTAGTAGCTAAGCAGCACAGTCGCCTTGTGGGTCCCATAACATGGGGAGTAGAGGCTACTTCTGACATGGACTCTGGTCCCCACACATTGATCTCTCCCCCGCCCCTCGGACAGGGCAGCCTTACCTGGCCACAGATGAAGAGGATAAAGGTAGTCCAAATGAGACTTGATAGGCTGAGGTCAAATGTTAGGAGAGGAGGGCACTTCTCTCTGGGGACTAGGAGAGGGAGGGTTAGGGGATGAGGGAGCAGATGAGATCAAGAGGTGATGAGGGATGTGAAGTGAACAAATTAAATTTTTTTTAAAAAAAATTTAAAAAAAATAGATAAAGAATAGTGGATCTGGACCCAGGAGGTCTACACAAACTGCTGTACCAATCAAGGTCAATGCATGCAATAAACCTAGACCCACTGTCAGATCTAGCCAATGGACAGAGCATTCTCTACTGGTTGTAGGGAGAGCCACCAGGAATGCCTCTGACATGAACTCTGGTATCCCCAGTTTGACCACTTACTCTGGTGGAGAGGCCTGAAGGCACTCAGAGTAAGAGGAAGCAGGCTATCCAGATGAGATCTGATAGGCTGTGGTCATATGGTTAGGGAGGAGGGATCCTTCTGTCAGAGGTCTAGGGGAAGGGAAAAGGGCAAAAGAGGCGGGGGTTAGGAGGATACAAACGAGGGGACAATAATCCAGGTGTAATCTTGATTAGAATTACAACAACTTTACCCAGAAGAAATATCCTTTATTAATAAAGACAAAAATCAAGATTTCATGTACTAAAAAAATGACCATGTTAAGGTTTGGAATTGGACTGATAATGCCTCCCAGCCTCCAGAGCCATATTCTTACATCAGCATCTTTGCTCTGACTCAGAGGAAGTGGATTTGTTTAAATAACAAGTTAGGCTCCTTCCAATAAAATTATTTATATTAAAAATTAATTAACTAGGCTGGACGGTGGGGTTGCACGCCTTTAATCCCAGCACTTGGGAGGCAGAGGCAGGCACATCTCTGAGTTCAAGTTTGCACAGTGAGTTCCAGGACAACCAAAGCTACACATGAAAACTCTTGTTTCAAAAAAACAAAAATAAATAACTAATTAAATAAGATTACGTAGTTAATCTTTTATTTTACTGAAAATAAACAGTTGTGGCCAGAGGTGCTCCATCTGGAAAAGCTGCTTGCATCTCAATCCTGGCAGTCCGAGTTTGACTTCAAAATCCACACACAGCTGAAAGGAGAGAGCCAGCTGGGCAAGGTTGTCCTCCATACACATGATGTGGCATATGCCCCTCATTCCAGTATGGAGACACATATAAAGACACCCAATAATAATAAGTAAATAAAGAACCAAGATTAATGTAATATAAATAGCAACTATAATTGTTTAACCAATAACACTAAGAAAAAAGAATATATCATTTGAAATCTTATAAATAAGAATTTATATAATAAATTTAGTGGGATTGATTTTGTATCGTTGACGAGAGTGAATTGATGCTTGTTTATTTCTCACAAAAGAAATTAACATAGAAAATACTGTTCTTAATTTTACCCATTAATACAAGCTTATAGTACAAAGGACATGAGATCTCAACTCCAAAAGATGAATTTTCAAGTTTATTCCTAAAAAAAGGGTGGGGGGGAGAGGTATCTTTCCTCTATCTAATATGAAAGTTTTCTGAGTAACTTGTCAACTGTTACATTACATCAGAAGGAAATATACAGAGACAAAAATAATGCTGTCATTTAAAAACACACTAATATTAATGGCATGGCATGTTTTTTTTAAATTAATGCCTATTCAATTTACAGAGTAACATGTTGTAGAGGACATTTTCATACAAGTGTAGAAAATACTCTGTTATTCTTGTTTTTTTCCACTTTTTTGTTTCACTATCTTGTAAATGTATAAACCCAGCTCACTTCTATAATTAACCTCAGTACTAGAAGGACAGAGGCCACATGATTACTGTGAATTCAAGACCAACATGGACTTTTCAATGAGATACTATATAAAAAGTAAAAAATAAAATATTGTTTACTTTTTCCATATAATTTTATCACATAAATATAATTTGTTGATGGGCATGCAATAGGTAATGCCAAAAACAGAGCACATTAATATTCTTCTTTCCTTTAATATTATTATTTTTATTAACTCAGAATCATTGCACTTATCTATACAACATAGTGTGATATATTATAACATAATATATGCAACTTATATGTAAGTTCCAATGCTATCAGGATTATTCATTTCTGTCTCTCTTTTTATACTGCGATTTAACTCTTCAAACTTCATTGTTCCTGTGCTAATAAAATAATATATAATATATTATTACGATGTATAGTTCCTGATCTATGTTATAAACCAGTAGAACTTACTATTATTCTCTGTTTTCGTAGCCATTGTACAAGTTCCTCTATATCCCCACCACACACAACTCCTCTTTACCTTTTTCAGTCTTCTGTAATCTCTAGTATATATTCTGATCAATTTGGAGTTGTTTATGCTTTGGCTCAATGAGCTCAGACAGGCACTGAGCTGTTCAGTAGGCCAGTGAACAGGACTTAAAATGTTTTCCTTCTAGCATTCAAGTTCAAGAGAGAATCTTGGACCAATGACCTATAATTAGAAGAGCCCCAGATGGTATTCTAAAAACTTCCTCACTCCATACCAATGTTAGAGTGAATTTTTAAATTAATTTTAATGAATTTATTTAATGATTCACTTTGTATCCTGATTCTAGTCCCATGCCTCTTCTCTTCCTGGTTCCATCCTCCCTCCTTCTTACCCCTCCCCTCTTCTATTCCTCAAAAAGTAGAGTTCCCACCACCCCCCTGTCCCAGCTCGTCATGTGAATCAGGACTGAGCACTTCCTCATACCCTGTGGCTGATGAGGGAGCCTTACCAAGAGAGAGATAGCAGAAGGGGGACAACTGAGTCTGTGTCAGAGACAGCCCCTCCCACTTCCTAGGGGATGCACATAAAGCTTGAGATGCCCATCTGCTACATCTTAGTAGGGGGTCATAGGCTCAGTTCATGTATGGTCCTTGGTTGGTGCTTCAGTCTCTGCAAGCCGCTCTGGGCCCTGGTTAGTTGGCTCTGTTGGTCTTGTGGTGCTACCATCACCTCCAGGTTCTTCTGTCCATCCCCCCCCCAATTTTCCACAAGACCCTACTAATGATACAACAAAATAATAACAACTTAGAGACTGAAGTGGACACCTCCTACCATGCAGGACTTCCAATGGTGGGAGGGGGATACCAACCTATCCACAAAACCATTAATCCCAAACTTACCCTGCCAAAAGATACAGATAGCACAGATATTGAGGGAATGTTCAACCAATGCCTGGCCCAACCTGAGACACACCCCACGGGAGAGAACCAACCCCTGACACTATTAAAGATACTCTGCTATGCTCTCAAACAGGAGCCTAGTGAAGTTGAACCCTGAGAGGCTACAGGCAGTGGAGAATCCAAGCAAATGCAAAGACTCACAGTTAAACATTGGGTGAAGCTTGGGGAGTCTTGTAGAGTGAATTTTTAATGAGAAACACTGCTACTGCCTCTAGCAAAACATTTTCAAGGGGACAGAGCTATCAATATCATATATAATGAAAATCTTAAGTTGAAAGAAGGCTGCACTTATCAGTTATCTCAATGTACATATATGCAAACACGCATATAGATGTTCAATAATTCAAAAGCAGAAAGAAACATCAATGCAGTAGAATGACTACAATTTAGTAAATTGGTCCTTGAAATCCATGTGAGAGATTTAACAATGTCCTCCTAATATCTTTCCTAAGCTTTATCTGTGTGCTTCTCAGTAGCAACAAGGCAATGGTAATTAAGCCCAACAAGCAGTTCTAAAGGTTGTAATCAATTATTCTCCTAGGAAAACTTTGAAATTATATTTCCAATATAATTGTAATACATCTATGTCAGTGTATTATAAAATAAAATATTTCATTTTATTCTCTTTCTCTATTATTCAGTAATAAGCAGAATATAATCTGTAGCATTTAATTATGAAGACAGGTGGGCATTAATGTCTTAAAAGTACATTTCTCAAAGCTAAAAATTCTCAGTTCTAGATACTCCACATATTTATTAGCATACTCTAAACCTACACTCTGTGTAGCCTATTCCACTACAGATGGAAGTTTTATTTGCTGTTTTGAGATGTACTTGCCATGATTCCATACTTACTGTGAACTGTAACTTGAAAATATTAACTAGAAACTTCTAGAAAATTATTTTTAAAGCATCATAATTAAAGAATGTTATTATTTCATTATGCCCAATTTATAAATTAAAATTCAAAAATATGCTAGGAACATACTATGCATATACTTTGGTACTATCTTTTAGGACAACTTTGGGGTCCTAAAAATACTATGTGCTTCTTTGAACTCCCTAAATTTTCATGATATAAATATGGATTAATATCTATATCTTAAACTGATAATAGTTAGGATTTATTTTTTTTACCTTGATGGAATATGAGAAGTAGTGTCACAACTTTAAATTCTATTCTCCAGCTTCAATTTGAGAACTTTTTCTATTACAACATTCTCTCTCTCTCTCTCACTCTCTCTCTTTCTCTCTCTCTCTCTCACACACATGTATATATACATACATACATATACATGTATATGTATGTGTATGTGTGATATGTGATATATGTATGTGTCAGTGTATGTCTGTCTGCATGTGTTATAGATCTTCTGCTTGTATGTATTAGAAATTTGACTATAAAACTAGAGAGAAAATACATCGATTATTTTAAAAAATTTGAAGTCCAGAGGTAGTCTGTTTATGGTAATGACTGGATTCTAAGGTTCAGACAAAACCAATAGAAGTATTGTCTTGCTTCTCCCATTCTTCTTAGAGCATTACTAACATTTTTGCATTATATTTAACTAGATATTCCATATTTGATAGGCAGGTTAGCAAATCATAATATTAATTCATAGGATGCCAATCAAAACATCACCCTCAATATAAAGGTGACATCTTTGAACTGTCAACTGTATTCAGGTCATTAGCCCAGATATAAATTAACTACCATGATCTGAAGTGGGTATCCAGGTCCATATCTCAGTGTTTAGGAAGAGATGGCACGGCACCTTACCCAAACATATGAATTTGTTTTCTTTTTTTCAATAAGTTATTTGTGCCATTATAGAAACCATAACAAATAAATGTTTTTATGTTCTCAGATGAGGGAAGATGATGATAGTCATTCCCATGCCCTTCTAGCTCTTCCTAAACTGTTGCTGGCTGGTTTAATTCAGCTGTTCTGGTCCAAACTCCCCTTCAAGATAATGGATTCAGACTGGTGTCTCTGACTTCTCATTGAATTTCTCTTGCTGGACTCAAATAATTCTGGAAATATGTTTTAATCTTCCATCTCCTTCTCATTCTCTTGATCATTCTGTTACCATTTGTGTCTAGCTTGCTCTCTCTGCAACCTTTCACTGTAGATTTCTTCCAGTAAAAAGAGAAAAAAATCTATCAATAAAAAAATTCTCCCTGTCTCCCTGCTCTGCTCTTAAGTACCCTTTCTCTCCTAGCCTGTTCTTGTGAGAGTTGGGACTATCCTCTCTGACTCACCCTGTAAAATCTTTCTCTGATTCATCACTTTGTTTGTCCCTCAATTAGACATCACTTTCAAACATGGATGGCATTAAAGGTGTGTACTAAGGGCATGTCTGTATTCCACACAGATCATCTTGTAATTCAGCGTGTGTGTCTGTATTGCAGCCAGATCATATAGACCTAGAAAGTCTTTGGATATGTCCCTTGGCAGAGCAGCTAGATTAAAACTCCTCTACAATTATATTTGTATCAGAAATGTTAATAAATATGGATTCATTTTTTAACCGCTTAATCTAAGTCCCACCTGTTTGTCTCTGGTCTAGTGAGTGATAATGCTGTTATGAACAGACTCATGTTTGGTTGAATGAATTACTCAATCTTCTCTCAAAGTTGGAAGCTCACTCGCAATCTGAGTTTGTTTTTTATTAATCATGATTGTTGCGATCGGAGTTGACAAAGATATTGGGTTACGAACTGCCTCCAGAAGTAGCTATAGGTGTTGCCAGGCCTGAATAGGTGGGCGAGCTGAAACAACTGCTTCAGCCTCTGATGAAATGAAGCACAAAACTGATTAGCCCAAACTTTGTCAATAAGAATGTGTACCTCCCTATCAATGAAACTGAGCACACTGTCTTTTCAGCTATTATTGCATCACTACTGAATGTAAACATTGAGCTTCCATTCCACATAGGAAAAAGTATCACTTCTATACCATTTGTCCTCTGCATATTTTTAAGAAAACATCTTTAACCTCAACATAAAACCAGAGACACTAAGTCACTTAGAAGAAAAAGTGGGGAAGAGCCTGGAACATATTGGCACAGGAGACAACTTCCTGAACAGAACACCAACAGCCCATGCCTTAATGTCAACAATTAATAAATGGGACCTCATGAGGCTGAGAAGCTTCTGTAAGGCTGGAGACACTGTCAAGAGAACAAAGCGACAGCCTACAGACTGGGAAAAGATCTTCACCAACCCTACATCTGACAAAGGTCTAATATCCAAAATATATAAAGAACTCAAGAAATTAAACGCCACCAAACCAAATAACCCAATTGAGAAATGGGGCTTGGAACTAAACAGAGAATTCTCAACAGAAGAATATCAAATGGCTGAGAAACACTTAAAGAAATGCTCAACCTCCATAGTCATAAGGGAAATGCAAATCAAAACGACTCTGAGATTCCATCTTACACCCATCAGAATGGCTAAGATCAAAAACTCAAGCGACACCACATGCTGGAGAGGATGTGGGGAGAGAGGAACACTCCTTCATTGCTGGTGGGAATGCAAACTAGTACAACCACTTTGGAAATCTATCTGGTGCTATCTCAGAAAACTGGGAATAGGGCTTCCTCAAGACCCAGCTATTCCACTCCTTGGAATATACCCAGAAGATGCACCAGCACATAACAAGAAAATTTGCTCAACCATGTACATAGCAGCCTTATTCATAATAGCCGGATCATGGAAACAGCCTAAATATCCCTCAGTAGAAGAATGGATAAAGAAACTGTGGTACATATACACTATGGAATACTACTCAGCTATTAAAAACAAGGAATTCCTGAAATTTGTGGATAAATGGATTGAGCTAGAAATGATCATAATGAGTGAGTTAACCCAGAAGCAGAAAGACTCAAATGGTATATACTCACTTATATCTGCATACTAGCCCAATGGGCATGTCCCACGAAAGCCTTCACTTACCAGGAAACTGGGACAGAGGGGAGGACATCCTATTTGGACTCTAGATGAGAGAACCATGTGAGAATAGCAATGTAAAAGGATCCAGTGGATCCTAGAAACCTACAAGTAGAACATTATGATAGGCAGATTTGGGCCAAGGGGTCCGGCTCAAACTAAGGCACTAGCCAAGGAAAATACAGGCAGTAAAATTTAAACCCCTACCCAGATCTAGCCAATGGACCGGAAAGTCTCCACACTTGAGTGGAGAGTAGGATATGACTTTCTCATGTACTCTGGGGCCTCTCATTTAACTATGTCCCCTGGAGGGGGAGACCTAGTGGCACTCAGAAGAAAGATAGCAGGTCACCGAGAAGAGACTTGATACCCTATGAGCATATACAGGGGGAGGTAATCCCTCTCAGGAACAGTCATAGGGGAGGGGAATAAGGGGAAAATGGGAGGGAGGGAAAAATGGGAGGATACAAGGGATGGGATAACCATAGAGATGTTACAAGAATAAATTAATAAAATTAAAAAAAGAAAGAAAAAAAGAAAGAAAAAATGTAGAACAATTTGTGTAGATACCCCTATTATTAAACATTTATATTCTAAATTATCTTCCTTTTAATATCATACAATGTACATTCTTATGAATAAAGCTACCAACCACATCATTTTTTTAACCAAGTGAAATTTGACAATATTCTCTTTGAAACAGAGAGGAAAAGATCATACATATATTACCTTCAAGAAAAATATAAATGTATATTGTGTATAAGTATATAATATAAATATATGTATTCTTTCCTCATATTCTCAAAGACATATGACTAGTAAACTGAGAATTTAAATGAAAAAAAAAAGAAAACATCTTTATTCTTAGTTAGGCATTTTAATAGTTTATATTTTTCATAAAACAGACCCTAACAGAATGTGACTATAATAACTGAGAATTATTTTTTTTTCATTTTCTTAGTACTATTGGATTAGTGAAAAGTAGCATAACAGCATAATAAAGGAATCCCTTTAAGATTTATCATATTTTCATGTTGTCTGTATTTCAGAAAATATTTATTATTCTAAGATAATGGAAATTGTATAAACATCAAATTTTAATAGGTTTCAACCAAAAATTTTAAAAATGCCAACTTGTAATTATTTATATATAAATCTATATATGTAACAGCAATTAAAGTGTAGCCCTCACACTTCATCGAGGAAACTCATTTAATATTCAGTAAACTAACGTAATATGTCTTTGTTTAATCTTCATTTTGTTTGAGAATCTCTATTTTAGATATTTCAAAACACTCTCAAGGAATATCTGGAAGGAGCAACAGAGCCAGTGTCCAGCTTGAGCCTCTGGTTCTCAAACTGTGGGTCATGATCCCCAAAGTGGTCACATATTAGATATCCTCCTGCATATCAGATATTTACATTCCACTTCATAATAGTAGCAAAATTACAGTCATGTAGTAACAATGAAATAATTTTATGGTTGGGGGTGACTGCAACATGAAAAGACTAGGTTTCCATTCCACATAGTAATAAAACGTCCCTTTCTTATATATTAAAGGGTTCCAACATTAGGAAGATTGAGAACCACGGTTCTACTGCCTTCATTAACACCGTAGCAGATCCTTGGGAAGGTGTGTGTGTGTGTGTGTGTGTGTGTGTGTGTGTGTGTGTGTGTGTGTGTGTGT
>OU015752.1:25507397-25522861 GCA_907169655.1 Acomys percivali
CTCTCTCTCTCTCTCTCTCTCTCTCTCTCTCTCTCTCTCTCTCTCTCGTGTGTGTTTTTAAGAGAAACAGACAGCTGACAAAGACAGAAATAGAGATAAAAAGACACAGAGAAAAGTATTTAATTGTAAAAAAAAAAAGATGTTTTGAGATTATAATATAATGACATTTCTCCTTAATCTTTTTTCCCTCCAAACTCTCCCATATAGCCCCCCCACTCTCCTCCAAGTTCATGACCTCTTCTTTCATTAATTGTTATTGAATGCACATATATGTACATACATGTAATATATATTCCTAAATACAACCATATCAGTTCATGTAATGTTTTATGTATGTGTGTTTCACATTGGAGGGCCAATTGTTGTGCTCTCCCTTGTAGAATACTCATCTGTTTCCAGCTTTCCTTAGTTGCCTATAATTCTTTGTGTAGTGTTAAGGCCTCACTGGAATTTTCCAGTTCAATTTGGCATGGTCCTTGATGTTGTTCTTGTTCAGTTCATGTGATGAAAGTCATATTGGTGAAATGGTGTGTCTGTTATTACTAGGAAACACAATTTTACAGTAAACTTTTTGATTCACTGGTCATTAAACTATTTCCTGCCCCTCTTCCACAATGTTCCCTGAGACTTAGGTGCAGAAGTGTTTTGAAGATGTATTTATTGGGACTACACTTCACAAATCTGCATTTTAATTGGTTGTAGTGCTCTGTATTTACAATTTTTCAAAGAAACAAAACCAAATATATGGGGTAGCCAAAAAGAGATATTAATAAATAAGTGTGTTAAAGATGACTTTTAACATCTTTTTACTACAGGGGGAAAATGTCAATTGCATTAAACCACACAGTTTAGTTAAAAGTAAGATTCAATAAAATTAAAAATAGAATGAATGAATTAAAAGATAAAACTGAAGACATTATCCAAAATGTACTACAAATAAGAAATATGAACAAGATAGATTTTGGTACATTTCTGGTACTTATGTTAATTTTTATACTAAATTTTTAGTCTGTTTTGGATTTAATACAGGGAATATAACACCTTCAAGCATATAAAATTTTATTCTCTATATTTATTCATGTGTCATGTACAACTCTAAACTAATTATGACATAAAAACCCATGAATAAGAAGGATGGTTTTATTTAATACAATTCCTTACAAAATGAGTCATCATGAGATATTTCCAATCTTTCAATAACTCAGGTTAGAATCAATACTTTTTAGCCACATATTGATTCAATCAAGCAGTGTGACCTCAAGAACCCAGATCCTAAAGTGAGACTTCATTTTCCCCAGTGTCTACCATCAAGTAGGCCTTTCAATTGCAAATCTACTGAAGATAGAGAACTTATTAGACAATCACTTTTCAATGGTTGGTTTTACCAGTTAGAGAGCAATCATTCAGTACTTGAGCCTTCAGGAGACATTTCTCATTAAATATATAACAGTGAGAAAAATCTAAATACCACAATTATTAAACCATCTAACATTTTAATAATTTCTGTTCATATATCAAATAGTTCATCACTACAATTTCCAAAATGAATAAAATTTATTAAACCAATTTTCATTTATTTTGCCATTTTTCTTCCTTGATTTGCTATTAGAGACATTAACAAGTAATGTACATTTCCATTACCCTACTAAAATCTATTCCCTGGGGAAAACGAAATCAACATATTTTATATTAAGAAATGGTCAGGTTATGAATAAAAGCTTTAGGAAATCCTTATTAAAAATTCAACTCCTAAAAGTGTAAATCTTGTATCACATTGATTTCTTGTTTGTATACAAAGTTGTCTAACCATCACCACTGATTCTAAGATATTTACACAAACACTCTGTAATGGCTACTTTTGTCAGATTGACCCAAGCTAGAATCTTCTGGGAAGAGGTATTGCTTCCATTAGATTTCATGGCAAGGAAATCTGTGGGGGCTATTTTTCTTAATGAGTAATTGATACGGGAGGTCCCAGCCCACTATGGGTGGTACCATCCTGGGGAAGCAAGCAATCTGAGAAAGCCATGGAGAGTAAGCCAGTAACAAACATTCCTCCAAAGTCTCTGCTTTGGGTCTTGCCCTTCACTCCCAACTTCAGCATTTGCACTGGCCTCCCTTGATGGTGGTCTGTAACATCTATAACATGGAAGTCAAGCCAAATAAATCCTTTCATACTCAAGTTGCCTCTGGCCATAGTGGATTATTTTTCCTATTATTATTTATTTTCTTTCATTGAAAATACATTTTTCACACAATATATTCTGATTATTATTTCCCCTCCATCTACTCCTTCCAGTTCCTCCCCATCTTTCCTCCCACCAGGATTCATCTCCTTTCTGTCTCTTGTTAGAAAACTCACATCTAAGAGATAATAATAGAAGGAAAAGAACACAAGAAAAGGCACAGGAAACATACATCCACAGAGATACTTGATAGCATATTCAGAACCCCATAAAAATATAATGGCCAGAAGCCATTATGTAATAAAAACCTACAGGGTGAATCAATAAATAATAAATAACTAAATTTATGAATAAAATTGAGGTCTTTTAGAAAATGAAAAAAAAAGGAAGGAAGGAAGGAAAGAAGAAAGCTCTGATACGATGCTATGAGACAAGGAAGCTCCAAAGAATCTGGTCAGTTCGTTTTCTGTTAGCATTAATAGTAGTTGGTTTTCTAGTGACACTTCCTTGGGGAAAATTAATTTTTCACTTGTAAATGGTCATAACTTGTAGATAGCTTTGGGGTTGGGGATGTGTCCACTTCTTTCATCTCTAGGACTTTATCTGATGCAGATTCATGCAGGCCCTGTGCATGCTGCCTCTGTCTCTACGTTCTCATGTGCTTTGATAACATTGATTTAGGCAGCCTTGTTTCTTTGGTGTCTACCATCCACTGTGGCTCTTATTTACTTTCTGTTCCCACTTCCACAAGTTTCATTGAGTCCTGATGGATGAGATTTGATAGAGACATTCCCCTTTGGGGCTGAGGATTTCAGTGTCTCTCGTTGGCTGTATAATGTCTGGCTGTGAGTCTTTGGACTTGGTCCCATCGGCTTCAGGACGAATCTTCCCTGATGATGGCTGAATAAGGCAGTGATCTATGAGTATGGTGAAATGTCATTAAGAGTAATTTTATTGCTACATTCTTTTTGTGGAACAGTAGTGTTTGGTTTTTCCCTAGGTCCCTGATCTACCTAGTCTCAGGTTCTTGGCCACCCAAGCAGTGCCAGGTATGCGTTCCATCTCATGAAGTGAGCCTGAACTCTAATCAGATATTGATTTCTTACTCCCACAAGCTTTGTGCCACCACTGCACTAGAATATCTTTCAGGTAAAGCACCATTGTAAACCAAAGTGTTTGTGCATGGGTTGGTATAAGAAGCACTGCTTTTTCCTTTAAGTCAGAAAGGAGAACATACGTATGATAAAAACTAAATATGTTCATAGGGTATCAAGTCTCTTCCTCTGAGTGCCACTAGGTCTCCCCCGCCAGGGGACCTAGTCAAAAGTGAGGCACCAGAGTACATGAGAAAGTAAAATCCCTCTCTCCACTCAAGTGTGGAGACTGTCCTGTCCATGGGCTAGATCAGGGTAGGGGTTTAAATTTTACCGCCTGTATTGTCCTTGGCTAGTGCCTTAGTTTGAGCCGGACCCCTTGGCCCAAATCTGCCTATCATAATGTTCTACTTGTAGGTTTCTAGAACCCACTGGATCCTTCTACATTGCTATTCTCCCATGGTTCTCTCATCTAGAGTCCCAATAGGATGTCCTCCCCTCTTTCCCAGTTTCCTGGTAAGGGAAGGCTTTCGTGGGACATGCCCATTGGGCTAGTATGCAGATATAAGTGAGTATATACCATTTGAGTCTTTCTGCTTCTGGGTTAACTCACTCATTATGATCATCTCTAGCTCAATCCATTTGTCCACAAATTTCGGGAATTCTTTGTTTTTAATAGCTGAGTAGTATTCCATAGTGTATATGTACCACAGTTTCTTTATCCATTCTTCTACTGAGGGACATTTAGGCTGTATACAGAGGGAGATAATCCCTCTGAGGAACAGTCATAGGGGAGGAGAATAAGGGGAAAATGGGAGGGAGGGGAGAATGGGAGGATACAAGGGATGGGATAACCATAGAGATGTAACAAGAATAAATTAATTTAAAAAAAAAACTAAATATGTACCAAATTTTGCAGTGACCTTTATTGATACTATTTACACATATTGGGGTTCTACCTTACCATTTAGGGAGACGTTTAAATCTCTTACTTACATTATACTTCTTGAAGTTGAGCAAAGAATGAGATTGGGGCCTTCATTGGGCTTTTCTGTGGATATACTAAAAACTATGAGCCTATGTACAACCTTGTACACATCTAGATTGATACCCCAGGAACTCTCTAAGACATCTTAGTACTGTCTACAGGCATCAATGACCTAGAAGTTTTTTTTTTTACTTTTCCAAACTATTTGAACACACAAACACAATTTATCCAGTGCTATAAGTAGTTACAGTATTAAGAAACTTGTTCTTGACAAATATTCCTAAGGAAGAAGTTGTTTCACCCTGAGAGGTTCAATGGCAAGTCAGAAAAACAATTCTGCCAATGTAATCTTCAAGGATCCAAAGTACACAAAATAGCAGTTATTATCTAAGACTGTGGCATTGAAGGATCTCCAACCCCATTTGTGCATTTGGTGGTTTCCAGACTGCTGGTTTTCATGTGGTTGTGGACTTTGAGTTTATGAACCTCTACTGAGCTGGATCAAGCAAACAAGATTGGAGCCCGTTAAGTCCACAAAGAAGTTTACTGCTCTTACTGGCCATCAGCCATTTTCTGATTCACTACTTTACTTCTCTGTTGCTTTCTTTGTTCAACTTTTAAAATATAAAGAAGGTTTCAACAATTCTGCTAATGTTCTCATTGAATTTTCGTTCAAGGGAAACTTTGGAGAGCCTCACACCGTCATGTTCTCCAATGTCACTTCCACAATGAGGCTTTGTTTAAATTCATTTCTCTCAGTAAAAAAAAAAATCATTCAGCTTTGAAAACGATCTCAGGTTTGTAGCAATAGCTCATGAGTGTAATGTTTCCTTTGTAATCAGCATAGCCTTAGATGGAGCTCTAAACCAATGTAAAATAAAAAGGCTGTCATGATAGCAGGACTTGTTAGCCCAGAGCAGGCAGATCCCTGGGGTTTTCTGGGTCAGCCAGTCTAGCCTACCTGGTGACTTCCAACCCAGTGACAGACCATTCTCAAAACAAAACAACAACAAAAATGGTGGGTGACAACTGAATAATGAAATCTCAGAATGTCCTCTGGCATGTATACATGCACAATCACACACATGTGCACATATTCAGGTACTCATACTAATGTGCACAGATAAACACTTGAACATGCACACATACACAAGATCTCTAATCTCTTGTGTCTATTAGTTGAGATCTCTGAGCAGGTAGCCAGCCAATAAATGAGATCTTTTGTTGACATAACTTTATACCTGCAAGAGAAGAAGTTACTTTAATACACAAGCTTAGAAAGATCTTCTTTAATAACCAAGATAATATTTTTTCATTAAAAATGGTTGTTTTTAAGAATGAGAGGGTAGAGGTGGAAGGAGTTAGGGTAAAATGTGAGGAGTGAATATGATCAAAATATATTATATACATATCTGAAATTCTCATAATTAGTAAAATATCTTAATTTTTTAAATATTCCAGCTTTTTTGATTTCTATATGTTCCTTTCACCAGACCTTCTATATCTTGTAATTCATGAATTCTATATAGCAAAGCAGCAAGGAAAAACATAAGTATTTTGTAATTTCTGTCACCTATGGACTTTCATATTACTTGTACAACAGTAAAGTGTAAAAGAAGGTTGAATAAACATCATGTGATTGAAAATGTTTGCTTCTAAATTTGTCTAATGAAGATAGTACTTAGAAGTTTAGGATATTGCTTTAAGCCTACCCAAAGAGACTCCCATTTGAGAATCATATCATAAGTTATATTTGAAAAGGAGGGTGTGCCCAAATATGAAGCAGTGTTAGACTACAGATCTCCTTACTTGTTATACTCCAGAATAAGAGGACACAAAGCATGAACTATTTCTATTATAATTTACTGAATTATACAATATAAAAACCCTCAGATGATAATTAAATCCCAATTACAGGAAGTATAGAGTTTGGTGTTTTATCCTTTCTAAATTTTGTACTCTGTACTGAGTTCTGGGATGCAAACCTATAGAATGCACTCATCTATGTAGCAAGACTAGTTCACAGAAAGGGTCAGACCCTTCAGGAGTGAGGTATTTCTTTGACACAAAGTTGAAATCATGGATACTTGATCAGTAGATTTAGGAAGGGAAGCTAGTAGCTTTTTGCTAATGACTGGAAAGTTATTGCTTTGAAGATTTAGATAACATTCAACGTAAGCGTAGGACCAAGTGAAAGATGTTGCATTATTAATAAATTTATTACATAAATTTATTACATAAAATAATATTAATGTATTGAGAAGTGGTCAATAAAACAAATGATTCTTTATGGGGCAGCAAATATTTAAACATTTAAGGAGACAAAGATAAAATTGTAAAAGTAGAGATTTCTAAAACAGATTACTATGTAGACCAGATATGCAGATAGGCTCATTCCATTATTCTATGACTGACTATTTCTGATTTAAGTGACTTGCCAAGATCTCCCCACTCCTACTGCGGTCCACTCACAATATAAACAATAAGTATTCAGTTACCCCCATATTGTTTTACCAGGATAACAGAAAAAAACATAAGGAGGGAATATTTGTCTGACTTATGATTTCAGACAGTTCTAGAGTATCACGGCAGTGAGTTCATGGCATATGTTTCTGAAGCCTCTCACATCACAGCAGACCTGGGAAGGAGAGCACAGCTGGATGCATTAGCTAGCTATAAACAGCTAGGCCCATTCATAGAGGCATCCATCCTCCATCATCAGTTCATCGAGGCTCCATGAGTTCCAAGATCCTGGCATCAGACTAAAACCGGTACTGGCAACAGGAGCTTGTGGTGGTTGTCCAGATCCAAATCATACTAATGGGCCACAAAGGCCCACAAATAATTATAAGAATACAGCCAACCACATGGTAATTGTTACAAGATTTCCAGTAGAAAAGAAGACAGACTAACCCTCTTCTGTATTTCTCACAGATGTTACCATTTGAGCATTTCGGTAAACATAAAATAACTTAGGAAAAAAACAAGTCTTTTTCCTACAAATGCTTTGGTTAGAAAATGTGTATTCTGTGGCTGAGTGATTAGGATGATGGGTGGAAAACCTCAGCCTACCTCCCTCCTTCTTCTCAGAGAAGGGGAGGCTCCCAAAGGGGTACCCACCCACCTTGGCATCTCAAGTCACAGCAGGACTAAACAGTATCCTCTCCCACTGAGGCCAGACAAGGCAGCCCAGCTAGGGAAAAGGGATGGAAAGGCAGGCAACAGAGTCAGAGGTAGGCGCCACTCCTGTTGTTGGGAGATGCATATGATGACCAAGTTGCATATCTGCTACATATGTGGAGCAGGTCTAAGTACTAGAGGTTGATTTTTAAGGCAGTTGTGGGTGACTGTACTGGGAGTTTTAGGGACCAAACTGGGGTCCCCTGTAAATGCAGTGAATTCTCTTCATCACTGAGCAATCTTTCCAGGTTGCCATTATTTTTCCCTTTTATTGTAGCATATATGTTAGTAGTTACTATAAGGTCTGAAAAATTATGAGGTGTAGCAGCTTTATGCTGGATTTGTGTAATAAATGCTTTGACTGTTTACAGTGCCTGGAAGTTTGTGTTTGTATTAGTTAGGCAAAAGAAAGCAAGACAAAGTAACACTTTGCATATGGTTTGTGATTCTGATGCATGCTATAGACCTGACAGTCAAATCCAAAACTACATCCCAATGCCATTTGAGAGGAAATGCTTTTCACAACCACAGTTTTGGCAGAACATCTTTCTGTTCTGCGTATGAGGAGTAAAACAAATGTTTATTGTTAGCTCTGTCTGGCTGGGAAAATTATCATAGAGAGAAATACTCACTTTCTATAAACATTTTATTCAAGGATTTAAAAAAAAAATCTTACACTATTTCCAGAAATGATATGATGAGCAAGAGGAGCATTGACCGGAGACAACAATGTGTTCCCAGATGGAAAACCATAAAGAAAACTCAAACCCAAGCTGAACTCATCATACAATAACCCGCCCACTAGTGTCTGAGATTTCCCCAGCGCTTACCCCATGGTTCTATTTCCCCCACGGATTCTGATTAGAGCACTCTTCAAAACAGCAAATATTTCTAAACTAGAATTTTAGTAAATTTTAAAAATGTAGGAAATGATTGGGCATCACAACTGTGACATTCACAATACCATAAAGATATTAAAAACCTGAAGTGTGCTATGTTTGTTCAACTTCTTTTTTTTTTTTTTTTGCTTTTTTATTTTTTCTTTATTTTTTTCTTTATTTTTTTATTAATTTATTCTTGTTACATCTCTATGGTTATCCCATCCCTTGTATCCTCCCATTCTCCCCTCCCTCCCATTTTCCCCTTATTCCCCTCCCCTATGACTGTTCCTCAGAGGGATTACCTCCCCCTGTATATGCTCATAGGGTATCAAGTCTCTTCTTGGTGACCTGCTGTCCTTCCTCTGAGTGCCACTAGGTCTCCCCCTCCAGGGGACACAGTCAAATGTGAGGCACCAGAGTACATGAGAAAGTCAAATCCCTCTCTATTTCTATGTTAGAATATATCTGCTTATTCATTTACTTATCCGTGTATGTGGTTAAAAAGATTGTTTGAGGAAAATCTCTGTGACTATTTTATAAGAATCATGAGAAGATACTAACAGAAAATGTGGTCATTAAAGGTATAGTTATTTTGATTATTTGTATTTTTTTAATGTGGCCTTTTTTCATTCATTTCTTTTTAAAACCACACAATTTTGTAATGCTAATTTTGCAGATTCTATGAATAAAAGCTGTACCCTGAACCTCATAGTATTGTGATGTCCAATAATTTCAATTTTTTGTTTATTTACAAACATAACTTGTAATCCTATTTACAGAAAAATCATAAGTTGTGAGAACATAAAGAAAAATATATTTTTTTGTTTTTTTGTTTGTTTTTTTCTGAGACAGGGTTTCTCTGTGTAGCCTTGGCTGTCCTGGACTCACTTTGTAGACCAGGCTGGCCTCGAACTCACAGCGATCCGCCTGCCTCTGCCTCCCGAGTGCTGGGATTAAAGACGTGCGCCACCACCACCAGGCTGAAAAATATATTTATAACAGTAAATAGCAAATAAACTAAATGTTTTAGCCAGATGGTAAAGCTGTATACCAGGCATTCCAGACTATTTTAACATACACAAAGATGCTATGTAGTAAACCTAGACTCTAACTTTGGAAAGATTAATTAAACTTTGTTAATGTTTTTAACAAAATTACAAGCCATTCCTTACAGATTTATTACTATTTGCTATCATATTGAGTTTAGCCTAGACTGAATAGAATATCATACTTAGGATAAGGTATCTGCTTTAACATTAAAGATTTATCATTTGCTTTTGTTTCTGCAAACTTGTTCTGTTTCCTTTGTGAAGGCTAAGTCAACTTCTCTTGGAGAAAGCTTGTTCTCAGCTTGACTAAAATGACTAAATGTTTTTTTTAATGTTTTAAAAAAAAGATTTATTTATTATTTTTACAGTATTCTGCCTATATGCATACCTGCACGCCAGAAGAGGGCACTATATCTCATTATAGATGGTTGTGAGCCACGATGTGGTTGCTGGGAATTGAACTCAGGGCCTTTGGAAGAGCAGGCAGTGCTCTTAACCTCTGAACCATCTCTTCAGCCCCGACTAAATGTTTTTAATTACCTGGTTGTATTGGAAAAATAAAGGAGTATTCTTCTGATTTAATATATGACAATTTCAAGTTGTTTATCAATGTTGAACTTTGTAAATTGATAGATTCCCAGGTGGTCATCCCTAAACACATGTACAAACAAGAAACACTAAATGGACTCAGTATGCATATGTATGTATGTATGTATGTATATATATATACACATATATATGTGTGTGTGTGTGTCATAGAAATTTAGATAGAATTGTTAAGCACAGTATATATGCATGAAATAGTCAAAAAATAAAACAAAGAAGTAGAATTCAACTATTATCACTATTGAAGAAACTTATATGGAGAAGTAAGAAATGGAAATATCTGAATACTTCTACATAAATGAAGTGTTTCTTATTTAACCAAGTTGAAGCCATATGTGTTTGTCTTGATTTATCTCTGTTGAATTTTAATGTGGAGCATGCTAAAGTTTTATTTACTTTGGATGTAATTTGAAAAAAATCTCATATCCATGTGAAAATAAAAAATAAATCCAAAAGCCTGTCACATATGGATCCCAGGCAAAAATCTCCTTACTAACCCTAGCTTTGCATTGAGGCTCATTATTGCATGCTGTCCAAATTGATTTCACTCTCCAGAGTTTCAGAGGATTGTTTTCAATATACTGTTCATTGTTGTTCCTATGCAGATTTGCAACACTTGAAAACTAGCTGCATGATTTACTGTTGTTCGTCTGGAATCCGTTTAAGAGAGCAGTCCTGCCATGTATCTTAATAGGGACATGCTTACAGAAAATGTAGCCTGCATTGTACAACAGAGATTCCTTAAATTGCTTCAACCCTGAATGTGGAAGCACATAGGAATTTGTTTGTGTATCAGTGCATGCCTTTTATAATGTAAAGAAACTTTTAATGGCAAGACACATTTTGTACAAAGCATCTGACTTCTCCTTAGATGAAGCTTCCTTTTTGATTTACTAAGAAAAATAGCACAATAAAAATGTGAAGCGTCAATTTAGTGGGATAAAAAGATATCTGGATTATATCCAAAGTACTGCATGTGAGTTTGTTGACCATTAGATTTCTTCCAAAAATGTGTGTGAATATTTTTATATGACTTCTATTCAGATAAGGCAACACGCAGCTTCAGTATAATCAAACAAGAAATAAGTAAAATGAGATATTAAAATAATAATAATTAAAAATAAGTAGCAATTTTCTCTTAGGCTAAAGAGATTTCCTCATGGATTTGTAACGATGAATTGAAATCTTATTAAATATTTCTGAGCATCTCTTATTATCCTTTGTTAGACTAACATACACTCTTTTGAATGATTTCATCATGGTAACTGTGGAGCAATAGAAATGTGTGTCAAATGATCGAGTCCAGAGTCCTACACAATGATTATGTGTGTGAAAACTCATATCAGAAAGAGCCTGTCTTTTAATAAAATGGTAATTTTCTATTTCTGACAAGTTTTGTTTTGACATCATGCTACAACTATGGAAAATAAATACAATTTTATGGCATTAAGACATTATTTGTGCAGAGAAAGGCAAGTGTGGTTGAAGCATGGGTGAGTGCGAAGGATTTTCATAATAAAGAATAGAAAAGCCTATTAGAAGTGGTCATATTTATGATATTATTGAATGAATCTGAACTTCCATACCAAATATAATTCCTCAGAGAATAATCAACAATAACATAGACTCCTCAAATAGATGACTGTGAAATTAATAAGATAAGCAACCATCTTTCCTTGTTTCTTGGCATTTATGATATGATCCATTTACTGTTTTTGTTGGTTTCACTAAGAGCTTGTTTTAGCCATTAATGAAATGAGAGACAGTTAAACAGAAGATTGTTTTGTAGCATTTAAAAATGAATTTAAGGGCTGAGAAGACGTTTCATTGACTAATACATAGCTGCTGCCCAAGTGTGATGACCTAACATCAAATTCCCAGAACTTCTTTAAGCACAGATACAGTAATTTCCATCCTTTTACCCCAGTGTCTGTCTCTATGGCAAGATGAAAGGCAGAGACAGAATAATCCCCAAAAGCAGAGACAGATGTAAACCTGAAATCCTACAATCTAGCTTTCCAGGTGTGAGCAGCACACAACAAAAGAACCTGTCTCAAGCAAAGTGCAAGACAAGACTAATACCACTTAAGGAAACCCCTTGACTTCCACACATTTGCTTTAGCATACACACACTCGCAATCACACACATGAGCACACATACACTAATACAACAATGATAATAAAAATGATTTACAAAACATTGAAAAGTAAGTGTCTTAATAAAAAAGAGCCTGTTTAGGGAGCTGGAAAATGGCTCCGAGGTTAAGAGCACTGGCTGTTGTTCTAGATGACCAGGATTCAGTTCCCAGTGCCCACACATGAGCTCACCACCATGTATGCCTCCACCCCTTGGGGATTTGATGTCCTCTTCAGGACTCTGCGGGCACTGCAGACACAATATCCATGTATGTAAAAATAATTAATAAATATTTATTAAAACTTACTTTTTTGGATTCTACTATTGAGGGCAGAAGGAAGAACACAGGCAATTTCAGTCTGTAGAATCTAAACACAAAAATGGGAGAAAACACAAAGAAAGACTTTTAGGAAATGGAAAATGACCAAAGGCAAACAACAATAAAAATTATTCATTAATATGAAACAACTACAGAGTGACATTAAAAGACCAGTCTTTTATCTGTGGCTTGTGGGTGTTCCCATACCTTCCACTGTAAGGAGAGCAAGTGCATGGCTTTAATCATATAAGACACTTAGAAGAAGTAGTGGCTAATGGAAATGCCATTTAAGAAATCATAAGGGAAGTTCCTCTGAACAAAAGAAAATAAGTTAACACAAAAATGACTAGGGAATGGTAAAAGAACATATATGTACACACACACACACACACACACACACACACACACACACACACATATATATATATATATTTAAAGACAAGTGTGAAATAATTCATCAGAATTCAGGGCAAGTATCAAAATTATGGAAACAAATGACAGAAAAATCACTAAGACAGCTTATTTAAAAACATCAATACACCGAATACGATCCAAATTGATTTATCAAGAGGAGAAAAATATTTCTGTGAATAAGATTAAAAAGAAATACTCATTAGAGATCTGACAGGCATTTAAATGTTAATAATTTATAAAAAGCAACTTCTTCCAATTTATTTTTAACTTCAATTGATAGGAGAATTTCATAGTACTAAAGAATAAATAGAAAAAGCTGAACACACCTATGTGAAGGTATTGATTCATTGATTCATCCAGCTAATAATTATTCCAGGTACGAATTTCAAGTATGGATTACTTCTTTTAGTCATTTCCTTTAACATTTATGGAAAAAGTAACACTAACTTACTGTATAAACTATTACAGAAAACATAAAAGTACAGATCTTTCCACTCATTCTATAAGGCCGAGGAATCAGAACAGCAGAAGCAAACAGACACATTTTAAAATGTAGCAGTAAAATTCTTCACAAAACCAAAATAAAAGATCATTACTAAAATGGAATCAAACAGATCTATCAAAATGTATAGGGATTACTATTATGAGCAAGTAAACATTAGATAAGAATACAGACATTTTTAGGTTAGGAGAAGTTATTACATTTCATGTACAAATTACAGCTAGAAATCATGAAAGCTAATGGTAGAAAACAGACTGTTCTGCACTTGCAGTAAGGGGTACATTCCTATCCCCTCAGCATCCCAGGGTTGTTCTACTCAATGCAATTGGAGAAGGAACCGAGCTAAATCTATGTTCTAAAATGCACCAAGGGGAAAATTCAAATCTTTAATTAGAGTGGGTGCTTCGAACATCTTAAAGACACTAGAAATAAACTATTGACACTCATAAATGAAATTAGCAAGATTATAAATGAATAAATATATAAAACATCAAAACAGAAATTTAACTAGTTTATAACTATCTAATTGGATTAGAGGTAATTTGAAAATGAAATTAAAATGATATCCCTAATTGTACCATTTGCTCAGCTTTGTTCTTCAATTCTAAGCTTTCTTTCTTAAGTTTTAATAGTTTTGATTCTTTAACTCTCTGTTCCAACTTTGAATAAGCTATCTTTTATTGCTCATTCCCTTTTTATTATATTTGTTTTAATGTTCTAATATGATTACATAATTTACCCCTTTCATTTTCCTCTTGCAAACCCTACCAAATATCCTTCCTTGCTCTCTTTCAAATTCATGGTCTCCTTTTTTATTAGGTATCATCACTTTATTGTATTATATGTGTATGTTTATGTATGCGTATCTATGCACATGTATATAAATTTATAAACACAACTTGTTCAGTTTGTATAATGCTGCTTATCAATATGTTTTCAGTGCTGCAGACCATTTGGTATGGGATAACCAGCTGTGTTCTTCCCCTGAAGAAGACTATTTCTCCCACTCTTATCATTGCTTAGTTACCCATGTAGCTTTGTGTAGAGTTGGGGTCTCATGGTCTTTTCATGTCTACCCTAGCACACCTATGTCCAGCTCATGTTTTGGCAGTCTCATTGTGGGACATTATGGATGTAGCTTCTGACACTCCTAGGAGACACTCTCACAGAAAACACCCAGATCTTCTGGCTCTTACATTCTGTGCCCCCTCTACAGCAATGATCCCCGAGCGTTAGGTGTGGGAGCTGCTTCGTAGATGTAACCATTGAAACTGGGCTCCACAATTCAGTGGGTTTTTTTTTTTTTTGGTTGTGGTTTCCTCTAATGTCTCTGTTGTAAAAAGAAATTTCCTTAATATGGAGGTGAAGCCTTCACTTCTCTGTGGGTATAACAACAAATATTTGGAATGTAGTTGAGGATTGTGCTGCTTTAGTAAAAGGGTGACTGGAGGTTAGCCTGCAGGAACGGTGACTTGACTCTCTGGTTAGTAGGCTAGGTACCTACTAGTACCATGCATGATTTCCTTTTTAAATCTTATTAGAAATATAAATCTAATTAGAAAGCTGTTAGTTCACATCACTAGTGAGGTACTTAGAGTTATTGCATCATTCTGCTCAATGTGGGTCATGGGCATAGTGTTGGATAGGATTGTTGGTCACATCGCTCCTTTGTAAACCTGCTTAGTGCCTTCTTATTACCATGAAAGCTCGCTCTCAGGGAGAAGGATTTCAGGTCAGTTGTAGCTAGGGGGGTTTCTGTATTCACACTGAATTTTTAAATGGGACATGGAAATTTCCTATGGGCTAGAAAGAATACTATACTGTCAGTGAAGAAAACATATGATAACCAAAGAGGTGCCTACCTTTCATGGAAGAGTGGAAGAAACAAGCAGAAACACACCCACGAGGAAACATATTTAAATTTGGTAGGAAAAACTCCTCGGGTGTTCACAAGCTTAAAAAGGAGGTATATTCATGAAAGCAGAAAGAAGAGAACAAACAAAAGCTCAGTAATCTTACAGGTTTTTTGGTTTTTGTTTTTTGTTTGTTTGTTTGTTTGGTGTGTGTGTGTGTGTGTGTGTGTGTGTGTGTGTGTGTGTGTGTGTGTG
>OU015752.1:25522871-25542478 GCA_907169655.1 Acomys percivali
GTGTGTGTGTGTGTGTGTGTGTGTGTGTGTGTGTGTGTGTGTGTGTGAAGCCCTAACTGCCCTGGAACTCACTGTAGACCAGGCTGGCCTCAAACTCAGAGATCCATTTACCTCTGCCTCCTCCCAATGGCTGGGGTTAAAAGCATGGACCACCACCTCCCAGCTTTTCAGTAATCTTTTAATTAGGCTTTATCTTCTAAGGGTTAACTATAAGGAAATACTATATTGTGTGGCTTACAGTTCTGAAACTAGAAATCTGAGATGTTTGTCTGCTTTCTGAGAGCTGCCTTCCTTCCCCATTCTCATATGACATGCCCCTGCCTGCTGACATCCCTAGTGTCTTTCTCTTTTCCAAGAGACACCACTTGTGTTTGATTGGGACCCTAATCTTATGACAATAACCTTTAATGATCCTTTTAGAGTCTCTATATCCAAATTATGTTAGGCCATTTACACACAGATTTTCCAGGAAGATATTAGGGGTCATAATCTACAAAATATATATTTGTATATTTGTGGGAACAGCAAAAAATCATATTTAGCTAGAATATCAATCAGAGCGAAATTCTGAAAACTAAGTTGGATGTTATGTTTAGAATTTATCTGTGGGGTGCAATAAGCAGGACAGCTTTTGCATTTGTAAGAGGCCATGGATAACTTTGCTAAAGCGATTTCTTCATAAAATAATTACTTCATAGAAGACAACAATCCAAGTTATGGGGTGAAATGAGAGGTTAAGTGGATAGTCTCAGGAGATTGAAGGTGAAGATAGTGAGGGAAATAATAACATTTGCCTCAATGCCACTTATCTGATAGAGAAAGCAGGAGTGATGCAAAGACAGATTGTTTCACTTTAGCCCCGCCAAAGGAGAGAGAGAAAGAGAGAGAGAGAGAGAGAGAGAGAGAGAGAGAGAGAGAGAAATAACCAACACAGAGACAAAGAATCAGACTTCAAAGAAGGTTGCTTGAGGGTAGAAAGTCTTCTTTGTAACCAAAAAATATTCAAGAGGGACGATAATCTGTAAGCCTTTCCTGTCTCTCTCTTTATCTCTCTCTTTCCTTTGCTTAAAAAATACTTTAATAGTTTCTGTAGAAGTTCTGTATGCTTTTTCTTCTGGGGTTCAGGTCCCAACCATGTTCACTGCCTCTCTCTGCCAACTTAGCTGTGCCTACTATGAAATCCTAAAAAAGAAAGAAAGAAAGAAAGAAAGAAAGAAAGAAAGAAAGAAAGAAAGAAGAGGTAGCTATGATCATTGGGTCTGCATTCACCCACAGTGCACTCGATATTAAGTAGTGAGCATGATTTTTTTTTTATTTTAAAAAAAGCGAACCCAGAGAAGCTCATATTTCAAAATTTCAGTGATTTATGTGTCAAAAATCATCTACTGGAAAAGATAAAGGGATGATGGTGTGAAAGCAGGAGAAGAAAGAAATCTATGTATTGACACTCAGGGTAACCCTGTGTCGTGGTGCTGTCATCGCTGTCGTGTGATATTTTCTAACAGACAGAAGGAACTAAGCTTCTGCTATCAAACACATCAAGGAATGACAGGAGAAAGACAGGGACAGGAAGAGGGAGGTGGGATGAGTGGAAGGATGGGGAGAGGGAGAGGGAAAAGAATGGGGGGAGGGAGGGAAGAAAGGAGAGAGGCAGACACAAAGGAAGACATAAACAGATATCTGACTGACTGGAGCTCAGGACAAGTGGGAAACTGCTCCAGGCAAAAGAGAGCATAGTATAAAAAGAGGCGATGAGTAAACCAATGAAGTCATATCAGCCCTACCAGTTTGTCATTCTGGGTTAGGAAAATAGAGAAAAGGGATGACAATAGCAGGCTTGTAGTCTCAGTTTATACGATCATGTGGTCTGGGATCAGTCCCAGAAGGCAGAGTGAAACCTTCTCTTGAATCAGGAAGAGCAAAACTACACAAGGCAGGGCTGATGGTTTTGATATGGGCTTGACAAGTTATCAATGAAGATAGAAGCAGAGACAAAGAACAGAAAACAAGAAACCCCTGATCCAAGTGATAGAGATAGGTGGTCAACTACAGCATGAAAGGAGTTGGTACAAAATGCTGAGAAACATAAAGACATGTAACATGGAACCAATCATGTATTAGCTGGTATGCTTCTGATATTAATCAAATGGAGGTTGACAAAGCATAGGGCCTCTTAACAGGAAGGATTGATTTTAGTACAAAATTTTATCTTTGGGGCTGGGGAGATGACTGAGGGGTAAAGATGCTGTTACCAGTGGTTCACTTCCCAACACACACAGTGCACAGCTCATAACCACCCGCAAAACAGCTGATGCAACTGACCTCCAATGGCACCTGCATTCATATGCACATCACACACACACACACACACACACACACACACACACACACACACACCAAATACAACAACAGCAAAAAAAAAACTCACCCCATTTTATTCTCTACCAATTCTGCTCACATACATATATTTGCTAGATAAAAAAAAAAAAAGAAAAAAAAAAAAAGAAATGGTGCCACCTTGGACCCATATCACAAAAACTAAAACTTAAAAGTTTCACCTTTTTCAGAGACTGGCACATCTAGGTGCCAAGAAATGCATCATATTGCCTAGAGTAAACAGGGCTCTACCCTAACTCTTTGTGGTCCTGTGAAACGAAGAGCAGGCTCTCATCCTCCAGAGCTTTGCTCTTCGGTTGAACTTGCACTTATTTGCTTGGCCTTTTATTGCTGGAGAGACAAAAGGGGAGTGGTGCTCCTGAATTATTACAACAGGAATCTTTGCCCTGGAAATATCCACAGCCACTGACCCAACTGAAAGGTTATAGTCTCCCATTTGCTATTTTCTTTTTACAGGGATTATATTTTGTGCATAGCGATAATAAATAAAACATCTCAACACATTGCCCATAGCCACGGAATTCAAAAGCCTTTTAATAGCAAACTCTCCCTCTGGAGCTGTGAGTGTGGAGTTGTTGGTTGAGGTTGCTGCATCCCTAATCTTCATAGATAATATAAGGAAGCACGGCACGCTGGTGCTCACTGGTGTTTAGCTATAAAAGCAAAGGAAATATAGCAATGTACAGGCAGCATAACTCAAGTAGGATATCTTTCTCAAGCAGTAAAATTCCATCTCCAACCCATTAAAATGACGAATAATATTGCCTGGTATTTATATAGTGTCTTTCTACAAAGAGCTTAAAATGTTTTACTAACATTTTCTCATTAACTGAGCCTTCATCTCCATGAAATACACAGCGGGAGTTATCATTGCTTTTTTTCCCTTTGCTTCACCTGTGGTTATTATGATGTTGGACATGGTGAGTCCATAAACTCAAGGTCAATATGAGGGCTGGTGATGACAAAAAATTCTATCTTATTATCCCCACCCCCTCCTCTATGCTCAGTGATAATATGACAATTCAGGTTTTCTGTTCTCTGAGTAGATGTCTTGGGCTGAGTGAGGTTATACATAATACTGATGATAATGTTGGCAAAATTATAGGTATCTAAGTTGTTTTTAATTAAGTGTCTTTACAAACAATTTTCTTTCATCTCCATGACAGGCATGGAGAAAGAGGTTATTGTGAAAAGTAAAGAAAAATCTAATTAGTTCTACATTTTTGTGCATTTGAAAAACAATCAGTATTCAGGAGAAAGAAAAGTGGTTAAATGAGTTCTAATTACTTAAAAAAAATCCTTTTCTTACCATGAATGAAGTTATCATGTATCACTTTCTTGTGAAGATAGCAATATTTTTAATAAAACTCATCATTATATTATAAAAAGTAAAATACACAGTAAATTGGATATTTTAATAATGACCAAAATATTTACATAAAATATACTAAAAATTATACAACCAAGTTGATCTGGTTATTTTGATAAGTGTGTTATTCTGTTGCCTGAATTTCATTTTTACATGATTCCTCGGCTGCAACAGGTTTAGTTTAAATTCTTTGCCTTTACTACGCTACCTTACTCTAAGTGTATAAACATTGTTATATCCTTTTTTGGAAGCCTTCTCTTCAGTCCATAAAAATATGTGTCTCTTATCTCACTAGACTTCTTCTGCACCATGTACACTTGTTTTCAGAGTGGTTCTCACCCCTTTTCTTCAACTGTTTGTGTGTGTGCCAGCCTTCGATCTATGTGAAGAGAAGAGAACACAGCTTATCTCTGCCAGCTCCACTGCCCAGCCTATGATGCTCTCTAACTGTGAAGAATGAGTGATATAATCAATCCTTGCTGATTTGCCTTAATCTTGCCAAGCTGCTCCATTTATTTTCCCAAGGAGTCTGCAGCTAGATAAATGAAAAATGAATGAAGTAATGGAGGAAGGCATTGCATTGATCGATACGTGTATTATGATAAACCTTAGCGGTTTGGGAGAAGAGTGCTGTAGTTCTGCAGAAACTCAGTCCCCAGGCTCGGAGAATCACTGTGTCACATGAATACTCAGTTTCCCCTGGGTCTCAAAGTGAATGTCTTTGTCTTTAGCTTCATTTGCAAAGAAGAAAGGTATAACTGTGGCTGCATTTTTTTCCTGTTCCTAGTGATCATGATGTATGTGTTCATAGTTGCTTGTTGTTCAAAATAATGTTGTTTTGTTGTCATAAAGATCTCCCACTTATCAAGTTACTAGAGCAGGATCTTAAATTGCTTTTTCTTTTTCTTCTTTTCCTTTTTTCTTATTATAATTTATCCAGAATACATCCTAATTGTTATCCCCTCACTTTTATCTTCCCGTTTCCACCCTCCCACCGTCTTTTACCCTATTCCCCTCCTCTTAAGTCTAAGACAGAATGGGACCTCCTCCTTCACCATATGACCAGAGCCTGTCAGGTCTCATCAGAAGAACCTTATTCCCCTTTCTCTGTGTACCACCTGGCCTCCCCACCAAGGGGAAATGATGAAATTGGGGGTGCCAGAGTTCATATCAGAGGCAGTTCCTGCTCTCCCCACAAAGGTGGAGAATGAGTTAGATCTGAACATTGGCTAGATCTGAACAGGTGTGGGGAGTCTAGGTTTACAGCATTGTCCTTGGTTGCTACAGCAGTTTGTGTAGGACCCCGGGTGCAGATCTGCCAGCTTTGATGGTCTTCTTGTGACGCCCCTGAAAACTCTGTGTCCTTCCATCCCCCATTCTTCCATACCACTCTCATTTGGAGTCCAGTCTGCCCCTAGACATCAGTAGGACCACATCAACCCTAAGCACTTAACATCACTGGGCAAGTTTTCCTATTCATATTAGACAAGTTCCATGTTCTGTCGTGTGTGTGTGTGTGTGTGTGTGTGTGTGTGTGTGTGTGTGTGCTGTTATCAGAGAGTGTGTGTTTAGATGTTGTAATAGCTTTATTCTAATAAAGCAATGTGCCTATAGTAGACAACTAACACATTTTGAGAAACATATTTAAACCAGTATATTCAAGAAGAAAAGATAATCATTAAAATTCACAACTCCTAATTATATATATATATACATACATACATACATACATACATATGTAATATTTTATCTCATTCATAGACTACTAAAATTTTTCATTTCAAAAAATTTAAATGTATCTTACTAAATAACATCATCATTGATAGTACAACATTTGATGTTAAATAATGTAATTACTATTGTTAAAACTTGCTATATTAAAGCACAGCAATAAGGACATTTCTCAGGGCTGGAGAGATGGCTCAGAGGTTAAATGTGCTGGCTGCTCTTCCAGAGATCCTGAGTTCAATTCCCAGCAAACAAATGGTGGCTCACAACAATGTAGAATGAGTTCTGGTGCCCTCTTCTGGCAGTCAGACAGACAGAACACTGTATACAAACAAACAAATAAATGCATCTTTTAAAAAAGAACATGTCCCAGATTATTTATTAATTCAAACACAAGTCCACATTTTAAAAAACCACACGGACCACATTAAAATATATTAAAAGGTATGTTTGCTGGTGTTTGTATAATATCCTGTAATGGAGTATCTCATTCAGCCCAGTAGACGTGGATGTGAATAAGCCTTAAAGACATCATCATCACAGTCTTATTTATTCTGATTGAGATGCACTGCACGACTGACTATGGAGTAAATGATCACCGACAGTTCTGAAGTGTCCACTAATAGAAGAAATAGCATCCAGCTACATCAATATACATAAACTGGACCACTAACATGCATGACCTTCCCGTACTGCCTTTGCCCACTAATGATGCTACCTATAGATATATTTATCTAGAGTTTGGAGTTTTACAAAACTTCTATTTCTTTAAAAGTAGCTAAATCATTTCTCAGCACCCTCACTTATATAAAAAGTGATTTTTTTCCTCACTTGTTGGATTTGGAAGTATTACAGTTAAAGAGATAATAGCAATATACAAGATGTTATCTTAGAATGTGATGGGAACTGTTCCAAGGAGGTGATTTTTAAAAGTTATTTCTCTTAAATTTGATGTTATAATATAATTATATCATTTCTGGGCTCTCTTTCCTCCCTCTAAATCAGTGCTTCTTGACCTTCCTAATGCTGTGACCCTTTAATACAGTCACTCATGTTGTAAGGACCTCCAACGGTAACATTATTTTTGTTGTTACCTCATAACTGTAATTTTGCTACTATTATGAATCACAACATAAATATCTGTTTTCTGATGGTCCTCGGTGACTTCTGTAAGAGGATTGTTTGATCCCCAAAAGGGTTGTGAGATGCAGGTTAAGGATCCCTGCTCAAAAACCTCCTATATATCCTCCTTGATCTTTTTCAAATCCATGGCCTCTTTCCTCATTAATTGTTGTTACATACATATATTCCTGAAAACATAAGCACAACCTACTTAGTCTGTAGAATGTATGCATGTTTTCATGGCTGATTATCTATATTGAATAACCAATGAGTGTGTTTTTCCCTGGGGAAGATAGTTTATCCCTCGATCAGCATTCCTTAGTTGCCTGGTAATTCTTTGTGTAGAGTTGATGCTTCATGGGTTATCCCCTTATGTATGTTAGCATGTCTGTTGTCCTTGTTCAGCTTATGATAGGCTGCCAGGGTCGGGAATCATCCTGGGTGTAGCTTCTGACCTTCCTAGGAGATGCCATCTCACAGCAAACTCACTCTTCCTCTGGTGCTAACAGTCTGTCTTCTCCCTCTTCTGCAAGGTTCCCTGAGCCTTAGGTGTGGTTTAACCAAAGATACCAACACTACGAAGAAGTAAGTCATGTGAAGGAGGACATTTTAGATAAGAAGCACCCAGATATTGAGATATCCTTGATGAAGAAGGTCAGTTGTGAGTGTCAGGATAAGAGTGTCAGACAGGGAGACGGCAAGAGAAAAAAAAGTGTGGAAATAGAGCTTGGCTGCTGAGGACCTGAGAAGTGAGAGACAGGACATTTGAAGACCAGAAATTTTAATGGCGGAGACAGTGAGTTATATATGCCTTGCTAATACTCCAGCTTGGTCTGCAGGTGTACATATATATAAACTCATTTCATTCAACTAACAAAATGTATTCTATCTCTCAATGGAAATGTGATCCAATTTCCTGCACTTCTCTTTTATTGATGATAGACATTTAGGTTTGAAACTCTCTTACAGAGCTATATTGTTATTCAGACTCAAATGTTCTGTCTTAAAATCAGAAGAATTGTTTTATCTACTATGATTGATATTGTAAATTAGTTTCTATAAGCTAGGGCATTTTTATAAATGTTTCATTTTATTTTTCCTTTTTTTTTTCAATTTTCATGAGTCCTTGGGAACTTTTTTCAATTTTGATCATATTCACTCCATCTTTTCCCATGTCCAAAACCCCTTCACTACTCACCCAATATCTATGGACTCTTATTTATATATTTTATTTTACTAATTAGAATTCTTGTTTTATTTACTGTGATTGATATTGAAAGTGTGTTTCTATAATTTTGATTTATCTTATCTAGTTTGCCATATTTTTGTTTTGTTTATAATTTCCCCCTCAATCTGCAGACTGTTGGGTGTATCACTTTACCTCATATCTTATACTGTTTTGTTTTGTTTTTTTTCTGATGTGAAATCACCATGCAACTTTCATCATTTATGCATTGGAAATGCAATATTTAATGATTACTTTTTAAATTGTTTTCATTAAAGTTATCAATACATTTATTTTAGACTTGTGTTGGCAATTGAACAACAAAACATCATGTCATTTCTATTCATTTCCTATTGTACAATTATTTTCTACCTACTTCTTTGTATTTTTTTCTCTCATTTCCTTTATCACCAAAATGTCTTTTGAGGGAATTTTCAGTTAACCTTTGTGTAAAGTAAATCCAAGCTTTTATGCCTGAATTTTTCTTTTTGTTTGTTCTCTTTTTTTTTTTTTTTTTTTTTTTTTTTTTTTTTTTTTTTTTTTTTTGCAGAGTTGCCTGACACTTATGAAAACTAAGAAACAAACCACCTCCTGTTCCTTTGCAAGCAATTTGCAGTATCATTTTGCCTTTGATACTTGGCCTCTGTTTCTGAGTGGGAATTTGCTTTTAGTGGTATTGCTTTTCAGAATAATCCTCTATCAGGAGCACTCAACATTTTAACTCTAGAGAATACTCAATCAATCATTTTCAACTATTGTATATGTGCCACTGTCTCAATTCTTTGCTTCTGCAAATATTAATAAAACAAAGGACCTTGACTTCACTCCTTCATTTCTCAAATCTCCCAATATTCCTTGTTTCATTTCTTTTTCAATGTATGTATCCCTCAATACGCTCAAATCTAAAGTCCAGTTATTTAAACCTACTATTTGTCTCATTCACATTTAAGACGTTTAATTATTTTTTAATCTAGAAATTCTACTTATTAAAAATGTTTTATCTTCTGGGCCCAGGGGTGCTGCTCAAACTATAGCACCAGCCAAGGACAATACGTGCAGTAACTTCAAACCCCTACACAAATCTAGCCAATGGACAGGACATTCTCCACAGTTGAGTGGAGAGCAGGTACTGACTCTGACATGAACTCTGGTGCCCCATATTTGACCACGTCCCCTGGATGGGGAGACCTGGTGGCACTCAGAGGAAGGATAGCAGGTTACCAAGAAGAGACTTGATACCCTATGAGCAAATATAGGGGAAGTGGTCCCCCTCAGTCAGAGTCATAGGGGAAGGGAGTAAGGGGAAAATGGGAGGGAGGAAGGAATGGGAGGATACAAGGGATGGGATACAATTGAGATGTAATATGAATAAATTAATAAAATATAATTTAAAAAAGAAAGAAAGAAAATGTTTTATCTGATTATTTCTTTCTCTTCATCATTTTTAGTCACTTTGTAAATTTATAGTATGAATGTCCGGCTTTTCTCAATTCTCATTTGCAATAATAACTTATCCTCTGGTGGTGATTTTATGGGCTCTTTACGTATTTGCTTGTCCTTTGAAGCAGAATGCTCTAACCCAGAGCACTTGTTTCTGCTGAGGTTGTATTTCCTAAAGAAGCAGGATGAGATGTATGTTTCTCAGTAGGAACCCCTCTCCTTCCTATTACGTGTCATCACTTTGCAAGCGTTGGGACTTTTTGTTTTGCACAGATGATATATGTCTGGGGAATAACAGTTCCTACAGTGCTCACTCCGTAGGAGGAATGGCATGCCCGACTTCCTGGCTTGCTGCAGGGAACTCAGTTCGGCGTTCTCTTCAAAGTGATTTGACGTCTCCCACCTTTTCCAGAGGTTGATGCGTCAACGTTACCATTCACTGGTTCTGATATTTACAAGAATCATCTGGATTCCAGATCCCTGCTGTACCCTTTGCAAAGGTATTTTCCTTTCTTGTTTATTTATTTGTTTGTTAACATTTTGTCTTTTCTAAGTGAGGCAATACATTTTCCTTCAACAAAATTGGAACCATTTTCTTATTGAAATGAGTATAACTTAAATTCTTATTCTGAAACTTAGAGCATGCAATACCTTTTAGTAGTTACAAAAAAAAAAAAACAAAAACAAAAACAAAAAAAAAAAACAGACTGATGTTTTTAAAGAAAAACCAACCAAACAAATAAACAGAAAAGAAGACAAAATAAACAACTTCCCTATTGAAAAAAGTAAATTTTCTTATAAAAATAATATTGCAATCATGTGCTAACACATCACTTACCGAAGAAAAGTCTGAACAAATTGCTAACACTAGGAGGGATCTTGCTTTCTTCACACTTACTTTATCATGCTTTCTTTTGTAAGACTTTTGTCTTTTCTCCCTTTTCCTACTAAATATACACACCAAGCACTCACAATATAAATAATCTCTCTGCCCTCCTTTTTTCTTATTATCACCATACTGTAAATAAAATTAATATTTTTCATTTAAAATATCCAATTCATAGAACCTGGAATGAATGTTCCCTTCCTGCACTTGAAACACATCAAAAAGGCATCATTGGCCACTTCCGGATTTTATGAATTGATTAAAAAGTGTGCTTGAGGGAACAGTGTCAGGACAGTACCTTACAGCCCCCAGCTGTCTTCACTGAATTACCATAATTATCACCAAAGTTGTGAGTCACAACTGGAGAGGAGCAGACTTCAATTAGCTTATCTCCGCTGAGGTAAGCTTCCTGGGAAAATGCTGATGTCTTCTAACAAAAACCTATGCTTTTGGTGTGAGTTAGAGACACTTGGGTAGCAGTAGAAATGGAATAATACATACTTACTTCCGGAACTTTACAAGACAAAAGCTAAGACACTGGAAAAATGGTATAGCTAAGAAAAAGAAACTTTGTTGAATCCTTACCCAATGCTAGCTTTAAACAATAAGACAATATTTGAGCATTAAATTGAAATAGTTGTATTTTGGGTGTTTTCTAACTGAGCAACTAATATTTCCACACTGATCCCTATTTAGAAGCTCCATACTGTGACATTCAGGACTTTTTCCTTTGCATGTTGTCACACAATCTCAAGAGATGTGGTAACATATATATGATTGTGAAAAGAACAAAATCAATGTCTTGCCTTATATATCAAAGTAGACATATGTTTTGTAAAAAATTGTTGGCACTGTAAACTGTTTATTAGTATAAGTTAAATAAATGTATATTTTCATATAAAATATTAGGTTTCTTTTTTCAGCACAGTACTCCACAGAACTGTGAGTTGCCTCCATAAGCATTTATTCCATTGGCTGATTGTTTTGAAAGAGTGACTAGTTTTTCAGTCCTACATTGTATAAAAACAAATCACCATTGTAAACTATTAGCTTCACAAAAAAAGTGTCTATCAGGTGACATATTATTTTTAAAAGTTTAATGGCTACAACCAAAACAAAACAAAACTCAGACAAATTCTATATACCTAAGAAGTTGCAAGAACACATTACTGGCAAAAACAAAATCAAGTATTGATTTTTATGTTCTACAAAACTGAAAAGATTACTTTCAACATATTTCCCAAAGCATGAAAAAATCATGTCCCCCTTTTATTCCTTATTTTTAACTATACTTTAGAAACTTGAAACTAGGTTATTTGTGGTTGTTCAAAATCTACATGAATACACATAAACCTCTATGTAGTTCAAAAGAAAAAATGAAAAAAGTTTTGTATTATTGTCTGCAATAATACAAAACGTATTATTGCGTGGATGAAACAGACAGCATACAAATACAATATTGAAATCATTTTGTAATTTAACATTTCCTTTAAAGTTATCAGATGAAATAGATTATATTAGTGTTCCTCCTGCAACCATAATCTCACTTAAACAAAGAAAAGAAATAGTCTAATACAAAATATAGTCTCCGGTATCATATTTAAAATGATTTATTGCATCATATTATGTAATAAATGATTTATTTTTTATTGCAAGCTAAAGAAAATCCCAAGAAAAGAAAAATTCCTAATGAAACACAATCAAAACCTTGACTGAGATATCTCCGTGTTTCATACAGTGTGTATGATATAGGGAGTGGGGAGGATTAACAAATAACAGTTCTATGTCACTAACATCTGGCAGAAGTAAAGTCTAAAATATGTCACATGATTTACAAAGCCTCAAGCTAATTCCAATATTATCAAGTGACCTTTGAAATAAAAGTCAACGATTAATAAATGGGACTTCTTGAAACTGAAAATCTTCTGCAAGGCCAAGGACATCGTCAATAGAACCAAAGGACAGTCTGCACATTGGGAATAGGTCTTTAACAATTCTACATCAGACAAAGGACTAATACCAAAAATACATAAAGAACTCAAAACATTAAACACAGACAAACAAAATAGCCCAATTAAAACAGGGTACAGAGCTAAACAGAGAATTTTCAATTGGGCAAGAAGCACTCAAAGAAGTGCTCAATGTTCTTAGTCATTAGGGAAATGCAAATCAAAATTACTCTGAGATTCCAACTTACACACATCAGAATATCTTAGATCAAAAATTCAAGGTACAGCACATGCTGGTGAGGATGTGGAGAACGGGGAACACTTCTGCATTTCTGGGAGGAGTGCAAACTTATACAACCACTTTGGAAATCAATCTCGCACTTTCTCAAAAACTTGGCAACAGGTCTACCTCAAGACGTAGCTATGTCACTCCTGAAAGAGTGACTTGTTTCAGTCCTACATTGTATAAAAACAAATCACCATTTTAAACTATTAGCTTCACAGAAAAGTGCCTATCAAGTGATATATTATTTTTAAAAGGTTAATGGCTACAACCAAAACAAAACAAAACTCAGACAAATTCTATGTACCTAAGAAGTTGCAAGAACACATTACTGGAAAAAACAATATACCCAAAAGATGCTCCATCATACAACAAGGACACTTGCTCAACTATATTCATAGCAGATTTATTCATAATAGCTTGAATTTAGAAGCAACCTAGATGGATCTCAACCAAAGAATGGATAAGAAACTGTGGTCCATTTACAGTGGAATACTGCTCAGCTATTAAAAACAAATCGTGAAATTCCCAGGCAAATGGGTAGAACTAGAAAATATCATACTGAGTGAGTTAACCCAGACCCAGAAAGACACACATGGTATGTACTCACTTATAAGTGGATTTTAGCCACATACTACAATGCACAGACCCAAAAAAGATAAGTAACAAGGATGATCCAATGAAGGATGCTTAAATCTCACTAAGAAGGGAAAATAGAATTGACCATTGCCTGACCCAACCCAAGACACACCCCATGGGAGAGAGCCAACCCTTGACACTATTAATGATACTCTACTATGCTTGCAGACAGGAGTCAAGCAGTCATCCCCTGAGAGGCTCTGTCCAGCAGTGCCTTGAAACAGATGCTGAGACTCACAGCCAAACCCTGGGTGAAGCATAGGGAGTCTAAAAGTGGGGTGTGGGAGGGGGAATGGCCCTGGATGTGACAGAAACTTTACAAGAAGATCAACAGAGCCAAATGACCATGGCCCAAGAGGAGCTTGCTGAGACTGAGACACCATGCAAGGACCATGGACTGTATATAGGCCTCCTACAAAGATGTAGCCAATGGGGAGTTCATACTTCATGTGAGTCCTGTATTTAGGGGAACAGGGGCTCTCTCTGGCACGAACTCTCTTACCAGCTTTTCTATTATTTCCTCCTGGCGGGAAACCCTTTCCAGGCCACAGGGTAAGAGGATGTGCTCAGTCCAGATGCGCCATGATGATCTGGGGAGGGTGGGTAGCAGGGGTCTCCTTTTCTGAGGAATAGGAAGGGAAAATGGGAGAGGTGGGGGAGTAGGACTGGGAGATGACGAGGGGTGGGGCTAAGACTGTCATGTAAAGTGAATATATAAAAAAATTAAATAAAAAAAAGGAAAAAAGTATTGGTAGAGACTTACAATGTCGACACAAGTAGGAGCGATATATTGAGGCCAGTGTATCTTAAATGTATATCTAAGTTGATAATGACAATATGTGATGGAGATTGATTTACATCCAGAAATTTAGATGCACCAAGATAGGAAAGATGTCTTCTTTAATGCTGTCAAATACAAATAGACAAAACACTAAGAGTGTAACATTTATATAATTCCTGATTGTGTCACGGTTCTTCTTGCCATAGGTAATCTATTGTATATATGTGTAATAATATAAATGTATATGTACAAAAATAAAATAATTTCTAAAAGTATATCTAAATACATTGCAATGTGAAGAAAACTCTCTCCCACTATCAACTTTTGTTTTCATAAAAGACTATCATACAGTCAAAGCCAGGAAGAGTGTCTTCATTGTAAATATACATCCTGTGTTTTTAAGTCCTTCTGGAAGCTCACATTTGACACTGCACAAACAAGACCAGGTTATTAGGAAAAAAGACATTTTCCAGAATTTCTTCTAAATGTACTATATAGTTTTGAATTCCATAGCTTAGGGTTTTCACTTGTCAACTGTCCACACTGCAAAATTTTGATGAATGGTACCTGCAAAAAGGTATCTGAGACTACTTTGCACTTAGGATATATCATGTGTGTATACAGATAGATGTGTGTGTGTGTTTGTGCGTTTGTGTGTGTGTATTTAGATCAGCTGAAATGGAAATAAACAATGAAAACTATTACTCAAAAGAATACTCATTTTTATGACCATGAACTCAGAAGCCTGCCTACCATCCTAAGAACTCCCCCACAGTGTGAATGTGTAAATATCCTGTAATAATGTTTCAGATTACAGTCATATCACATGACTAATGTCCTCTAGTTTCTCCCTATGTGCATATATACATATATATGAGAGATACATACATATGTACATAATATATACGTAATTAGTGCATGTATGATTTTTTAAAACTGTAACAAAGGATCTGATTTGGCCCCTGTTCCTCTAACATACAGCAGCAGGAAATTCCTTCCTTAGGGATTTGAATTAGATAAGGGTTCAGCATTTAAATGAAGGAAAATGCAAATACGTGTGGACTGGGTGACAAATGTAGGGTCACTTGTAAATGTGCACATTGAGTTCTGAGACATTAGAAGAATAATGATACCTCAGAAAACCCGGAGTCTGAGGAAAGAGGACAGTGAGCTCCACCTTTTCTTTAACTTCGTATGTTATCATCGCATTGATTTCTCATCTTTCAGGGAGTATAATGGGATAACAGCACTGTAAAATACAACCGATGCTGTTGTTTGAATAGGTCATTAGGGTAAGTTAACAAAAGGATTGTTGTAGCAAAAGTTTTGTATCTTTATCTTTCTGGTCATGTCACTATCAATTTGGAACATAAGTTCTCTCTCTCTCTCTCTCTCTCTCTCTCTCTCTCTCTCTCTCTCTCTCTCTCTCTCTCTCTCTCCTCTCTCCTCTCTCTCTCCCCTCTCTCCCTCCCTCACTCTCTCTCTTTCTCTCTCTCTCCTCTCTCTCTCCCCTCTCTCCCTCCCTCCCTCTCTCTCTCTCTCCCTCCCCCCCCCCCCCCCCCCCTCTCTCTCTCCTCTCTCTCCTCTCTCTCTCTCTCTCTCTCTCTCTATATATATATATATATATATATATATATATATATAGGCAACTTTAAAATGTCTCTCAATGTCTCAATGTCTCTCAAATACATGTATAAAAATAAGAAACAGCTCTATAAGTTGTGCAGTTCTGGTAACTCCATGTATATGTTGATGGTTGGCTCTGTCAACTTGACATAAGCTAACATCATCTCAGAAGAGAATCTGGTGAGTCACTGGCTTGATCCTGTTGTCCTATGGGCATATCTGTGGGTGATTCTCTTGATCACCTTGATTGATATGGGGAGGCAGACACATTACCCTTTTTTCAGGCCGTTGACTGTGTAAAAGTAAAGAAAAGTAGCTGAATACTAGGCATGTATATATTATTTTTCTCTCTGGTCTTAAATGTGATGTGGCCTCATATTTGTGCCTTAATGTCATCACGATGATGGGTTGTAACCTGGAACTGATTGCCAAATAATCTCTTGTGCCCTAAGTTGTTTTTGTCAGGGTATTTTTTTTTATCACAACAAGGGAAATAAAATAGCCAATACCCAAATTGTTATTTATCTCTGAGTTACAAAAGTAGTTTCTTCTTTATACAGAAGCTTTATTTTTTAAAAGTATACTAAATAATCAAAAGTTTAATCTTTCAAGCATTTGGTTTGATTTTTGACCCTAGAAAATGAGTGAATTCTGAAAGAGGAAAAACCTAAAATACCACTTTCAAAAGTAGAGTATATAAAACTATAACAAAAAAATATAACCCATAACTTACTCTGATAAATTTACTCATTACAAAATTGTGACAGTGAAAAATCTTTTCTGAATTCCATCATATGTATTGCTCACATAGTTATTCCACTGAATTCAAAAAGGAGAATATATAAGAAAGCACACATTTGATATAAAGTCACTTCCTACCAAAGAAAGCTACGCAGAAAGAATTTTCATCTTCATTCACTAGTGAACAGACTGGAGTGATTTTGTATAAGGGAACCTGAATGTATCCTCCCATCTGCATAGAGTAATCTGGCATCAATCCAGGTTATTATTTGTCTCCTTTAAGCACCAGGTATATTAAATAGTACATAAATAAACATGTCATGCAAAACCCATTTATTGTTACAAGAAAGTCATTTGGTAGACAGCTTGTCAAAGACTGGAAAATGAACATGTTCCTAGAACTCATTTTGCCTCCAACAGGTTGATGTATTCAAGAAAAATACACAGCAACGTAGTGTTGCAAAAGGCATAACTGGGCCCCATACATCTAAGCCTTAATAGAAAGCACCACAGCACGCATAAAGTTCAATTATAGTTGTGACTGAAAATAACGGTCTTTTAATTGCAATTAATTTTAAACATCTCATAAGGTCTACTACTTGCTTTTCAGCATGTAATTAAGCATTATTAAAAATTACAAAAAATATTAAAAAACAAATACTTTTGGAATATATATATATATATTGAGCCAGTTTGACTCACAGTGCACCCCTCAACAGCATAGCCTAACAAAAGCCTCAGAACAAGACATGAGAAACCCCTTTTCAAATGGTTTGTCAGGTTAGTCTAAGAAACTTCCAGAACAATATAGGATATTGATGTATCCCTTGGTTGCCTCTTGTCTATTGATGTTAGCACTCTATTATTGATGACACTGTACACTAGAACACAGGGACTTGGATGATTTGAGCTGGGTTGGGCTTAAAATTCTCCTGGCCACAGTCTGACTTTCATAGTTGCAAAGAGCAAGCTGACAAGAGAAGGAAACAATCAAACACTCCTACCCTGCTGCAACGCCTATGAACCACAGCAATTGTCAAGATGGAAAAATATGCATGAAGAGCAATAAGTGACACTATCATGTTGCTGTCAGCCAATTGTCTAATTGGACTTAATGCCCACTCAGCAGAAGAAAGCCCTTCCCAATATTAAAAACCTACCCAGCTTCCTGGAGCTAGTGAGGTCATAGAAATTTTAGAAGATTCTATTACCTCTTCTTTACTATGCTAGTAAAATCCTTACTACATTCTAATTCTTACCTTTCTACCCACAGGCATGTATCAAAAGAGACTTTCTTTACAACAAATTGAAACCATCACAGAAAACCACAAATGGACACAATGCAGACATCAGTAAGTCCTGACGAGTCGAGGCCCAACACTTACAGCTGTGTTAGAGGAACCTCTGTAGAAGAGGGGACAGGACGACTGTAAGTTACAAAACACCAGGAAAGTCTCTCCTAAAACAAGCTGCATACATATGGCCTGAAAAATAACAATATGCATGGACTCATCCACATCAAAGGGAAAAGTTTCACAGTCCCACTGCTAGACCAAGAACTGCATTCACCTTTAGCTTTCAACCCATTGGCTGTCTCCTCATCCTGTTACATCCTGCACAGCAGCAGAAAAAGAAGATTTGGCTCCTATGAGAACAGCAAAGAGTTTCATGCACTGAAACCTGTGAAATTATCTCTCAAGGGTTTGGAAAAAGGGTTGGGTAACTTAGCTATTTCCCATTGTCCTCACACATGGTTAGAGATGGAAATAACAAGGAAAGATGCCAATAACAGAAAAGTGAAACCACTCAAAATGCCCATCATTCTTACAATTGAATTATTTTATAAAAATATAAATATTAATATCCAAAGTAAACAAGAGTCACAGTAACTTTCTCCAACACAGAGTTGCATAATTATCTTTCAGAAGAGCATCAAACTTATAAAAATGTGTTGTTCAGACAATGGCCAACTACTAATTTAGCATTGGTAGTAGTAATAATAGAACCTGTTATGGAATTATAGTAATCCATCAGTGTCGCTTTATAGAATCCAGATTTCCATTTACATATAGAAAGTCTCACTACACCATAAGAGGCTTCAAACTAGATTCTATTGAATAAGGTAACCCTGTCCTGAAAAGACAGCAGTTGCATGTTCTCTCTCATTGGAGGTGCCCAGCTTCCAATCTATGGATGTACATATAGAGCCGGGAGTAATTGCAGAAACTAGGAGGGTAAAATAGGATCACTGGAGCAATAGAGAGAAGACGCGCATGGTATGAGTTATCTGATCAAGGGAATGGGAGGGATGAGGCTATTTAGGGAAGGAAAGGAAGTAAATACAGAAGGAGGGAGGAGGATAAAATGACCACTAAGGATTTCTGAAAAGGGTCATAAGGAATCATATTGTTAACTATCTCCCTAAAAACCCTATAACAACCTTCAGTGGTTTCAGCTTTTCTAATAAATTAAAAGCAAAGTCCCCAAACTTTGCAGTACAATAATACAAGTCGTTTGGATTGATTTACTTTCTAGAAAAAAATTATTCATCTGACACTAGTATTATTCTTCTGAAAGTTGCCAGTCTTTCCCTATAATCTAAAATCAAGACTCACACGCGGCATTTTCTAAACACACATCCACATGTGCACACACATGCACACATACACACATGTAACCTGTTATGCATAGTGTTATTATTAGGTCAGCACTACTTCAAATCTTTCTCCCCTATTTGTACTGCAGCTAAGATAGTACTTATGAGTTTCACTTAAGGGAAATGGAACAGCATTTGAGCAGAATTTCACTACTTTGGGTGGCAGAATTTGCAGAACCAAGTGGAACTTTAAGCCAGGACCATACGCAAAGTCCTACTGTCAGCTGAGCTCAATAAATTCTAATGAGGTATGTGTTTAACATGGATGTAGTCTGTGTTTTATCATGCCAACCAACACTGAAATATAAAAGCTTTCCTACCACAAAATGCAAAGCAGAGCTGGGAAGTTGGCTTAGTCAAAAAAAAAAAAAAAAATTCTGGTTGAGAAAGCAGGAGAAACTCAGTCTCATTCCCAGAACACATATGGAAAGCCAGGCATGACACTGCAGGCATTTCATCCAAAAGATGAGGAAATGGAAAAAGGCTGATCACTGGCCAGCCAGTCTCCACAAACTGAAAAATTCCAGGTTCAATGAGAGACCTTGTCTCAAAAATAAATACGATAGACAATGATTGAGGAGGACACACAGATTCAACAAACATGCATACACACACATGCACAAACACACAAGAAAGAAAAAGGTAAACACACATAAACACATAAAAGATCACATACACACATTACCACACAAACATGGATATGAATGCACCTGAGCATACACACACACACACACACACACACACACACACACACACACACACACA
>OU015752.1:25542488-25556880 GCA_907169655.1 Acomys percivali
ACACACACACACACACACACACACACACACACACACACACACACACACACGAAGACAGAGACAACAGACAAAATCTAAGCACATAAGAACAGATCATAAGACCTTTCTTCATGCCCTGTAAGCATACTCTGGTTAGAACGTTGTGTCATATGTTGCAGACTGTGGCAGCCATTAAGCTTGGAAATGGGATGTATGGTTTCAAATAACTCTCTTAGGAAGATCTGTCTCCCTGGCATGTGGAAGATGGATTGGAAAGACAGGCTGGAAAGGAGCACCATAAGAATTGCTAATGTTTCAAATGAGTAATGAAGGAGGTCCAGTATGAGGGAAAAAAATCCAGGCAAATAGAGAACAAAACATTATGAACTGTGACATTTATTTAAAAGCATAAATGGTATGACTTACAGAAAAATATGAGAAAAATGAAAGAGTTTAGTGGGTTCTCTGTATGGAAGTCTACAATATGGTTAGAGAAACAGAGGATTATGGCAAGAGAATCAATTCAGTGAAGATAGTCCACTGGTTTTGCTCTTGTTGTGGTAGTGGTTGTGGGGAGGCTGGTGATATTATTAGTTTTATGTTATATTGCTACACATTAAACCCAGAGTAGATGCTGGACAAACACTGCTACTGAGCTATATTTCTAGGCCCTTATGCCAATTTAAAAAAACTACTGAGTCTGAAGGATGTATATGTGATGCCAAAAAAATAGGTCCCTGTATAATTCTAAAGCTCATGAATAAATACTAGATGAACGTGAAGCCATCACTGTAAAGTTGTAAATGAAAGAATATATATGAACAATAGTAGTGCCTAAACAAATCAGCAAAGAATAAGGGAGAAAAACCTCTAGCCTTTGATTCTTAGCAATATAATCACCAAGAATTAGTTATAGAAATATAAAACTACAAAAAAATGATGGAGCCAGTGGTACCCAGGGAAGAATAAGTGAACAAAAAGCAATTTAGAAGATGCAAAGAAAAAGAAAAAGAAATTCAACATGAAAAGTAGCTACACTGTCAAGTTTTTAAGGAAATAAAGCAATGAGGCAAAAAAATAAAAGAAGAACACAGTGAATCTCTTGAGGCAGTTTCTAGAAACTTTAACAATAAACATAGTCAAAATAGGTGGGTTAAAATCATGGGACAGAATATAAATGAAATACATCATTGAATCCTGCCTTTATTCTACCCTTTCAATCAATTTTAAATAACTAATATTGACTTGGTGCTATAGGATAACAGTGTTCCCTCTTGGACTTGAATGTTGAATCCCTCACCTCTGCTGGAGCAGTACTTACAGACAGGGCTTTATGAACAATTTCAAGTTTCATGAGGGCATGAGGGCAAATCCCAGATCTATTAGAACTTGTATCATTTTAAGAAGAATGACAAAGACCCAACAGACACAGAAGATAGATCTCTCTCGAGGAAGACACAAAAGATCATGTGAACCTCTGGGAAACGGCAGCCATCTACAAACCAAGTGAAGAAAGTTCAGAGTGAAATCAGACTCTTTGGCATCTTTGTTTGACCTTCAGCTTCTAGAACTGTAGGAAGTGAAGGAAATATATCGCTCGGTTGGAGCCATCTATTATTCCATAGTCCTTGGCTCTAGCAACCCTCAGGAATATACTTGGCTTCCATCATGACAACAAGTTTTAGATGTTGCTTCTAAAAATCTTGGCTAATTCTATGTTGGACAAAACACTCAAAATAAGTAATGTGTACAAAAGCCCAAAGGGGAAATCCATCTTCAAAAAAAGTATTTTTCCTATCCATATTTTATTTTCTAATGGAAAGTAAATAAAGGTTTTATATCCATTACAGGAGTGCTCATGTATTTTGTATTTATGGGAAGAAAAAAGCCCTAATATCAAGACCTTATATATCAGGAATAGATGTGAAACCTAAGCCTTTCTACGGGATGAAAATGAAAAACTTCAATTTCTCTTCTGTAGGTTTCACAACCTTGAGGATACATAGGCTGAGCATGAACACAGGACAATGGTTCCGCAAGCAACGTAGATCCAGAGAAAGCAACAGGGGAGCCAAGGTCATTACCTTTCTTGTCTCCTGTAGATGGGACCTCTCTTTAGTTCACTAATGAATTTGGCCTCCAAGGAGCAAAGAAGAAATGCCTTATCAACACCACATTATGCAGCCCTAGTCTTCTGGAACCAGGCAGTTTAAAATTCAGCACCTGGCAAAAGCCAACTGTGCTGTTTGCAGTGATTCTCCAAAGAGCCATCTGGAGCATGTGGACCATTTTACACACAGTGCTCACTGCTCTTATGAGTTTATGCCCCCTGGATCAAAATAAGAATATAGCTGCAGTAAGTCTGGATCTGAGCTAGATAAATAATTAATTGTAAACTCAGCCAAAAACAAGAACTTCTGGCTTCAGTTGACAAAAAGTGACTATCTCCCTGAGCCCAATGCTGAGCTCACAGCCTGGGGGAACACCTCAGACTGCTGTGATATTTGCAATATGTGTGACTGAAGGTCTCCTTTTATTTCAACCTTCTGTTTTCTTCAGTGATGCCCAGAGTAGCCTTTGCTTCTTTCTCACAGTAGGATTTATCCTGTTCACATTGGGTACTTAGTATTTTGAAAAACAAAGAGATTTTCTAAAATATGTTAATTGTTTAGGATTGAGAGAAAGGTAGACCACCCCTTCCTTTAAATGAATTTAAAATATGACTTTTGAATTTAGCCTCAGATGTTCCATCACATTCATAAAACTGCTAAGACAAACTAGTCATGAAAGGGTTAAATTCAAATATAAAAATGGGGATATTCCCTCCAGAAACTCAAAGCCAGAAATACTGGCTATCCATTAGTGTTTTCTCCAACTCATTCTAAATGTATTATAATAATATTCAATTACAAGAGAGAAAACAGATATTCTTTTGGTTAAGATAAACTAGACAACTACGTAAGTACAGGTTAAGAGATGCAGAAATCGCACCTGAATTTTCTCTTTTTGCTCAGTGATTTTTGGGAAGGAATAATGAGCAAACAAAGAAAAAAAACAGTATATGTCCATTAACCCTAGTTTTTCCTGAAGTCTTACTGCTACCTACACATTCTTTGCGTACAGAGAACTGTCCTTTAAAAGCACATGAACCAAAGCATCTTCCTGTCAGTACTAACTTGCTGTTAGTTGGGGGCTCCCTGTTCTCTCTCCTGTCTATCCAACTGCTTGCTTCCATGCCTTTATCCTTTTGCAGAAAGTAATGAGAAAAACCACAAGGTGTCTGAAATTTTAATCCAGAGGACAAGAACTCCAAGACAAAGAAATAGTAAGATTCAGTCATGCTACATAGATAAATGGGTAAAGAAGACCCCAGATGTCCACATGTAGAAAAATGTAATTAGACCCATATTTGTCACCATGCACAAAACTCAAGTCCAAATGGATTAAAGACCTCAACATAAAACCAGAGACACTAAATTGGTTAAAAGAAAACGTGGGGAAGAGCCTGGAATACATTGGCACAGGAGACAACTTCCTGAACAGAACACCAACAGCTCAGGCCTTAATGCCAACAATTAATAAATGGGACCTCATGAGGCTGAGAATCTTCTGTAAGGCAGAAGACATTGTCAACAGAACAAAGTGAATCCGATAAACTGGGAAAAGATCTTCACCAACCATACATCTGACAAAGGTCTAATATCCATAATATATAAAGAACTCAAGAAATTAAACACCACCAAAACCAATAACCCAATTAAGAATGGGGCTCAGAACTAAACAGAGAATTCTCAACAGAGGAATATCGAATGGCTGAGAAACACTTAGATAAATGCTTAACCTCCTTAGTCCTTAGAGAAATGCTAAGCAAAATGACTCTGAGATTCCATCTTATACCCATCAGAATGACTAAGATCAAAAACTCAAGTGACAGCACATGCTGGCAAGGATGTGGAGAAAGAGGAACACTCTTTCATTGTTGGTGGGAATGCAAACTATCTCAGAAAACTGCGAATAGGGCTTCCTCCAGACCCAGCTACTCTACTCTTTGGAATATACACAGAAGATGCCCCACCACACAAGGACATATGCTCAACCATGTTCATAGTGGCCTTATTCATAATTGCCAGAACCTGAAAACAGCCTAAGTGTCCCTCAGTAGAAGAATGGATAAAGAAACTGTGGTACATTTACACTATGGACTACTACTCAGCTATTAAAAACAAGGAAATCCCAAAATTTGTGGACAAATGGATAGAACTAGAAATGATCATACTGAGTGAGTTAACCCAGACCCAGAAAGACTCACATGGTTTATACTCACTTATATCTGGACACTAGCCCAAGGGGAATGTCCCATGAAAGTCTTCACTTACCAGGAGAATGGGAAAGAAGTGAGGACATCCTACTGGGCCTCTAGGTAAGAAAAATATGGGAGAATGGGGAAATAGAAGGATCCAGAGTGTCCTAGAAACCTACAAGAAGAACATCATGATGGGCAGATCTGGGCTCAAGGTCTGCTTAAACTACTGCACCAACCAAGGACAATACATGTAGTAAACATTGAACCCTTATTCAGATCTAGCCCATGGACAGGACATTCTCCACAGTTGAGTGGAGAGCAGGTACTAACTCTGACATGAACTCTGGTGCCACATATTTGACCACTTCCCCTTGGTGGAGAGGCCTGGAGGCACTGAGAGAAAGGATAAGCAGGATACCAAGATGAGACTTGATAGGCTGTGACCATATAATGGAGGAGGAGGTCCCCTTCGGTCACAGACATAGGGTAGGGGAATAGGGTGAAAGCAGGAGAGAGTGAGGAACAGGAGAATACAAGGGATGAGATAACAATTGAAATGTAATCTGAATAAACTAATTAAATAAAAAAACACACAAAAAAGAAGACCCAAGAGAGGAAAATTCAAGTAGCAAAACAAAAATCAGAATCCAAATACGTACCACTGTGACGGTGGCTTAAAACCTAGTTATCCATATTTGTCATATTTTGGCCATATGATTTTTGTCATATACCAATAATGGAATTTAAATTCTTTGCCAATGTTTAATATAAATAAATATGTGTATATGCACAATTTACATATTAGTATGTAGGCAAATATGAACAGATAAAATATTCATCCACAAAGCGAACAAATCTAGGTGGGCACACTCACACACAGGAAAGAGTGCCCCAAACTTACTATAAGTCTCCCTCCCTGATCCCTTCTGTCATTGCTATCTCCTGCCCAGGAGAACTACACTCTCAGCATAGAACGGTGTTTGTGGCTCCACTAAACACTGTCTCTTAGCCTCTTATGGTGCATTTGCAATACGGACTTTTAAGCTTCATGATTCAACATGGTGTCTTTCTATACTCCTATCCTTTTCCTATTGTGAAAAAGTTACGCATCATATAATGTGTCACTGCAAAGATTCTCTCGGTATCATTCAAACCCATTTATGCTGGAATTATGTCTGCTGTCACTGAAGAAAGATTATTAAACTGAAAAAGGGTGGTCTCAATACAATTGCAAGCCATTGTGTTAGATACAGATGTTTATTAAACTCGAGGCGGACCCATATTAACAAGAATGTGTGGGGAAGAGATGGGTCTGATGCAAGATGAAGGAAGGCTCCTCTGCAGCACAGAGGGCATAAGATCAACACTTTAAATCCCGTTTCATTTATCACCATTGCATGGAATTGATTTTCTGTCCTTAGGAAACAAGATATTTTGTAACTGAGCCACAAGAAGGGAGTATGGTTTGGCTCCAAACTTTTTTTTTTAAGGAAAGGGAGGTGTAGGTGGATCTGGGAGGAGTTAGGAGAGGAAGGTGACTATGATTCAAATACCCTGAATGAAATTCTCCAAGAATTAATAATATTGTTTAAATTTTAAGACAGAAAGCATTTTTCCAAAATGAGTGTAAATTAGATTTACATATGATTAGAGCACCTTCATGCTAGTTTTATGATTTTTCCTTTTTTTTTGTACTTATTATAAAATGAATTTACTATCATTCAACATTTGTCTTTGATGTAATGTATTGAATTTTCCCAAAGTATTTCCTAGTCACTCATGCATTGTTTCTAGATATCGTCATGACACAACCAAACATTTGCATTAAAAGATACAGTATCCAGTCTTAGAAGCAAATGGAAAAATTCTCCCAAAGTACTGAATCATGAAGTTGGGGAAGCCACAAAAATAAACAAAACAAACACAAAACAAAACAAAAACAACGACAACAAACCTTCAAAAGTCAGTGCATCACGTTCAGAAGAATCCATTACAGAGGGTGGATCTTGAAGTATGTGCAAAGAGAAATGAAGTAGCAGGTGGTTGGCAAATATCCTGATTTTTTGATACTTAATATTATGGTTTGGGGTGGATTATTTAATTTTGTTTCAGTGTGGGGCACACTGGGAAATGGAATTACTAATATAAAACACCCTTATGTTATTAGAGTTAGTGTAGGCTCATGACTGCACAATATATCCTGGCATTTGGCTCCTGGCCCTCAGGGGAGTCTCCCTCAGCTGTTCTCCCTATGGCTAACTTGAAGATGTCTTAATTGTTTTCTTTCCTATGCTGCCCCAAGCACTATGCCATCTGTCTTGATGAGAGTAGGTAGCACTCCACACCTCAGTGCAATTTTTGACATATCTATGTGATGGACATTTAAGCCCATTCATTTCCTCCAAGGCCTCTGAAGAGAAGAATATCAGTACCACTTATCACGCCATGCCCCTGATTCTAAAGTGGTGGAGTAAATGGACTGCGTGCTTTATTCTGTTTCTTGTTGCACCTGGGGCTGACTATGTATGTATGTATGTATGTATGTATGTATGTATGTATGTATGTATGTATAATCAATCTATCATCTATATATTTATTTATTCATTAATTTACTGTCATTGACACCATTTCCCATACCTATAGGCTTACCGGCTTTTTCTGCCAAGCTAAACATACCCAAATAGCTTCCATATTTAGGAAAAATTAATTAATCTCTTATTAAACCATTAACTTTTCCATTAACAACCTTTTAATTTGTAGCCAGGCATGTGAGGTATGGTGTTCTTTTGTTCTCCATGAAGAAATGAACTCATGTAAGCATATTTCAGAAAGTAATGTAGTACTGGAAATACAATTTCATCTACTATCTATCAACCTTCAGAAATACTATTTTAAAATGTTATCTATATTTGCCCTTATTAACATAATTTAGGTGGTGATTATTTGCATCAATTGTTCAAAAATTGTGGTTCATGAGTGGTCCAATAGTTAAAGAGCCCATGAAATAAAAAGTATATTTTATAATAATGTTGAAGTATTTTATTCAACATATTTACTTTTGTATATATTGGTTAAATAGCAAGAGTAGGGAAAATTGCTTGCTCTTTACCCTGAAACCCAGGAAAGAGCACTAAGCCATGTCACCAATTACAGTAGTTGTAATAATGACCTCCTCAGAGAGAAAAAACATTTTACTAAAGAATATGCTTTGGACTGGAGAGTTTGCTCAGTAGTTATGAGCACTCTTCATCATTCAGAAGACCCAGGTTCAAATACCAGCACTCAAATAAAACTAAAGACTATGCTTTTAAAAGTAGTGAAATAAACACTTACCTCTGCCACAAAATGTATAATTTCAAACAATGAAAAAACTGATGACTTTAAATAAAAAGTAAACTCTCAAAATATATTTTGAGATTTATCTTACCAATGTAAGATAAGAAACTATATAAACATACACATATGTAGGAAATACAAAATTTTATATGTTTTTAATTCAATTATTTAAATTGACTGATAAAGTTTCATAAATTTACATGGGGTCTTGTGATGAATTTAGGCACGTATATGTAATACATGTATATTATTTATCTGATTACACTATTGAATCTATTGTTTTTCTTGTGATAATATTCAAAGACTTATTTCTCACTTTTCTGACCAAATATAGTATATTACCCTCATATCAATTCACCTACTATTACTAAATTACTGGAATATGTTTCTCCAATCTCATCATAACTACGGAGGATTTTTAACAAGATTTTATCTTTATGTGTATGGGCATTTTGCCGGGATGTATGCCTGTGCATCACATGTGTGCCTGGTGCCTGCAGAAGACAGGAGAGAGTGTGGATCCCCTGAGACTGCAGTTATAACTGGTGGTGAGTCACTAGCCTTGTGGGTGCTGAAATCAAATCCAGGTCCTCTGGAATAGTAACCATCTCTTAACCTCTGAGCCATCTCTCCAGCCCCACAACTCCTGAGGATTGTTAACTGAGCTCTTGGTGTTGTCACTTACATTTAGTTGTTTATTTGGTACAGGTAGTCACTCTAGTCCAGGCTAGTCCAAATGAAAAACTGAGTCTTTATAGATGATTAAGCTACATGTATTATTTGTGTGCATTTTTTTTCTTTCTGAAATTTTTTACAACTAATTTAATAAGAATTTAATTAACAAATACTCACTTGTCTCTTCTATGTACAGGCAGGATATTAAGTAGATGTTTGATACATGACAGTAAGCTTATTTGCCATTTTCTCTGACCTTTAGCCACTAACTCAGCAGAATCTAATATGGAAAATTAGGGAGGTGGGATGCTGTGTGGTTGAGTACAACGTCTGTGAAAGATTATATAATAGAGAACACAAAATATACAAGTTCTGTAGGAGTAGAACAAGAGACACCTGAATAGATAAAAATTTATGTACAAAAGCCATTTCTAATGAAGCAGGTGAGAATTTATTTAAACAGCAGTGGAAGGAGATACAAATATCTGAAATTTGCTGTATAAGATTTGGAGCAGGGAAGTAGAGCATCTCCTGAAGGACAACAGGGAATCTGGGGAGAATTTCACATTATGCAGATTTTTGTGAAGCTTTTGTGATGACAAGGAGAAGAGACGGAGAAAGTAAGGCAGGGTTACTAGGAGGAGTGGAGCCTCAGAAATAATTATGGGGAAGTTGACACTCTAAGAGTTTATGCTCATCAAACTTTCTGATTTCCTAGGGTTTTTATCTCATTTCCTGGGTCCACTGTTATTATCATTTAAAACTGCCCACCAGCTGTCCTTATGATTTTCCAAGCGGGTCACCATACCTCTCTGTGGTCTCTACCTGGTTAAAATAAACTGCTAATGGCTCCCAGTGTGGAACAGTTTTGACCTGCGCCAGTTGCGGTGGAGACTTATTTGATTGTAAACGTAGTGGATACTGTTTTGATTATTCACAATTAAGATGTAAAATGGGAGAATGGTTTTATTTAAACATATGTTCTAAAATTGCTGAATGGAAAAAAGGGGGAGAGAAAAAAAGAACTCATCGAAATAGTTAAAGACTTCTGTTATCCCTTTTCCTTTAACAAATAGAGTCTGAGGGGTGGGTAAAAAGATGCTTAAAATCTAGTCCATGATTCTCTTTTACTCTTAACAACTACATTGGTTTAGGAACAAAGAGAAAGAAGGGGAAAAAATGAGGATTCCAAGAATGTCCCATACCCAAGATTCACAATTCTAATATTTCTCCTTTCTTTTTTGATTATGGCGTGGAGCAACACTCTGTAAGACTGTTCGCTGCTTGGTGACCCGCAAAGGTAGAGTTTCAAGCCAGCTTCTTGACAGTCTATAAACACACTTTCTATCAACCAGATTTCCCACTTCCTTGGATAATGTGGCATAAACACCAGTTAGTTAAATCCAGTTGCAACTATTCTCTGACTATCTACAGACGAAGAGCACTACCCATGGGAGCTGCGTCGCAGCACTCTGTGCCTGTCCAGCTCAAGCATGCCACCTACAGTGGGCAGAGCACGGACATCCCCATCCTACCTCTATCATATTTTGTAGATACTATGCATACAAATAGAGACATTCTCTAGTACAACTATATTCACTCATGCACTGCTGGATATATTAGTGAGATATTAAAACCTATAAACTGACCATAATCTCCAATAATAAACACATAAGGTATTGAAGACAAATGGAGAAAAAGAAGAAAGAAAGGAAGACCAAAACCTCCCTTACTCTCATAAAAAGTCTTGTGCTCAAATGCCTTTCACCGTGACTCTTTTTTTTTTTCCTTTAAATGACACCCCTAAGAAATGCACACTCCCAAACCCTACGGTAATTTGCATTCTTGTGGTTAAACAAGCCAGTGTGAAATCTTTAAATAAACCCTAAGAGCTTCATAACTGAGCCTCAAATGTCAGTGTTGTTGCTTGATCGTTAAACATGGTTTCAGCTGCGGCTTGTGGTCTCTTGTAAAGTAAACCTTGTGGAAAGAGCCCGTGTTTACAGCTCATTTCTGATGCCTAGGGAGGGAATGTATCACACCAGCTCTGCTGCTGCGTGGAAACATTCTGCTAATTCCTAAACTCTTTCCCAAATGTGGACATGATGCAATCCTGAATATGGAACCATAAACTCAGTGACTGATGGGAGAAAGTACCTGAGGTCTCTGCTCCCTGAGCACTGCAACCCTCTGCATTCCTAGGTCACTGAACCTTCTTTCCATGGCCTTCACCCAGGCCTTCACGTGGATCCCACCCATTTATTTCAGCACCACTGCACTCCTGATCACTCGGCATGAAAGCAGATTGCCTGGTCTCTTCTAGTACACCTGGTCCCAGGATCCCTGACAAAGGGCAAAGAGACTTTAACTGTGCATAGAAATTAGGCATTAGTTGCTTTTTTTTCCATTCACAGAACTCATCACAAATGGCAAGTATTGCTTCACTTTCTGCCTGTGGTTTCCTTGTTTACTGAATTTCTTCCTCTGTGAAATAGAAGCTTGGTCACCATAATAGTCCTGACTTCTTTATCTTTTTGCATTCATCACATAGTACTATGTTTGAGGGATAACTATAATATATATATACATATATATGGAATATATAATATATATTTGGAATGTCTGAATAAATGTCCCCACTCAAGCTGAGCAGTGTTACAGTCTCTTCTTATTACTAAACAGATGTAAATAACAAGAATAATTCATCCTGCCACCATCTGTTATGTGGCAGCTAATGGACAATAAAGGTAGAGAAGAGGTAATTGCTGAACTTCATTCGTTGGGTGAATAACGTACTTGGTATTTAAACTCTGCCTACATTTTCCCATCACTGAACAATAGATTCAGGAATAAAACTAATGCTCCCCAGCATGCATTGTTCTCAGAAAAAAATAGAAGAAAGTTTAATGTTAGATATTTGGCTAACTCCACATTCTTTGTGTGTGTGTGTGTGTGTGTGTGTGTGTGTGTGTGTGTGTGTGTGTCCACCCCACAAGGTTCTGGTACACTTATTTGTCTCTTTAAACCTGAACCAAAGTAGTGGAATAACTGGAACCTTCCTTTTTGTTCCTTTAGATATGTGCTCTGAATTCACACATAGGAACAATGTAACTCAAGGAACTAAATATGAGGGGTTATATTATGTCATGCTTCCTGGCCGCCTGCTTTTGTCAGGCCTCACTATCTGACTTCCATAACTACCAAGACTTCCTTACTAACATAGTTACCAGTTAGTTCACAGTAACATTGTTTATTCATGAAAGCTGTCTAGCTGCAACCACAAGAGAGATGTCTGCAAATTCGTATGAGAATACAACTAACATGTTGTTTGATTTAAAAAATAATAATAATAAGTGAACAGATGATGGACATGAAGTGAGAAAGATTCCAAAAATTATCAATGGAAATGAAAGTTAATTGGCTCTTTTCTAAGATGGCCTGTGGCTACTAGCCACTGAATAGAAATGTGAGTGTAGAAAGACAGCTGTGGCAGAGTTTGGCCATTGACTCTGCCTGCAGCCAAACTTGCCCTTTTTTAGGCAGAATTCTGTCAGTGGTAGAAATGAGGAAATATTGCCCAGTGGCTTGTTTGCCACATTTAGAGCCATCCCCATAAGGAGGTTCTTTGGTGCTCATCATCCTCTTTGAGGTAGACTAGGTTTTGGCAGGAGTTAACCTGTCTCATTGTCAGTGAATCTTTAAAATAATAAAACCATTTTAAATGCCATATTCTGTATGTCTCTGAGGTTTTTAAATACCTTATCTAACTATTTTACCTTATCTTTCTATAGAATCATATCTATCCATTGTACCTAAGCAAGTCCTCAATAGAATAGTTCCTGCCTCACAAATATGTCTGTCAGATATATTGGGACAGAAAACTGAAAAAGATGCTCCAATGTTATAGAGAGTTTTGGGTAACTATTCAGGGAACAATCCATCTCTGTCATCTTCTCATTTGGGAAGCAGCTAACCTGCATTCCCATCATATTCAGGTAATTAATTTTATACCTTTTCAAGTCTCTATGGGGTTGAAGACCAGATAGTGTAGTTTTACAATGAAGCTTAGTTGTTTAGGGGTTAAGATGTTTTTAGGTCTAGATAGATGTTTAAGTTGATAATGACAAGATGTGATGAAGATTCATTTACATTCAGAATTTTAGACACACCAAGATATGAAAGATGTTTTCTTCAAGGCAGGAAGATAGCCTTGACGATAGCCAAAACACTAAGAATGTAACATGTATATAATTCCTGATTGTATCATGGTTTTTCTTGGTATAGGCAGTTTATGGTATATATGTGTAATAATATAAATGTATATGTAAAAAATTAAAAATATTTAATATTTTTAAAAATAAAGTTTAGAATATATATTACATATTATATGTATAATATTATATATATGTGTGTGTATGTATATATATATATATATATTGCTTTCAATTTTCCTATCCAGTACTCATAGAGCACGGAAGAATGTAGAAAAATAAGTGAATGAGGAAACCTTCATATCACTAAGGCATGCACGTTAGTGAATTTTGAAAGACTACATCTAAAAATAACATATTAAGATGACTTTATAAAATTTGCCATTGCTATCAACGTAGATAGTCATGCAAGAGTAAAACAAAATAAGTAATCAGAAGCCAGAAAATTGTATTTGTTTATAATGAATTGAAACACAAAATAAAAGAATAAATTAGGAAAAAATGAAAAGAATGAAGAAAAGCAGTTGTTGATTATAATTCCAAGGAGCAACAACACAAACCCATATCAACTGGTGTCGTCATTATGCAGGTCTTGTTTCTCTATCATATTGTTGAGATTCTATTGGTGTAGTTTCTCTGTTTTATATAATAAATACAATCTCAAAGCAAATTTTGCTCCTCTGTCTCAAATAATCATTCAATCCACTCTTTTGCTACGATGCCAGAGTATTTGGTTTACATAACTTATTCATTTTCACTTGTAGATGCCTGTGATGGCTCCATTTTCTACAAAAAGAAGTTTCTTTGATGAAGAGTGAGAGCTACACTTACCTGTGGGTATAATGGTAGGCATTTATAATGCAGTTAGAAATTATGCTGCCTCGGAGAAGTAGCAGAAGCAGTTTCTCCTCTAGGGTCTATGGGTCACTAACCACAATTAATTGTCTAAGTTTTTATAGTACTAGGCATGAATTTCCCCTTATTGAGCAGGCTCTGAGTCCAATTAGACAGCTGTTTGTTACACCCAAGATGTAAGTGCCACTATTGTACCACTGGGACAGTCTTGCTAGGCTGGTCATTGGTTGTAGTTCATAGATTTTTTAGTTATTTGGAACTGTTGATTGATTTTCTCTCTAGGTAACTTGCAGAACAACTTTAGATATTGTAAGTGCTAATCTTCAGGGAGGAAGTATCCAGGTCAGTTCCTGCTCAGTTTTTCTGAGTTCTGTGTCTGTCTTTTACTTGGGGTTAGTACCAGGACCAACCACTGGAAATTAAAAGGAGACCACAGAGAAGGGATGAAGAGGGAGCTCCTGAGAGAATAATAGAACACAGATATTGGGAATAGAAAATACCAATAACCCAGGGAATATATAATCAAGTTACACCACATGTGTGATGATTCTCCCAAGAGACATAGACTATGTAGCAAGAAACCACAACATTGAAAACCCATTTTAGAGTTGTTGAACAGGGAACTCCAATAGACCCTTCAAAACAATATATTGTTGATTCCCTTGATTGCTTATTTTTTCCCTTTTATAAATTTTATTTATTTATTGTTCTCACACACAATACATCTCAACCACACACCTCCATCCCTCCTCTTTTTCAAATACCCCCTCACCTCCTTTCTCCCCAATATCCACTGCCCTTCCATTTCCCTTCAGACAAGAGAAGGCCTCCCAGTGATATCAACCAAGCTCAGCAGAACAGGATGCAATAAGAATAGGTATATACAATCATATCAAGGCTGGGCAGGGCTTCCCAGGAAAAGGATCCCATAAACAGGAGAAAGACACAGAGATACCTTTCCCCCACTCCCACTGTTGGTAATCCAACAAAAGTCCCAAGCTAAACAACCATATCATGTATACAGAAGGATGGT
>OU015752.1:25570988-25586651 GCA_907169655.1 Acomys percivali
AGCGAACATGGCCAGTGTGAGTACAGGCAGACATGCTTTCCAGGTGGGTAGATTTGCAAAGAGAGATGTTGATGAAATCAAGGATTCTTAATACCACCCTGCAGAAAAGGATTAATATCTCTATGAGTGACAAGAATTTTATACAGTAAAAATCCTTAGGACTCTACTACACAATTAAGAAAGATTATTAGTGAACTGAGCATACTTTCAGGAAATAACTTGACTTTAAAATACCAGTGGTTCTCTGAGAAAAGCAAAACAACCAGACATTTTTTTCACATTTAAACACTATTCACAGCAGCACCAAAACACACTGAAGCCTTAAGAAATAGAAGCTTGAGAGAGTGCTCCATGTTTAAAAGGACCGTTAGTCTTGCTGAAGACCTAGGTTCAGTTTCAAGGACCCACAAAACTGTTCACATTTGTCTGATAATGCCTGTCCCAAGGCGAGTCCAGTGACCTTTTCTGTCCTCCACAGGCACTGTACATGAATGGTAAACAAACATGTATGCAGGCAAATCAGCTGTAACACATATTAGTAAAGTGTTTTTAACTTTGAGAAATAATTTTTTAAAAACATAAATTTTAAAAACTTATGTAGGGCAAGGGATCCAAGATGGCGGCAAGCAGTGTGGACCGTGTTTGGAAGCTCCAGTGAACAATCCGGGGAATTGCACAGATTTCTGAGCCAGGAACACCAAGGTCCTGACACCACGGCAGCAGGAGTGCTCCACGGTTCGGAAGGACCAGGGTGCGGAGGACCTGCGTGCCCCTACACACGGGAGGAGTGCGGATTTTCTTGGATCAGAGCAACGATGGCACAAGCACCATCAGCGGCACCAGCAGCAGCAACTGAGGTTTGCAGCTCAGAGCCTCCCAGTGGAGGCGGTTAGTGTGGTGGCTGGTGGGAGTTGCTGCGGGAGAGGGGACACTGGACAGGATTTGGGTCGCATGGTGCCTTGTGACCCAAACTGGATTCGGCGGACAGTTCAGCCCCAGAGTCCTGGAAACAGATCAGGACGCAGTGCTGTGGAGATGCTGACTCAGCACAGCAGGCAATTCTGCCCAAGGCAACAGCTTAGCGCAGTCACGGCTCCCCTGCTGTGACGCAGGCTGGGCAGAGTGCTCATGTCCACCAAAGGCACCATCTCAGCGCAGCCGCAGTTCACCTGCTGTGACGCAGACTGGGCAGAGCGCTCAGTTCTACCCTAGGCGACATCTCAGCACAGCCACAGTTCACCTGCTGTGACGCTGGCTGGGCGGAGAGCTCAGTCCCACCGGAGGCGCTAGCGCACATCAACGAGCAGTTCTGCTCAAGACACTAGCTCCCCTCAGAGGGCAGTTTTGGGGCGCTGACGCAGGCTGAGGTCAGCACGCAGATTCAGCCCAGAGGCCCAGGCTGGACTTGCCGGGCAGATTAGGCCCAGAGATTCTTCCTGAGCTGTACACACAAGCTCGGCAGCCCCAAGACTCTGGCTGGACTATGCACGCAGTATAGGCCCGGAGTCCCGGGCTGAATTCAGCATGCAATGTGGGTCCATAGTCACTAGCTGAGCTTGGTGCACAATTCTGCCCCAGAAACTCGGGTGGAACTCGGCGTGCAGCTTAGAGCCAGAGTCCCTAACCATGCTTGACAGACAGATTGGGCCCAGAGTCTCTAGTAGAGCTTTTGGCACAGTCCTGGCTCTAATACTCTGGTTGGACACAGTGTGCAGTTTGAATCCAGAATTCCTGGCTGAGCTGCACGGATGTTTCGGGCATGAGTCAATAAATAACCACAGGAAGCAGTTTGGCTAAACACCCCTAGCTGAGCTTGGTACTCAGTCACAGCCCGAAAATTCTGGCTGGACCCTGTGTGCATTTTGATCCTAGAATTCCTAGCTGAGCTCGGCAGACGGTTCAGGCCCTGAGATTCTAGCTGAGCTCAGAGAGTGGTTTGGGACCAGTGTCCCTGGCTGGACTTGGCAGGGAACCCAGAAGACTGTGGATACCTTGGCCTGACCCAACGCTCATCCAGAGACCCAGAACGATTGCAGGACCCACAGCACAGGGGAGCTGAGGATCACTGGCTGTGAGAGCCCAAAACGCCAGGGCTCACCTACTGCCATCCAGAAAAGTGAAAAATCAGAGCTTCCAACCTACGGAAATCGTGAGACAACAAGTGAATCTATCATCAGACTCCCTCCATCCAACTCGGGAAGCTACCCAACCAAAACAAAGTCGGCAAGATGTCTAAAGGACAGCGTAAAAGCATATGCAAAAAAACCCAAATCAACATGGCGTCTCCAGTTTCCAGTTATCCCAAAGAAAACAACCCAGAGAGCTCAAATACAACGGAAATACAAGAAAATGACCTCAAATCCTTAATAAGGAGCATATTAATGGAGGAAACAAATAAAATTCGTAATCAAATACAGGAAGATGCAGCCAAACAGGTGAGAGACATAAAAGAAGCACATAGAGTGGAACTGGAAAAATGTCAGGAAAATGCAAATAACCAGATGGAAGAAATAAATAAAACGGTTCAAGCTTTGAAGACCTATAAAGAGGCAATGGAAGAAACTCAGGAATATACAAAAAATCAGGTGAAAGAAATAAAAAAATCTGATCAAGATCTGAAGACGAAAATGGATTCAATGATAAACACATAGACGGAAGAAAAACGAGAACGTGAGACCTCAGAGAAGAAGGCGAGCAACACAGAGGTGAGCTTTTCCAACAGATTCCAAGAGACGGAAGAATGAATCTCAGGTCTAGAAGATACAATCACAGATCTTGAAGCAACCATTAAAGAAAATGCCAAATCTGGAAAACTCCTGACACAAAACATCCAAGAAATTAAAGACACCATGAAAAGAAGAAATCTGAGGATAATAGGCATTGAAGAAAGAGAAGATATCAGACTCCAAAGCCCAGAAACTATTCTCAACAAAATCATAGAAGAAAATTTCCCCAACCTAAAGAAAGAGATACCTATAAACATACAAGAGGCCTACAGAACACCAAATAGAATTGACCAGAAAAAGAAAACTGCCCGTCACATAATAATCAAAACACAAAACATACAGAACAAAGAAAAAGTATTAAAAGCTGCAAGGGAAAAGGGCCAAATAAGATTCAATGGCAAACCTATCAGAATTACACTAGACTTCTCAGCAGAGACCATAAAAGCCAGAAGAGCCTGGACAGAGACCCTGCAAACCCTGAGAGAGCACAGATTCCAGGCCAGACTACTTTACCCAGCAAAACTATCAATAACCATTGATGGACAAAATGAAATATTCCATGACAAAAACAAATTCAAACAATACCTATCCACAAACCCAGCTTTACAGAAGGTACTAGAAGGAAAACTCCATCCCAAAGGGTCAAGCTACAACCAAAACTACTCAGGAAATAGGTAACTATACCATTGCAAAAACACAGCTACACAAACACTCAATTGGAAACAACATCAAAACTAAGACTCTTAACAGTCACTGGTCGTTAATATCTCTCAACATCAATGGCCTCAATTCTCCAATAAAAAGACATAGACTAACTGAATGGGTGCATAAACAAGATCCAACATTCTTCTGCATTCAACAAACACATCTCACCTATAACGATAGACATTACCTCAGGGTAAAAGATTGGAAAAAAATATTCCAAGCAAATGGTTACAAGAAGCCAGCAGGCATAGCCATTTTAATATCAAACAAGATAGACTTTCAACCAAAATTAATCAAAAGGGATACAGAAGGACACTTCATACTCATCAAAGGTAAAGTCAACCAAGATGACATCACAATTCTGAACATCTATGCTCCCAATACAAGGGCACCCACATTTGTAAAAGATCTGCTAAAAAAACTTAAACCACACATCGATCACCACACAATAATAGTGGGAGACTTCAACACCCCACTCTCACTGAAGGATAAGTCATTGAAACAGAAACTGAGCCGAGAAATAACATCATTAACCAATGCCATGGGTCAAATGGATCTAACAGATATCTATAGAACCTTTCACCCAAACAAGAAAGAATATACCTTCTTCTCTGCACCCATGGAACCTTCTCCAAAATTGATCACATCGTAGGTCACAAAGCAGACCTCAACAGATACAAGAGGATTGAAATAATACCTTGTATCCTATCAGATCACCATGCTCTTAGGCTGCAATTCAACAACAGAAACACAAAAAGCTTACACGTACGTGGAAACTAAACAACTCTCTGCTAAATGACACATGGGTCAGAGAAGAAATAATGAAAGAAATCAAGGAGTTTCTGAAATTCAATGATAATGAGCGAACAACATACCCAAATTTGTGGGATACATTGAAAGCAGTGTTAAGAGGAAAACTCATAGCACTAAGTGCCTTTAAAAAGAAATTGGAAACATCACACATAAGCAACTTAACAAAACAGCTGGAAGCCCTAGAAAAAAAAGAAGCAGAAACACCCAAAAGGAGTAGACGTCTGGAAATAATCAAACTCAGGGCTGAAATTAACAAATTAGAAACTAAGAAAACAGTCCAAAGAATCAACAAAACCAAGAGCTGGTAATTTAGGAAAATCAATAAGATAGACCGTTAGCCAAACTAACTAAAAGGCAGAGAGACAGTATTGAAATCAACAAAATCAGAAATGAAAAGGGAGACTTAACAACAGACACTGAAGAAATACAAAGAATCATAAGATCCTACTTTTAAGGCATATATGCCACAAAATTTGAAAACCTAAGGGAAATGGATGATTTTCTTGATCAATTTCACTTGCCAAAGTTGAGTGAAGAACAGATAAACAAGCTAAATAGTCCCATTTGCCCTACAGAAATAGAAGCAATCATTGATAGTCTCCCAACCAAAAAAAAAAAAAAAAGCACAGGGCCAGATGGTTTCAGTGCAGAATTCTACCAGACCTTCAAAGACGAGCTAATACCGATACTCTTCAAGCTACTCCAAAACATATTCTATGAGGCCATAGTCACGTTGATACCTAAACCTCACAAAGACTCAACAAAGAAAGAGAATTTCAGACCAAATTCTCTTATGAACATCGATGCAAAAATACTAAATAAAATTCTTGCAAAACGAATATAAGAACACATAAAGGATATCATTCATCATGACCAAGTAGGCTTCATTCCAGGCATGCAGGAATGGTTTAATATACGGAAATCCATCAATGTAATCCACCACATAAACAAACTGAAAATAAAAAACCACATGATCATCTCTTTAGATGCAGAGAAAGCATTTGATAAAATCCAACACCCATTCATGTTTAAAGTTTTAGAGAGAACGGGGATACAAGGCACTTTCCTCAACATAATAAAGGCTATCTACAGCAAGCCAATAGCCAAAATCAAAGTAAATGGGGAGATACTCAAGGAAATTCCTCTAAAATCGGGAACAAGGCAAGGCTGCCCACTCTCTCCATATCTCTTCAATATAGTACTCGAAGTTCTAGCCAGAGCAATAAGACAACAAAAGGAGATCAAGGGTATTCAAATGGGAAAAGAGGAAGTCAAACTATCCCTATTTGCAGATGATATGATAGTGTACATAAGTGACCCTCAAAATTCCACCAGAGAACTTCTACAGCTGATAAACACTTTCAGCAATTTGGCTGGATACAAAATTAACTCAAAAAAGTCTGTAGCCTTCCTATACACAAATGACAACCTTGCAGAGGAAGAAATTAGGAAAGCCATACCCTTCACATTATCCACATGCAATATAAAGTATCTAGGAGTTACTTTAACTAAGCAAGTGAAGGACTTGTTTGAAAAAAATTTCAAAACTCTGAAGAAGGAGATTGAAGATGACATGAGAAGATGGAAGGATCTTCCTTGCTTCATGGATAGGGAGAATTAACATAGTAAAAATGGCCATCCTACCAAAAGCAATCTACAGATTCAATGCAATCCCTATCAAAATACCTACACAATTTTTTAAAGACATTGAAAGTTCAATTCTGAACTTCATATGGAAAAACAAAAAACCCAGAATAGCAAAAACGATCTTGTACAATAAAAGGTGCTGTGGAGGAATCTCCATACCTGATCTCAAATTGTACTATAAAGCAATAGTAATTAAAACAGCATGGTACTGGCACAGCAACAGGCTGGTTGATCAGTGGAAGCGAATTGAAGACCCAGATATGAATCCACACACGTATGGTCACTTGATTTTTGACAAAGAAGCCAAATCCATTCAATGGAAAAGGAAAGCATCTTCAACAAATGGTGCTGGTCTAACTGGATGTCTATGTGTAAAAAAATGCAACTGGACCCGTATTTGTCACCTTGCACAAAACTCAAATCCAAGTGGATTAAAGACCTCAACATAAAACCAGAGACACTAAGTCAGTTAGAAGAAAAAGTGGGGAAGAGCCTGGAACATATTGGCACAGGAGACAACTTCCTGAACAGAACACCAACAGCCCAGGCCTTAAGGTCAACAATTAATAAATGGGACCTCATGAGGCTGAGAAGCTTCTGTAAGGCTATAGACACTGTCAAGAGAACAAAGCGACAGCCTACAGACTGGGAAAATATCTTCACCAACCCTACATCTGACAAAGGTCTAATATCCAAAATATATAAAGAACTCAAGAAATTAAACACCACCAAACCAAATAACCCAATTGAGAAATGGGGCTTGAAACTAAACAGAGAATTCTCAACAGAAGAATATCAAATGGCTGAGAAACACTTAAAGAAATGCTCAAACTCCTTAGTCATCAGGGAAATGCAAATTAAAACAACTGTGAGATTTCATCTTACACCCATCAGAATGGCTAAGATCAAAAACTCAAGCGACACCACATGCTGGAGAGGATGTGGGGAGAGAGGAACACTCCTTCATTGCCGGTGGGAATGCAAACTAGTACAACCACTTTGGAAATCTATCTGGTGCTATCTCAGAAAACTGGGAATAGGACTTCCTCAAGACCCAGCTATTCCACTCCTTGGAATATACCCAGAAGATGCACCAGCACACAACAAGAAATTTGCTCAACCATGTTCATAGCAGCCTTATTCATAATAGCCAGATCATAGAAACAGCCTAAATATCCCTCAGTAGAAGAATGGATAAAGAAACTGTGGTACATATACCCTATGGAATACTACTCAGCTATTAAAAACAAGGAATTCCCGAAATTTGTGGACAAATGGATTGAGCTAGAGATGATCATAATGAGTGAGTTAACCCAGAAGCAGAAAGACTCAAATGGTATATACTCACTTATATCTGCATACTAGCCCAATGGGCATGTCCCACGAAAGCCTTCCCTTACCAAGAAACTGGGACAGAGGGGAGGACATCCTAATGGGACTCTAGATGAGAGAACCATGGGAGAATAGCAATGTAGAAGGATCCAGTGGTTCCTAGAAACCTACAAGTAGAACATTATGATAGGCAGATTTGGGTCAAGGGGTCCCGCTCAAACTATGGCACTAGCCAAGGACAATACAGGCGGTAAAATTTAAACCCCTACCCAGATCTAGCCAATGGACAGGACAGTCTCCACACTTGAGTGGACATTGGGATATGACTTTCTCATGTACTCTGGTGCCTCACATTTGACTATGTCCTCTGGAGGGGGAGACCTAGTGTCACTCAGAGGAAGGACAGCAGGTCACCCAGAAGAGACTTGATACCCTATGAGCATATACAGGGGGAGGAAGTCCCCTTCAGGAACAGTCATAGGGGAGGGGAATAAGGGGAAAATGGGAGGGAGGGAAGAATGGGAGGATACAAGGGATGGGATAACCATAGAGATGTAACAAGAATAAATTAATTTTTAAAAAAATTAATTTTAAAAACAAAAAAAAGAAAAGAAATCATAAAAAAAGGATCCCAATTTTATATTGCTGAGCATAAATTGTAAATTGTTGGCATAATTAATAATTCCAAAGACCCTCATTCAATTTTAAAGCTGATATCTTACTTCTAAAAGATTATATTTTATCTGTAATTATGTGTAATAGATGAGTGTAGATTGGTACACATGAGTACATGTGCCCTCATAGATCAGGAAAAGGGATCTGAGCTACCTTGGTGCTGGAGTAACAAACAGTTGTGAGATTACTGGTTATGGATACTGGGAACTGAAGTCAGGTCCTCCATCAAATGGGTATGCACTCTGACCCTCTGAGCAATCTCTCTACCCCAGACTTCTTACTTTTAATATATAATATGGTTGTGTTAATTTAGCCACTATAACATTTTATTGTTTTGGTTAACTTTTCTAATTTTTGTTTGCCCTGATTTCATAGTGATTCTAATTTATTAGGGATTTATTAAAGGTATGTACCTTCCTTACAAGCCAACTGCCCTAAACAGGAGGGAAAAGAGATTAAGGAGAATGAGAATGGAACCTTCTGGGCATCAGTTCTGTGTGGAAAATCCCCTGGCGTAATTGTTAGGAGTCTAGCAGATCTTCAATCCAACAGAAGAAACCGCATGGTTTGTGGACAGAACCGGAGAAATCCACCGAGCTTGCTGTCCGCAGTAAGGACCTTGGCTAGGAACCTCTGACCTCTCTCACCCCCTCCTCACAGCTTCCTCCTCCTCCTAATTGATGGTCCTTTTTGCAATACAATCCTTGGGCAGAGATACCCAAGCCTGAGCATGTGGTTTGTCTTGGGCTGAACCCTCCTCTCTCTGAGTCTATCTAAGGTCTTTATCAATTTCTGGAGACAAAGTCTCTGTGGGGTCAAACTACCCAACACTGATTTCACCTTGGGCCCAGCCTAAGGCAAGGTTACATTCTCTTCACAAAGTTTACCATTGGTTTTGTCATTGCTTTACATTTAACTTATAAATGAAACATTTGCATATTGAAACATCAAAATAATCATTTGAAAGTGATCATAGGATCTAGAGAGCCTTCCAGAGGACTAGGGTTTGATTCCTAGTAACCCTGTGGTAGGTATCAACCATCTATAATCCCATCCATCTAGAATTCAACATCTTATGGCCTCTGTGTGCACTGCACTCATGCGCTACACTGGTATACATGCAGACAAAACAACTGTGAACACAAAATAAAAACAAATAATTTAAAAAATGTTAAATGTAGTCATAAAAATTGTTCCTTTTCCAAAATCACCTATCTCCACATTTATATTTAGATATATATATCTTGGACTTGGATGCATTTTTACTTCTGTTTTAAACAAAATATAAATGCTATACTGCATCCACTGTTTCACTTATAAACATTCTGGTAATCTTTCCTTACAAATATATGTATGTAAATTTAATAATATTTCACTTGCAAATATATACTAGAATAATACATTAATTCATATACAGAATAAAACATGTGAATTCTGCCCATATTTGTATGATTAAACCATCTGATCACAATAATAGAGAATGTGTGCTGAGTCCAGGAATACATGGAGTAATAAACTGGATAGAATTTGTCAATTCTTCCCACATAGGCCACTGATCAAGGTACACTCCAACCAAACATGCATCAGAAAAACTGACTCCTCTAACCCAGCCAATACAGTGTATTTTTAAATGTTTCTATTTTTTTTCAATATGATATGTAAAAAACATAATATGCCATTCTAAAAGTTTTCTAACTGTAGCAAGTAAGAACCATCTAAGGACAACTAACCTATTCTCAATTTGACAGTTCTAGAAATATTCTATTATTTAGAAATAGCTCTTATTTGTCCCCAATTACAAAATAACTTTTAAAATCCCAGAAGCACATGTTACATGTTAGTTCAAATGCCCGTATGGGGAGAAGTGGATCTTTCTTTGTTGTCTCTAAATGTTAGATGTCATTTAGAACTGGGGGACATAGTCATTTCAGATCTAATATTGGTCATAATAAGTGTATATATTGCATAATAGCAATATTGTTTGACTTGTATTTGTAAAAATCTGTTTCCATCATGGAAACGAAATGAATTAAATATTTTCTTCTAAATTAATTTCCAATCTCCTAATATTTAGCATTGAATTCATCAGCCATTCAATTGCCTGAGCACTAAAAACCTATGATTTAAGTTTTCTCTTCATGGAATAATGAGATTTTTATCTAGAGTGTTTTATTAATTTTTGCATTATATTTTTACATTTTAATTCAATGTATGTAGCCTTTCTGTTAATTTCTTGAGGTCATTATTTAATTTATTATAATTTATTCAGATTACATCCTTATTGTTATCCCCTTGCTTGTATCTTCCTGTTCCCCATCCTCTTTCCTTCTTCCAGCCTATTCCCCTCCCCTAGACCTCTGACAGAAGGGACCATCCTCCCCACCATATGACCACAGCCTATTAGGTCCCATCCAGAAAGCCTGCTTCCCCTTCCTTTGTGTGCTGCCAGGCCTCCCCACTAACGGGAAGGAAGTGGTCATATGGGGCCAGCCAAGTCCATGTCAAAGGCAGTCCCTATTCCATCCACAGCTGTGGAGAATGAGCTGTCCATTTCCATTTCCTTTATCTGAACAGGGCATCTAGGCTTACTGCATGCCTTGTCTTTGGTTGGTGCCACAGCTTATACAGGCACCTCTGGTTCCAGATCCACCAGCCTTGATGGTCTCCATGTAGGTCTCCTGAACCATGTGGGTCCTTCCATGCCCCAGTTCTTTCATATCACTCTCAGAGTTCCACCCAGCGTCCTAAAGCGAGTCCCAGCATCTGTCCAGATGCCCCGCTGGGAGGTGTCTCTCAGAGGACATCTATGTTAGACTAATATCCATTTAGAAGTGAGTATATACTATGCATTTCTTTCTGCGTCTGGGTACCTCACTCAGGATGATCATATCTAGTTCCATCCATTTGCCTGCAAATTTCAAGATTTCATTGTTAATAGCTGAGTAGTATTTCATCATATAAATGTATCACAGTTTCTTTATCCATTGTTCAGTTGAGGGATATCTAGGTTGTTTCCAGATTCCAGCTATGACCAAAAAAAGGGCCACTATGAACATAGTTGAGCAAATATACTTGTATGGTGGAGCATTTTTGAGTATATGTCCAGGAATGGTATGGCTTGGTCTTGCAGTAGCACTATACTCAATTTTCTGAGAAAGCGCCATGAAAATCCCAAGTAAAAATTTAATATATTCCAGTAACTATTTTCCCCTCACAGGACTTTTTTCCTATTGAACTGTAGACCACTGTTAAGAAATGGTGTTTTCAATGGTTGTAAGTGCCAGAAAACAAGTTACTACTTTTTCATTTCATTATTTTTATTGCTCACAAGATAACTTAAAGTAAATCTGAATTACTTGCTAACAATCATAATGAGTCTCCAATTATCCATCCACAAAATAAAAGTAGTTAACAATATCCTCTTGTTATAGGATGTCATGAAAGAAAATAAATTTCTACTCCTAATATCCTTACAAATAAGAGGTCATTATATCTAAAGAACATTTAGAGCAAAGCACTTAAGAATTAAATTATTTGATTTCACATCACAAAATTATTTTACTCTCATTATCATATTTTCTGAAGACAATAAGGATTCCATAAAAATGTATAACCACATTCATCATTAACTTTTTAATGGAGAAACAATCAGAACAACAATTAATGCATCAAATAAAAAGTAATAATTCCACTTATTTGACATAAATCCTCTCTTATGAATTCAGTATGTTTTACAATTAGTTTGGAGATAAATCTCACATAGAGCATAATATTTTAGTCTAGTAAAAAAGTATATTCTGAGGAAATATTTTTTAAATAACCAAGTGATGATTTATAGACTATTTGGTAATAGATATGAGATTTCATTTCATTATTTTCATTACACAAAGATCTTGAGGGGGATTCACTAATACTAAATGCACTACCAGTGCAATCTGTGCCTTTATTTCTTGGTCTCCATTTTTTAAATTTGTGTTTTTGAGAATTTCTTGTTTAGCAGGATGGAATAAAAAAAGTATGTATTACAGTGTTTGAAACCATACATTCTCTGTGAACTATGCTCGTCTTGAGTGTGCTACACTTAGACTTGTTATTAGATGCTAAGAGTACCTGAGCTGAGTACATTTTCATTCTACCATTTAAAAATAGGTAGAGATGGCTCAGTGGTGAAGAGCACTTACTGCTCTTACCAAGAAACTGGGGTTCAGTTTCCAGTACCCACATGGTGGCTCATGCCTGCATGTAACTCCAGGCTCAGTTCTCTCTTCTGGGCTTAATGGGTATCAGTCATGCACACAACACACTTACATGAAAGTAAGCAAAATACTCACACACATTAAAAATAGAAATGAACACATATTACAATATATATGATAACCTACCATGTCCGACATATAGCTCTGCTTCTGATCTTATATTTTTTATACCTCAACAATGTCTCTCTACTTCAGTTCCCCCAAAAACATTCCTCTTCACACTTTCAAGTACTTTCACCCTTTAGATTATCTTATTTTACAGCATAACTCCTATCATATGTTCTATTACACAGTTTGGGGCTCTCTGTCTCTCTGTCTCTTTGTCTTTCTCTGTCTCTCTGTCTTTCTCTCTCTCTCTCTATGTCTGTCTCTCTCTCTGTCTCTCTGTCTCTCTGTCTCTCTGTCTCTCTATCTCTGTCTCTCTCTCTCACCCCATCATTCATTTCTTCATCTCTCAATTTCATCTAGCATGACCATAGGGATATGTCACACCAATATAATTAGTGAGCTCCAAATGTGAAGGTTCCCCATACCTGTTCCTTAAGAGGCATCTTTTCCTTCCTACATCCTCTTTCATCTTGTTGCGACAACTCAGGAGCTACAAAGACATTAACAAATAGCAAGCGCCAGGAGGGAGGAACACAAGCTCCAAAATGTCACCTTTCTTAGCAAAAACACCTCAGTTATTATAAAAAGAAATGTTTTCCCTATGTCAAAGTGCTTTAAAGCAGTAGAGAAATCAATCAGCTGGGAGAAAAAAGAAAGACAACTGCAATTTTGTAGCAAGATGTTAAATAATTTTTAGGTGAAAGAAACAAAGTTCCTTCACAACTGAAATATTGTGTTTAAATAATGGAATATCGGAAAAGAGATGAATCACACAGTTAAACTTATTCTTAGATCCAGTGTTTTCCTGAAGTAGTATGCCACCATTATAAAAGTCACAAGACTGTGTGAGCAATTTGAAATACATTTATTTCCTTCTGAATCAACAGCTTGAGCTAGTGCTCACTCTAGGTCACATCATCATCTAAATATAATATAGTTCAAATACAATGCCTTTAAATGCTGCGGGAAGAGGCTCTCCACACCCTCCAGACTGTCTCTGGGAAGTGTAAGGAATTGCCCAGGTTCCCCCCTGTTGTCAAACTAGTTCTTCCAAACACATCACTCATAAGATACTGTATAATGACAAGAAGAATTGTCTTCACTGAGGAAGGCTTTATTATGCATAATAACCTGGCCACCATTACTTGTACCTGTGAACAAGCATACCACACAGGGAATTGCATTAGAAAAATCCGTGTTAGCTAGTTTTTTACGTCAACTTAACACAAGCTGGTGTCCTGAGAAAGTAGGGAGCCTCAAATGAGAAAATGGCACCATAAGATTACATCAGGCTGAAGACAAGTCTGTAGAGCATTTTCTTTTTCTTTCTTTTTGAGACAGGGTTTCTCTGTGTAACTTTGGCTGTCCTGGAGCTTGCTCTGTCTGGTCTTGTGCTCGCAGAGATCTGCCTGCCTCTGCCTTCCAAATGCTGGGGTTAAAGGCTTGCACCACTGCCCAACTGGTAGAGCGTTTTCTACCTTAGTGATTGATGTGGGAGGGCTTGGTTCTTTGAGGTGCTGTGGTCATACTTGGGAAGGAGATCCTGAGTTCTATAAAAAAGGAGGCTGAGCAAGCCATAGAGACCAAGCCAGTAAGCCACATGCCTTGGTGGCCTTTTCATCAGTTCCTGCCTCCAAATCCCACCCTGTTTGTTTTAGTTCATGTCCTGACTCCCTCCAAAGAACAACAGTGGTGTGAAAGCAGAAGCCAAATAAACCTTTTCTCCCCAACCTGCTCTTGGTAATGGTGTTTCATCACAGCAACCAGTAACCCTAACCAAGACAGAATCGTAGACTGTAATGCAGAGTAATAACAGAAGCACTTTTTCTAGAGATTTCTTGGTATACTTTTCAGATTAAACTGCATGCTTAGTGGTGTAATTTGAACATTTAATAAAAACACATTGGGAGTAAGTATTTTACATTTCATTAAAATTGAACAGGTGTTCAGAACAGAATGGAATCCCTGTCGTGAGTATTCAGCATTTGTCCAGGAACTGCTTTTTTTTTCTTTTTTTAAAATCTAAATTATATTTAAAATGAATTAGGTTTAATTTGGCGCTTTCAGCTGAAAATTTAAAATTGTCTGAGACAGTGATATGTCCTTGTGGAAGAACACTCTGTGGTTTTCACCACGCTCTAGAAAACCTTTATACATGCCAAATACAAATAGCCAAATCACTTGAATGTAATATTTATATAATTTCTGTTTGTTCATGGTTCTTCCTATTGCATGTAGTTTATTTTATTTATATGTAATAATATAGATGTATATGTAAAAAAAGAAATATAATTTTAAAAAATTAAAAAGAACCATGAAGGCTTGCAAAGAATAAGAAACTAAGTGCCTAACACACTGAGAAAATACCCAGAGGATATTGACAGCAGCTTTGAATAGTGATTGACAAGTGTAACCGTCTGTGAATGAATGCATCATGAGCGGAGTAAGTTGTAGAAGAAATTAGGTTGTAAAACAAGCCACATGTCTACCTTGAGAAAGTCTATGGCATAAATCATCAAGGTGAACTTAAATCACACTCGCTCTCCTCACCTGAATTGACAGAAAGGAGATACCCATATATAGTATGAAATTATTGTTGTAGATGAACCCACTTATCATCGGATGAATGTGCCTTCATCTTAAGTAGGATAAAATCACATGCACAGAATAATTCTTATGAGACAAAAATGCACAAGTTGTTTGTCCATTCTTCAGAAAAGCACAGTATATTAGGCATAGAACAACTGTAACATTTTTTTAATTAGACTGGGTTTTATTATTCAAGCCTTTTCCTGGGTCATTTTAAATACTCATGCATTGTCCCTGAAATGAAAAAGAATTTCCATGTGCTACCTAAAAGAAGTTTGATAAAGATATCATTGCTAAGACTTGCACAGTGGAAACAATTATTTTTTAATAAGGAGAGCTGGGGAACATGGATATTCATATGCATAAGGAAGAAATTAGTTTACATGTCTCACCAATTTCAAAACTGGTTCATTCAAACTGGAACAAAGCAAGTCATTGAATTCAGGGTTCAGTGAGAAATTCTGTCATTAAAACTAAGGCATAACCTGCACATGATGGCACATGCCTATAATCCCAGTACTCAGGGAGACAGAGGCAGGAGGAGGTCTGTGAGTTCAAGGCTAGCCTGGTCTATGAATTGAATCTCAGGACAGCCAGAGAAGTAATACAGAGAAACCCTGTCTAGAAAAACAAACAAACAACAACAATTACAAACTAAGGCAGAGAACAATAAAGAAAGTCAGCCAGCTTTGACCTTCTATGCCCAGGTGAGTATGCGCATGGGTGCACGCGCACGCGCGTGCACGCGCGCGCGCGCGCACATACACACACACACACACACACACACACACACACACACACACACACACACA
>OU015752.1:25592751-25607645 GCA_907169655.1 Acomys percivali
TATGAATAAGGCTGCTATGAACATGGTTGAGCAAATTTTCTTGTGTGTGCTGGTGCATCTTCTGGGTATATTCCAAGGAGTGGAATAGCTGGGTCTTGAGGAAGCCCTATTCCCAGTTTTCTGAGATAGCACCAGATAGATTTCCAAAGTGGTTGTACTAGTTTGCATTCCCACCAGCAATGAAGGAGTGTTCCTCTCTCCCCACATCCTCTCCAGCATGTGGTGTCACTTGAGTTTTTGATCTTAGCCATTCTGATGGGTGTAAGATGGAATCTCAGAGTTGTTTTGATTTGCATTTCCCTGATGACTAAGGAGGTTGAACATTTCTTTAAGTGTTTCTCAGCCATTTGATATTCTTCTATTGAGAATTCTCTGTTTAGTTCCAAGCCCCATTTCTCAGTTGGGTTATTTGGTTTGGTAGTGTTTAATTTCTTGAGTTCTTTATATATTTTGGATGTTAGACCTTTGTCAGATATAGGGTTGGTGAAGATCTTTTCCCAGTCTGTAGGCTGTCGCTTTGTTCTCTTGACAGTGTCTCCAGCCTTACAGAAGCTTCTCAGCTCCATGAGGTCCCATTTATTAATTGTTGACATTAAGGCCTGGGCTGTTGGTGTTCTGTTCAGGAAGTTGTCTCCTGTGCCAATATGTTCCAGGCTCTTCCCCACTTTTTCTTCTAAGTGACTTAGTGTCTCTGGTTTTATGTTGAGGTCTTTAATCCACTTGGATTTGAGTTTTGTGCAAGGTGACAAATATGGGTCCAGTTGCATTTTTTTACACATAGACATCCAGTTAGACCAGCACCATTTGTTGAAGATGCTATCCTTTTTCCATTGAATGGATTTGGCTTCTTTGTCAAAAATCAAGTGACCATATGTGTGTGGATTCATATCTGGGTCTTCAATTCGCTTCCACTGATCAACCAGCCTGTTGCTGTGCCAGTACCATGCTGTTTTAATTACTATTGCTTTATAGTACAATTTGAGATCAGGTATGGCGATTCTTCTGCAGCACCTTTTATTAATTATAAATTTTTCATCACAAAAAAAGGGAGAGACCAAAAGAGAGATGAGTGATAAACTAAATAACAAACTTTGCATGAATGCAGAACATTTTTCAGTTAACTATGCAAAGTCACACTCATTACCACAAACCATGAACCCTTTAGAGGGTAGAAAATGAGCTCTGGGTACAGGGATCTCACTAGACAGCTGAGTACTAGCAGCCTTGGCTGGACTTCCTGTTCTTATCTGGAGGAGATTTGGGTTTGGTGTTATTCTTTCATTCATCCCCAAAATATGTATGAATTAGGTCACTACTACCTGCTAAGCCACAATCTCTGTGCTACAGCTAAGCATACATTTTTAAAGACAACATTTACAGCCTATCATGGACCTTGTATTCCGTATTCCTTTACTAAAGGGTCAACCTGTTTTGTCTTTTCAACACCCCACTTCTCATCTCATTCTTTTGAATCTATGCTTTAAAAACTTTCCTATACTAAAATACTTCATGCTTTCCTACATAAAAATTACATGGAAATTAAAAGTAGTATTTTAACAGTTTATCTTCTTTTTTAGTTTAATATAGATATTTGTGTAATGTGATTCTCAATATAAGGTTTAATTAGATAGAGACTTGGACTAATTAGAGAATCTGATAGTGACATAAAATTTGACAATAGGTACATTTTTGTATTTTATATTGCTTTAATTATTAATTTGTTTTTTACCAATTAAAAGTCACAGTACAAGGGCTCAAGGAACACCCAGTACACCAGAAGAGGATGAGGAAAGAGTATAAAAACCAGAGGATATGGACACTGAGAAAAGAATGAATTCAGAGATTGAGGTAGCATTCATAGGGCCAGCATGGGTCTGCAAATGCCTCTTTCACCAACACAGAAGCAATCTATAATTGATAATCACTTGGACACAACCGTGTTTTTATGAGAGTCCTGAGTTTGTGATTGACTTGCTTTCTGTTTCCTGTGCCTTCTCGTTGGCTCTTTTCCTTCAGTTTGTTTGTTTTTTCCTATTCCATGCTGTTATTTTGTTTTATCTTATTTTATACTATTATTATCCCTTAGAAGCCTAGGTGTTTTCTAATGAGAAACAGAATGGAGGTGGATCTGGATGTAATGGGGAGGGAGGAAGAACTAGGAGGGGTAGAATGAGTGGAAATTGTTAGTTTCTGCTGCAGGGGATGGCTGGCATGGCCCACCCTCTGCCTAGGGGCGTGGCTTCCCCCTCCCAGAGATTCGCTATATAAACTGCTCCTCCTGTGCCGCTTCCAGTAAACCTGCATTTATATATTATAGCTTTGTCACCAATTAGCTCATTCTGATTATTTAATCAATCAGAAACCATAATCATGATATATTAGGTAAGAAAAATCTATTTTCAATAAAAGGGGAAAATTTTTTAAAAAGCCTTGTGTTGCATTGTTTACATATTTACTAACTATGATTTATTGACAACTGCATATTATCCAGATTGGTAATTATTATAGTGATTGTCTCTATTGAGTTCTCACAATGAAGTGAGAACTGCTATGATTCACATGAACATTCATTCAAATTCAGCTCTCTATACTTTCATGGCTTCCTTTCATCTTGTTTTGTCTTTTCCTTTTTATATTTAATATTATGCAATTTAGGGATAAATATGATTAAATTTATGAAGATATATTCATTTAATTTAAATAACTTTATATTTAATATTATGCATTTTAGGAATAAATATGATTAAATTTATGAAAATATATTCATTTCTTTCTAATAACCTTTTAGATCTATTTTAAATTTGCAAAAACAATTGAACAGAAATTATAGTGTACTTTTCCTCATTAGTAATATCTGCATTAGAACAATGTATAGGTTAAGTCAATTATTTATTGGCATTAACATTTACTGCATATTGAACAGTTTTATATATACTCTGACAAATGCCTAGCCACCATTACAGTATCACAAAGAGTACATTCACTATCTTAAAAATTCTCTGGACACTACATCATCAGCCTTTTTTCATATAATTATTTAGTGACCACTGATCTTTTCTTGGGTCTTTGAGGTCTACTTTTGGCTCCTCCAGAGTATCACATTGGAACTGTAGAATATACATAGCTTTTACAGATTGACTTCTTCAAATGTATAGACAATAGCTCTCCCTGCATCTTCTTGTAGCTTAGTAGATGCCTTCTTATTTTATGGCCATTAGCTGAAATAGCTTTTACATACCATGTTCTTTCAACTGTATATATTGTAGCACTGCAGTTCAAAAGCAAGAAAGCTAAACAATCATTTACTCAAGCTGTAAGGCTTCTGAGCAATGACAATAATTCCCTCTTCTTAATTTAAAGTATTGGTTCTATTAACAGAAAATAGCTACCCATAAATGGGCCAGTTTTTATTTATCAAAAAATAATTATAGAAAAGACTTTGCTATCAGTTCATAGGAAGAATTTTCAAAGTGTGATACCTATGGCAGGCTTCTACCAGAATGCAGACATGATGATGAGGTTCCAATGGAAATGAGAATTCTGATGGAAAGTATAGTAGAGGCAACTTCATTTACTACTGCAAACACTGTAGACACATTTCATCCTAAGAGACTATGGAAGGCGGGCCTTAAAAAAAACTATTTTGTCTGAGGAAAGAAATTTCAAGTGAGGAATTTGATCAATGAGGATGATATTAGTGGCTTCTTTTGGCCAGCTTTATACCAAGAATCAAAGGAAAAATGGAGCAAAATGGGGCATTTTGAGGACTTGAAATTTGGCCAAAAAAGGAGTACTCTAAAAGTGCAGCCAACTAGAATGTAGCTGCCAAAGAGATTACTGAGGTTAAGAAGAAGCCAAGTTCTTTGCATCAAGACAAATCAGAATGATGGTTTGAGGGCATTGATGAAATTGGCAAAGCCACGACCAATACAGGTTCAGAGATGTCAAACTAAAATTTTATTTCAGAGAGTTTCCAGGTCAAAACTTTTTAGAAAAGAAGGCAATGCGCTCCCTGGCTCTTCAGTAGCACTCTAGGTATCTTCCAGTGGGCATGCATAAAGATGCTATGAGGCATTGAAAATGTTCAAGGAGGTCGTGGTTTAGCTCATGAGGGCAAATGATTTGGGCATTATCCATCTGATACTAGTTTGTAGTTGTGTACTGGCTCTAAAAATAATGGGACCACAGAAGCTTCCATAAAGGGTTCTAAAGTCAAGGAGATTGGACAGCATGTCCCCATAGCCATCAGGCAATCCCTGACAAGGCATAGAATGCCTGCTAAGGGAAGCTATCTATAGTGTGCAAATCTAGCCTTGGAGATTGGCCATATAAGCTGCTATCAGCAAACTATATGGTAGGACCACCCAAGCCTTTGGCAAGATTCTATGAGACTTAGTGATTTTTCTGCAATGTTTTAGGCATCTTTTGCTCCTAGCCTCCCTTTCTATTCCTCTATTTTTCCCTTTGCAATAATGATGTCTGTCTTATGAATTCGTGTCTCACAAAGATTTGACATTTCTTGTTTTTATGGAGGCACACAGGAATTTTCCTAGACTTTCAGAGGAGGCTTCAGAAATAGGACTTTTGAGAAATATTGAATAGTCAAGAGGTTGAGAGCTCTAAGATGAACTGAATCTACTTTGCATTATGAAATAGACATGCACTTCAGGAGTCAGAGGAGAAATTATATGGTTTGTGTGTAAAACATCCTCAAAAGGAGGAAAATCTGAAGGAAACTTTTATTTCCCCATGCCTTTAAACTCAAGTCCTGGTAAATGAAAATGGCAAACACACCAATGTAAGATTAAAAACTCCAACAAATGAGTTGATGTTACTCCTATCCTATTGACTAAGCCTAGAGGAACTGAAGCTCCTCAAAGAGGAGCTGGTAAGAAAGGCTTACATAACCAACATTCCAGCCAGGCGTGGTGGCACACACCTTTAATCCCAGCACTAGGGATGAAGAGGCAGCTAGATCACTGTGAGTTCGAGGCGAGCCTGGTCTACAAAGTGAGTCCAGGACAGCCAAGGCTACACAGAGAAACCCTGTCTCAAAAAACCAAAAAAAAAAAAAAAAAAAAAAAGATAACCAACATTCCATTAGACTCAGAAAAATCAATGATAAGGAATTTCAGGCAAGTTGATGTCTTCGTAGCCTTGTAGAAATCGAATGGAATGTACAGGAGGCCATGATCATCTTCACAGGAATCAGTTTGCTGAGATGACTGGTGGACAGAGGAATTAAGCAGAAAAGGAGCAGTCGTATATGTATGGATCCAGGACCAGAGTCTCTTCAGGTTAAGAGAGAGAGAGAGAAAGAGAGAGAGAGAGAGAGAGAGAGAGAGAGAGAGAGAGAGAGAGAGAGAGAGAGAGAGAGAGAGCAATTTTTAAAAGTTTAGGACAAGTGTAGCCAGAACTTCCTTTGACAGAAGGAAGTCACAGAAGTATTGACAATGCTGCATGAGCCTTCAGATAATTTCATCACTGTAAGTACTAGGAGTTGAAGATTTCCTAAAAATAATATTTATACAAACAACTACGGGCAACTAAGGAATGCTGAGAGCTGAAGAAATCAGGTTCTCTAGCTACATAAAAGCATAATTGGTTATCCAGTACAAATATTCATCCCTGAAAACATGCACATTCAGTTAATAATATAAGGGCTCAGCAGTTTTTAATTCAACAATTAAAATAAAAGTGTCCATGGACTTGAAAGAGAAGGAGGAATGACATAATTATATTAATCTCAAGTATATATATTTACATATATATTATGTATGTGTTTGTGGGTGTGTGTTTGTAGATGTGTGGGTGTAGGTGTGTTAAAAGATTTACCCAAAGCTCTTGTGTTCTTTAAATCCCTGAGCACGCCGTGGGATGACATGTGGTCTTTGTTGATATGGGAACAGGGACGAGGGCAGCATCTAAATGAAGAGGGAAGGCAAGTGAGCTGTAGTGTTTTGAGATGCCTTTTCAGTTTTTGAAAGAAACATGATAGCATATTTGGAGAATGAGATTAAAGACATTGTCATTCTTTGTCATAGCTTATAATTTTGCAGCATGGAGTTTATAAAATGATTGACACAAGCTCACTTAGATAATAGGTTACAGAGTAGCACAAGAAAGATAAAATAACAATATATGAAATTGCAAGATTAGATGGGCTCTTACCATAATTATTTTATAGATCAGAGAAAGTAGCCATGATTTTAACAGGCCAAGTATCTATAGCTGTGGGAAAAAAATTATAGTGACATCTAAATCCAGTATTTTTCTACTACAATACAATACCTCACAGTCTTTGAAAGGAAAGCTCATGCCCTTTGCTTCCCTACCTCATTTAAGATTTGATATATTCATTAGATTAATTATTTCAATTTTTTTCTGTGTCAAAGTATTTGGAGCTTTAGACATTTACCACTTATCTCCCAGGAAGGACCAATTTGAAAAACTAACTTATTAAAACATCCATTCATTTATTCACATACCCACTCAATATGTGGCTTTTACATACATCATGGGCATGGCATACTAAGAAATAGAAATATGGGGGAAATACAATAGTTAAAATGACAGGGGTTTATATCCAGAAACAAATGAGATGGTATAAAAATTTAAAAACTAAATGTATCATTGGCAGTATTGTGATAACTACCATGAAATGAAGGCTCAGAGGACTTAGAAATACTGTGTAGCACTGGGCAGTCAAACAAGCTGCTTCCGTAATGTAAAAATTTGAGCAAGAATATAAATTAAATAAACATCTGTGGGAAGAGCATTCCAAGAAGGTGGGACAGAAATGTAAAAGCCCTGGGAACAAGAGAGCTTAATATTTTGGAAAGAGAGAAAAGATGTCAATAGACAGGGAAAGGATCATAGGGACATGAAACTGGACAGATGGCAATGACACCTGGGACAGAGCATGACTCTGACGTGTTCCACATGAACTCTTCCCAGATCTGTGTGGCCAAATAACAGCCTCATGGAAATTCAGCTTTTAGCTAAATTCTCCTTTTAGCTTCTTCATTATTTTTTTTAATAATAGAATAACAAAGACCAATGGGATTGGGCTTTAAATACCACTGCACACACTGAAGAGGGAGGGTGACTGAAGGCAAGGAGGAACCAAATTAACTTGTACAGTTCTTACATTTGGAACCACATGTGGCGGTTCAATGTTAAACCACTTTTTAAATGATTTCAAAGAGTGACAAACATGAAAGTAATGATGGGTCTGACTTTGAATATATGTGCTTTTGGCCTCTTCATCTTTGTCTGAACCTATACAATCCTTCCTTAATTCTCTCTCACTTCTTTTTAATTCTTCTCTCATACACATTGTTATAAAGAAAGAAAATCTTTATCGTTTGATTTTTACCAATAAAGACAAATGCTGGGGTGAAATCCTTATAGCTCAGGGAGGCCAAGAAAGCACCAAGCTGACCTTCCTACTTAGCTGACATCCCAGAAAGGGAAAAATCTCTTCCTACTCCGCTCACATTCCTTCTCCACCCTATTTTTAAATTCCCTTGAACTCAATGCCTCTCCTTTTTACTTCTTGTGTGTCTCTTTATCCATTGATTTCCTATGAATCTGGTTGCTTGCTCTGCCTCTTGACCTAAGATTAACTTTATTTAATCCTGTTTACCGAAAGCTCTTGGATTGAAGTATGTGCTAGGGCTGAGCTACATCACAAGTACTTGTTTACATTAAACAGAAAGCTCTAGGATCAAAGGCTGAGCCATACCACAATTAGACACATTTTTTTTTTTACAGTTTACAATATTGGGGTTCACACAGCATCAAATATCCTGCAACATATAGGTTACATCCTGACCGCAGTTTCCCCTCCCTCTCTTCTCAGTCCCTTCCCCTACTCCCTGTCCCCCCCCCCCATTACCCCAGATCAATTCTGTTTCAAACAAAAACAAAATCAAACAAACAAACAAATAAAAGAGCAGCCCTCCTAGGGATATCTACTGAACACGGCCCAACAAAATCCAAAAAGACTGGGCACAAACCCTCACATCAAGGCTAGACATGGCAACCTAGTAAGAGGACAAGTGTCCCAAGCTCTGGCAAAAGAGTCAGAGACACCCCTCCCCTCATTCTCACTCTTTAAAGGCCCACAACATCACCAAGCTACATGACCTTACAGAATACACATAGGACCAAGCTCAGACCCATACAGGGTCATGTTCATCACATCAGTTTCTGTGAGCCCCTATAAGGCTTGCTCAGTTGATTCTGCAAGCCATGTTCTTGTAGTGTCCTTGTCTCTTCTGGCTCTTACAATCCTTCCTCCTTTTTTGTGGGGTTCCCTTTGACTCAACCTACTGGATGGTTGTGAGTCTCTGCATCTGCATTATCAGTTGCCAGATGACACCCTTCTGATGGCAATTGGGCCAGGCAACAGTCTGTGAGAATAGTACAATATCATTTGGAATCATTTCATTGGTTCTATTCTGGGTCTCTGGGTGGTCCTGCCTCTGATTCCTGACCATCCAGGCAGTGTCATGTGTGGGCTCCCTCTTGGAATATGAGTCTCAAGTTGGATTAGTCAAAAATAAGACATTCCTACAAGCTCTGTACCACCATTGCTCCAGCATTTCTTGAAGGCAGGGCAGATTATAGATAGAAGGTTTTGTGGCTGAGTTGATATCCCAGTCCCACTTATAAGTAAACATTAGCTGTTAAGTAAAGGGCAATCATGCTACAACCCACAAACCCAGAGAGGCTAAGTAACAAGGTCTCAAGAGAGGACACAGGATCTGCCTTGGAAAGGAAAATAGAATAGACTTGATGGGTGGACTGGTGGGGTGGGTGGGCTGTGAACAGAAGGCTTAAATTCTCTTATACAAGTACACCAAACTTTTATTAGTGCTTAATCTTCACCAGACATTTCTTGCTAAACAGTACTTGGCTCTAATCTTACTATAGCTTGATATTTTATGTTAACATATTTCCTTTCCAATTTCTTGAATCTCAGTTAAAATGATATGTTTCTACTCAATCATTCAGTTTCATTTCTTATGTGTTTTTGAGTCAGGATCTCATGCAGTCCATACTGGTATTAAACTCAAAATGTAGTTGATGATGACTTTGAACTCCTATTCTTCCTGCCCCCACCTTCCAGTGATGGGGTTACAGACACAGCCCTCCATACTCAGCCTCAATTTTAATTTCAATTTTGTAAGTGGAGACCTTCTTTTTATCCTTACCATAAAAGTTTTAACTATAATTTTTTATCATCTCGGGCTTCTCTTTTATGCCTCCCTTCAAATCATATTTTCATCAATAATTCCACCAAATCATTTTTTTCATCATTAATACTGAGTTCTAGCATAGGTAATCTGTCAGTTCTCAGGCCTCCTCTGAGCCACCAGCAGTGTATGATACAGTTGATCACTTTGCCCTTCACAGAATACTCCTGAGGTTTCTGTGAAACACTGCCTACACATAACTGTCTACTCATTTTCAGTATTGTTACATGATTTATCCATATCCACTCTTCAGAATGTCTACCTATGGTAATTCTGTGGCCTGGATGAACATTATCTAACGCATGCCATCAAATGACAACCACATGGTAATGAGGAATTTTTAAAAATCTACCAGGGACCCACACTACATGACTCCATTTCAGATTTGTCTGCCATCTTCATGAGGAACCTACATTTTGCTCATTATGAAATAAACTTAAGTTTTCTGATCTCAAACTTCCCCCCTAGTGTTTCCTACATCAGCTCATGGCAACTTTATAATGAGAGTTATAAAAACATAATTGGCTACATTTTCCTCTAATAGCCACACGTAGTCCATCAGCGAACTTTTTCTGTGAAATATCAATGTATCTAAAGCCTGATTATCATCTCCTCACTTTCATCATCAATTCCCAGGCTACCTGGACATCATTTTGTCTGCAATTGATTGATTGAATAGTTCTGATCTTGCTATATTAGCTCTGGTATCCTGCATAATAATCATGATGGCAATTTTAAGTGATAGAAAAGATGTGCATAATTTCTGTACTCAGAAGCCTCACTAATGGATTCCCCAGAAAAAGCTCATATCCTCGCTACAGGAGCAGGCCCTTTGTGATCGCACCATGTGCCACACTTCCAGCTTTAGTCTTGTGTTCTTTAATTCGGGTCCCTTATTCTAGGCAAGCTAAGTTCTTATAGGGCCCACTCCAGGAATTTTTAGGGATGTTATTTGACAAGATATCACCTTGATTTATCTACTTATTTTCTTCACACTCAATATTGCTTCAGTAGAGACTTCAGTGTCCATTTTATGACAGGTAATGTAAATATTAAGGCCTACAGATCACTCAATAACTTTATTCCTTTCCCTACTTTAGTTTCCACAACACATTTAAGATCATCCAATGCATTCTATTATACAGGCTTTTGTGTTTATTTTCTGCCTTTCACACTGGCAAATAAATGTCATGAGGATAAAGGCTATGCTTAATTTTATTGTGTTGCAAAACTTAGTCTAACGTGTGACATATAATGGCTACTCATTGGGCAGAAGGCCTGAATGGATGACAAAGCAGAAAGTCACATATTGATAGCAACAAGGAGTCAATATAAATTAAAATTAATTTTCTTAAATGCTAGAGTTCATTTCCAAACTCTGAGGATCTAGGTAACAAGCCGTATTTGAGAGATGAAAATATTTCTTTCTATTCTTTTAGACCTTAAACTGATCCAGGTGTTTTCAAAATTCACAACTCACACTAAAAACCAGTTGGGGAAATATGCTATTAATATTTTCTAAGGTGTATGATTATATTAAAATAAAGTTTGGAGTATGAGCATAATTCCTGTCTCCTGACAACTGCTGTCTATGAATAAATCTGTCCTAAAAAGGGAGCCAGAGGATGCATTTCAGATATCAGAGTGAAATACCATTAAAGTAACTTTGCATTAAAATATGCTCTTTAAAATGCTTTATTTTGATTTTTCAGTATATTTTAAAATCTTGTCTTAGGCAACCAATTGTTAAATCAACTATTGCTTTAATAGTCTATAAACTTTTAAAGTGATAAATGAAATGGGAATTTTGATATTGTTACAACTGAAAGTTTGGTTGACATATACAATGGAAAACATAAAAAGATATCCAAGAATGAAAATCATTAGTTCTTCAATTTTGATTTTCATGACTCTAGACCATATGCCTGGTTGCTGATAATAAAAATTTTAGTGCACTTTAAAATTATGTCTCTCTAGGAGATTTTGTGACTATGAAATGGATCTATCATGAATTATTTCCTTAGTGAGAATTGTTGAAGTTTTTGATTGCCTTTAAATGAAATGGAAAGCATTTATACAGGAATTCATATACTTCCTTAAAGGATTTTGAAAATATTCTAACTTAATAGGGCTGCTCCCTCAAAAAAAGGAGCAACTAAGCGAGTCAATAATAGCTTTCTTCTTGAGCTACAATTAGAAGACCAGTCCAACAAAAGCAGCATGGGATGCAAGGAGGGACATGAAGCAGGTGAGGCCAGGTTCACAGGCAAAAAGGTAGAAGCAGGAGCCAATATCCATGCTGTCCATGGGTGTTGAACATGTTTTTTTCCATGAATCCTTAAGAGCTTTGAGGGAGAAAAAGTGACTCTTCAACAATTTTATAGACAGCTTTAGAGAGATATTTTGTATTCAGGACAGCATTATGATAGAAAGAGATCATCTTCGTGGTGATAACATCAGACAAAAGGAAACAATATAATAAACTCCAAAATTATAGGTTCAAGTTGCAAATCAAGTGCGTACATCTATAAGAACTGAGGGCTCAATTACAGGTTGGATCTTTAATCTACACCTCCAGTGGAGCCTGGCATTGAATGTCACCTTGTCAGTGAATGTACATCTCCTTCATGACTAAATATATATTAAGCATAGTGTAGATTGCTAATATTGGGGCATGAAAAGTAAAATGATTTCCTTAAAAGTTTGTAAGATAGTCAAAACTGTCCAAATAGGGATTAAGGAAGCTGAGGCAGGAGGACTAAGGTTCATGTCCTTTGGGCTGCTGAGTGAGTTCAAGGTTAACATGGCAAGTTAATAAGACCATTCATCAGAAATAAAATGTAAAAAAAAAAAAAAAAAAAAAAAAAAGAGAGAGAGAGCGTGGTGGCTATGGCTTAGTGATAGAATGCTTTCGCAGCTTGTATGAGACCCCATATTCCACCTTAAACATGGTTGAAGCTGAATTAAACTAAACTAAAAACACACAGAAAAGAAACCTACTATGAGTTTCCTCTATTTGATCAAGGAAGGATAGATGTAAAAGCTGATATACTGTTAGCCACCATGATCTAAACAACCAACCAAGGGGCCAGTAAAATTGGTGTTTTATATAAAGAATACATTGCCCAAATTACATGATTTTATTAGTAACCATTAAACTTTGGAACAAATAAGCAGCTAGATATAATTTCAAATGTTAGTGTCATAACATAACTTCAAATGATAAAGTCTGGAGTTATGTAAAGAAAGAGAAGAGAGACCTACATGAACTGCCTGGATTCTGGTTTCCTGCCTGATGCTGAGGACAGGTTCAACTTATTTGCTACTGAGCTACTGAGTCAGCCACCAAGCAACAGATGAAACCAAACTATAGCTGGCCCAGATGCAGCTTCTCAGAACCCAATAGTCACATGGATGGTGATAACTACACATTATTCCAATCAGTTTGTAATATAAAATATAATTACAAATATTGAAAGCTATAATTTAGGTAATGTTATTAATAGCATTCTGTATCATGCAGAAATCTTTCCATCCTAAAAATCTGGGCTCTGCCCTTTCATCCTATCCTCTACCCTGACCATAGCAACCACTGATGATTTTAGTATGTCTATAATTTTACTTTTCCCAGAAGGCCATACAGTTTATTAGTAGACCACTTCTCCAGTATTTATGAGCCCCTAAATTCATTTCCAGTAACACAAAAATAAATGAATAAAAGTAAATATAATTTTCTGAGTGGATCGAGGGCCCCTGTGGTTATATAAGTCTTAGACCCTAGGTGAGACTGCAATACTACTACTGTACTAAAAGGGTAGAATATTAAAACTTCTAATGATGTATTGCTATGCCCATAGATCATGACATCTCTCAACCCTCATGAGAAAAGCTTTTCATTTCAATAGATGGCAAATAACACAAAGAATCCCAACATGCAGAGAATTTAAAACTGTGCAGTGTTCATACAAATCTATGGAGTATTCATATCCATACGTGAAGATACCTTCACATACATCAAGGCTTGGGGATCTTCGAAGAAGATAGAGGAGATGGTAAGAGCTATAGGAAGTTGAAAACATCAAAGCAATGATCAAGGCGCAGCAAGGCAGATGAACTTATGGACTCACCGTGAGGGTAACAGCATACACAAAACCATCTCAAGTTCCAGCCAGGGAAACTTCCAGCATGGAGGCAAAAAAGTGGAGAAAAAACATTCCATGACTAAATGAGGCACTATTGCCATGTAACAGCGAATACAGGGAAGGTCAGTTTCCTATAGTGATATGACTTTGGAAGACTAACCACACACCAGAAAGACCGCACGCCCAAGACTAGCTGTGCAAAGTAGACTAAACTCAATGAAAGGGGTGTAGCAGAAGTAATCTCAATGTTTTCTGAGAATGTAAAGAGGATGGTACGAGGAGGAAGAGGAGGACGAGGAGGCTCTTGGAGGATGAATATATATAAATGCATTGCATAAAATTCTGAATAAAGAATACTGAAATAAATAATAAATTATAAAATAATTAACTGAAAGCGAAAGTAAAGCTCCTGGAAGGAATATCACAATAATTATATTCAATGTGGAGGACAAAATTCTAGAAAACAACGTATTCTATGAATAAGCAAGGTCAACATATAAGCACAAGTTTATATATAATACATTAAAATCGAACCTCAACAATATTTGACAAATTTGAATCATCTAAAAATTGAAAAGCTTAAGTATTTCTCATACTACTGGAAAAAGTCACCAGAAAAATTAAATAAATTCTTTACCAGGTCAGAATTACTTTAGAAAAAATATTCTTTCTGATAAACTTAAACTTAAGAAAATTCCATTTTCAGTATGAAATATCTCTTTAAGGTATTTTGGTCCTTTTATCTTTATGCAGAAGAGTCAATATTAGTTCAAAGAAGACTTTGAATTATTTTTCTTAAAAGAAGATTTTAGACAGTATAAATTTCTAATCACGGTTAATCAAATATGTTGCACTGACAAGACTTATCTTCTAAAGTATGTCTATCACCATTACTGGCAGTATTTGAAGATTTGAAGACTTTATTTATTCCATGGATATTAAAAGACATATTTTATAAAGAAGAGAAGCTTAGTTCTCAGTAAAAAGACTGGCATAAGTAATCTTTTAGACCTATAGTGTCTGCATGATTTACAAACCATTGTGATTTTAAAGTACATTATCCAATATATCTGCCTTTCTATAGAAATTAATGTGAAGACTATATAGTTTAATCCACTGCAAACCTTGTATTGCTAATGAGCTTGGACATTATTAATATTTTAACATATTATCCTATTGGCTACTGTTAATATTTTCAGCTAAAAACATAGAACATATTCCTTATTTTTGATGACTTTGAAACAACACTTTCTTGGGTATAATCTCTGTGTGAAAAGCATGAAATGAATAGTCTATCAAAGTCACTTCTCATGATGAAAATTTCTGTCTTCTATTACCTGATAGGCACATATAAACCAAGCTTTGTAACATTGTTAAGTGTTATTTATATAAAACTTGTACTAAGTTCAGGTATCACAGAATCTGTGCAAGAGTCCACAAAGCACACACACACACACACACACACACACACACACACACACACACACAC
>OU015752.1:25607655-25628690 GCA_907169655.1 Acomys percivali
TGTTTCACTGTACTTGCATTTGGATTTAACAAGGTGAACATATATAAAGCTTCTTTACAAAAGCTAAAGGGTTCTATTGGAAATCATGCCTAGAATCCAGTGAGGTTTTAATAAAAGGTTCCCTAATCCAATGTAATCATTATTTGTGACTATTCAGTTATGAAAAATATGTCCCAGAGATCCATAAGATAGAAAGTCTTATCTAAATACCTGAAGAATTTGATGCTAGCCACTGTATCAAAATAAAATTTGATCACTTTTTAAATATATTCTAACAGCTTTATCTCTGTTTTCTCACCAAAACATTTACAAGATTATTGCATATATTGATTTGAATATTCTCATAAATAAATAAAGCTAATGGGTTTATAATTTGCCTTATATGTACTATGCATTCATTTGCTTTCTGAATCTGGGGGCAGTTTCAGATTTTATTATTGTACTAATGACTCTAAATAAGCATTGAACATTGTCGTCATGTTATATATTTTTCCAGAATCTGTTAGAACAATTTATTACAGCATTCTGAAGCTACCTGTGGCACATGAACATTCCATTCACTATTCATATTGGTAAGAAATATATAAATAATTTAGATTATTTTAAACCACATCAGCTGAGAGTTTTGTTTCTTTAAATGTTTTGGTTCTACTTTACAATCTATCTTTGAAGCTATGAAGTTATATTCTTTATGATATTTAGAGATTTATAGCTACATCACAGTAGTCACAGTCTTAATCCTGCAACTACTATATTCACCTCTCCAACCTAATTGGTATAAACTACAGGAAAGAAGGACCAGCCAACATAAGCCCAGAATACAAGTTGTATGATAACACATGAAATTTAAAACTAACTCTCAGAGTACATAAGCATAGGAGTTTGCAATAAACATGCATAATTAAAAATCACTTACATTAACATGTTCTATATATTGGGAGAAAAATTAAGAGTGTAAAAACAAAGTTTGTTTCAGCACAAATGTATAATTCATTTCAAGAATTTGATTTGTTTGTACACATGAAATGAAGATTATAAATATAGACAGTGCTTATGATGGGAGAGAACAATGTTGACAAGAGGATGAAATTCTACTGTTTAGTTAACTGGCGTGCTTACATGGGAGTATGATTAGGCATTGTTTGGCTTTTCAAGCTTGCTGGCCAACATTCAGTCTCTCCACAGTGAGCTGGAATTCACCAGCTCTTGTCAGAAAAGAGACTACAAACTACATTTAGTGTCCATTGTTTGTGAAGTGCCTTCAAGTTAGTGTCAGTGAGCTGTTTCATTTGTATCTTTAGTATATGATACAATGCTCAGAGTACAACTGTATTATCTGTGGGTATTCACATCTAATATACACTCCTCAATCAGCAATAAGTGGAAGTCCTAAATTTTGTAAAGATGCTCAATGGTTCAGTTTTCTGAATTATATATGTATGTGTGTGTGTTTGTGTGTGTGTGTGTGTGTGTGTGTGTGTGTGTGTGTGTGTGTGTGTAATTTCAATGATCCAACTCATCCATGCTGGAAAAAGCATGTCTATGAATTTGTGTTTAAGCATGTGCCCATGTGAATCATGTGCACATTGAATTTGGAGAAGCATTAATATATCTGAGAGCTTGGCAGGCTCCCTACTAGTCAATACAACAGAGGATTGTAATGAAGGGAGGTTGTATTTAGAGAACTGAAATATATCAACTCTGAAACCAGATGATTTGGGTTTCATTTGGTCTCTAGTTTTTTTCATGCTTATGTGTTTTGTGTATTTGTGTTGATAGATAGATAGATAGGTAGATAGATAGATAGATAGATAGATAGATAGATAGATAGATAGATAGATGTAGATAGATATAGATATGGATATATATACAGATAAAATGTGTGTTGTGAGGTTGTGTGCACATCCATATGGAGTTCAGGGATGTATGAGGACTTCTTCATCAATCACTCTTCTTTAGTTTTTGATAAAGGGTCCCTTTCACTGAACCAGAACTGAGAAACTGGCTAGGCAAGCAGATCAGTGAACTTTAAGCACCCTCTGTCCCCACTCCCTGAATGCTAACTTTTCAGATGTGCGCTATGCTTAGTATCTGGGTCCCAGGAGTCTGAACTCAGGATCTTATATTTGCCTGAGAGGTACTTTACTGATTCATCAGCTCCTTTCCTTACTCATGCTCTCTTTACAAATGAGCATTAAACTCTAGAGCAAGTTACTTAACCTCGTTAACCTCCAGTTTATCACATCTAAACTTGAGATGAGCAGCAATTATAGAATCCTCTATATTGTATTATGTATAAAAATGACATAGCACACATGAACCATGGCATATACAAATGTACATTTATATATTAATTAGTATTAACTCAGCTAACCTAAAATTTTAAGTACAAAAAATTTTCTATGAATACATAACATTTCATAGTTAATATATATATATATATATTTAAACTCAAGACACTCCCACAACCTACAACTTTTAATCAATATAATGTGCACTGAAAGTGTGCAAATGCACTTCCTGTCTCTTGGAGAAGATAAACTATAATTTTCAAACCAAGAAAATTGTGCCTGAGATAATACTTTGCAACCTAAGTGGGGGATGAAATAGAAAGTTGATTTTCTAAAAATAAAAACTTATGGCAGCCTTCTGCAGTAACCTCAAGAATGAATCCCATTTTCATTATTTTGACAATCTGATACATTCAACCAGAAACAAGGCAGTGACCATGAAGTCAAGGACAAAGAGAAAATTGTTAACATAGGATAAATAATATCATCACTGTGGAAATTTAAAAAATGAACTGTTCCCTGACCTTATTGTAGCCTAAGGGTGTAGTAAAAATCTGTGGTTGGCTATGAGAATACAGTGGGCAAAGGACCCACCTTTTAAAAATCCATATACCGTGTAAGACAGAAAGATGGGAGGAGAGGCAATCCTCTGTTTTCTTGGTCTCCTTTATGCCCCATGGAGTCGTTCATGAGAGCTGCTTAACACATACCATCTGATAGCGAACAGAAGAAATTGACAGTAGATTATTAGTCACACATACTCACAGTCCAGGGGAGGATGATACAGCATGTTACCTTGACAGTGAAGGAGTTTCACTTGGGAACAGATTGAACATGCAGAGGATGTGGGAGTCAGATTTTGTAGCAGCCAGAAGGTACAGCAGCCCCTAACTACTTGGTGCATGTATCTGACTAATAATAAAAAATAAAGTTTGATATGAAGTGAGAGCTGTCGGGGGGGGGGGGAGGTACAGCGGTCAGGTGACACTCAGGACTCAGAGTACAGTGAGCTCCTTTATACCTTAACCTCCAGTAGCTACTTCATTTGATGACTGATGTCTTAAGAGGCTCAGAAATAAGGGGTTGGAGATGTCAAAAAAATAAGTGTTTTAAACATAAGAGAGATCAATTAAGAGAAATAGGGTTTGGAATCCCAGCAAAGGAAACACAAGGCCTCTGTGGTCACGCTAAGTTTATCAGGTCCCAAGTCATAGAGATTGCTGAGTATTAATGGAGGTTCTTGGGCTTGTTAAACTCTCTCCTTTCAGATAGTGTCAGTGTGTGACCAGTAACGGGCAGCCTGCTGGCATATAGCACAAAGCTAAGAAATAGCTGTTTTTTTTTTAATCTGGGACTGAACTGTGGGCGGTGAAGCCCACGGGGGGGTGGGGGGAGCTGAGAGTGTGGATCTGGGATAGATCTGACCCAGGGCCCACACACAGGGGGGAGGAAGGGGTTGGGGGAGGGGGGAGGGGGAGAGGAGGGTAAGCAGGGGGGATGGGAGGACATTCTCATGCCACAGCTCCATAGCCCCACTCTCAGGTTGACAGATTTAAGGCAGCATGGTCGAATGGATGGATCAGGAAGAAACCTAGAAACCTAGCCAGCCACCTCAGGCCAGCGGGGACTCCCATGCTCCCAGGAGGGACTGAACCAGCCTGAAGGGATCAGGCAGAAACCTAGCCAGATACTGCAACCCAGGGAGCCATTCCTGTACACTTGGGTGTAGTGTGTCCAGCCGCCACAACCCAGCGGGAGGTTCCAGAGCTCTTGGACTGGACTGAACCAGCCTGAATGGATCTGGCAGAAACCTAGCCAACCACCAAGAGCCAGAGGGAGTGTAGTTATACCTTCCAAGCCGGAGGACCACTTGATGTCCACAATGATTTTTTTAAATAGGACACCAAAACTACAAGCAGCAAAAGCAGAAACTTTACAGAAGTTGTTTAAAAAAACAAACAAAAAACAAACAAACAAACAAAAAAACTTCTCCTGGTACATGGGCAGGTGAGGCAGTAGCAAGATCTTGTCAATCCTGAGCTATGTAGCAAGTACCAGAGACCATGAAACCTGGCTTTAAAAATCAAAAAGAAAATATACAAATTGTCAACAAATATAGAACAGAATTTGCTCAACTGCACTAATCATTAGGGTAATGCAGATTAGTGCCGTAATGATCAACCATCACCAATTTCTCTAAGTAGAATGGCTACAGTTGAGGGGAAAAAAATCAAATGCTAGTGACCATCTGGGAAATAGAACTCTTGGTGGTAATGTTAAATAGTATAGATAAATATTATGATAAACATATGTGGATTTCTCAGTAAGGTGAAAACAGAACTCTATTGTATGATAGAGTCTATCCCATGACTAGGCACATAAACAAAGAAAATAAAATCAATGTATCAAAGACATACCTGCATTCCTGTTTATTGCAGAACCATTCATATTATCCAAGATAAGACTCAACAGAGATGCCTTCAATGGGTGAGGAGAGGGGATGTGCGTGCTCAGTGGAATGTTATGCATCCATACTCTTCCATTGCTGGTGGGAGTGCAAACTTGTACCACCACTTTGAAAATCAATCTGGAGATTTCTCAGAAAGTTGGGAATAATGCTATACCACTCATGGGCATATACCCAAAAGATGCTTTACCATACAATAAGGACATTTGCTCAACTATGTTCATAGCAGATTTATTCATAATAGCTAGAATCTGGAAACAACCTTGATGTCCCTCAACCAAAGAATGGATAAAGAAACTGTGGTACATTTACACAATTGGATACTATTCAGCTATTAAAAACAAGGTAATCTTGAAATTTGCAGTCAAATGGATGGAACTAGGAATGATCATCCTGAGTGAGGTAACCCAGACCCAGAAAGGCATGCATGATATATATTCACTTATAAGTGGATATAGCCCAACATAGATGTCCTCTGAGAGACTCCACGCAGCAGGGGATTTGGACAGATGCTCAACTCACTGCTTCCTGTGTGGAGCATGACAGTGGTATGGAAGAATGGGGGAATGGAAAGCCCCAGAGGGTTCAGAAGCCCCACAAGGAGACCATCGAGGCTGGCAGATCTGGACCTGGTAGGGGGAATGCCTTCACAAACTGATGCACCAACCAAGAACAATATGTGCAGTAAACCTAGACCTACTGTTCAGATCTAGCCAATGGACAGCTCATTCTCCCTGGTTGTGGGGAGAGCAGGGACTGCCTCTGACATGAATTCTGGTGCCCCTGAGATTTGATCACTTCTTCTTGGTGGGGAGGCCAAGCAGGTATACAGAAGGGGAAGCAGGCAATTCAGATGAGACCTGACAGGCTGTGGTCATATGGTGGGGGAGGACGCCCCCTTCTGTCAGAGGTCCAGAGGAGGAGAATAGGTTGGAAGAGGTAGGGAGGGTGGGAAAGGGAAGGTATAAGCAAGGAGATAACAATCAGGATGTAATGTGAATAAATTATAATAAATACAAAAAAATAAAGACATTTAAATGCAAAAAAGGGCGGGGGGAGAAATATCCTGCCATTCTGCCAATGTGGACAAAACTGGAAGAGGTTACATTTGGTAAATTGAGCCAAGAATAGAGAAAAATACCATATAGTCTCACTCATTTGAGAAAATTAAAACAAGTTAATATAGAAATAGATGAATTAACTATAGAGACTAGACAATGTGGGGAAGAGAATAAATTGGTCAGAAATTGGGTACCAAAATAGTATTAACTAAAAGGAATGTGTTTAGTTGGTTCTACGGTACAGTGGAATGACTGGAGTAGAAAAGTTCAAGATCACAAGCAGTAATGAACTATAAAGAGATGGAGACACTAATTACCTTATCTGAATATCAAGCACTGAGAAATTATAGCAAGAAAGATGGAAACATTAATTACCATGAGCTGGTCATCAAGGCTACAAACACTAAATGTGATAACCATACAGGAGACAGAAACACTAATTAGATTTATCTGATCACCATCACTCTGCATATTCATTAAACGCTCACCCTTCACTACATAAATACGTAAACTTTTAAAGTAATTACTTTTTTCAGCAAAAACAAATACAATTACCATATGGCTCAGTAATTCTACTCCTTGTTACATACTGGGGTGAACTGAAACTAGATAAATACTACCCAAATTTTCATGTTGCTATTGTTAGCAATAACAACAGCCAAAAGTAAAAAACAACCCACCTATCCCTCAACATATGAGTGGGCAAAGAAATATAGGATATCTGCACAATATCTCCCATAAAATGGGAAAAATTATTGGTCAATGCTGTGACTTTGTGGAACTTTTAAAATATGTGAACAAAAGAAGTCAGACATAGAAGGCCGCTTATTCTATGATTCATTTTATGTGAAATATCTAGGGCAGTGAAATTAATAGAGACAGAAATCAAGTCAGTGGCTCCTGAAACATGAGTGAAAAAAAGAACAAGGATATGATTATATAATGCTTTCCCTAGGTGACTTCAAAAGTGTGTCAAGGGCTTGGAAGATGGTTATATAGAAAAGCATTTGTTGTTATAGTATGAAGACTTGAGTTCAGATCTTCAGGACCCATGCAACAAACCAGGAAGGAGGGCCTCACACACCTTTTATCCCAGTGCTAAGGAGAAAGAGCAGACAAAAAGAATAACTTTTGTAGAGGCTTGCTGACTATAAGTCCTGCCCAAAACACAGAGCTACAGATTCAGTGAGAGATCCTGTCTCAAGAGAATAAGGTAGATTGGAATAGATGAAGACACTGGAAAACCCCTTCTGGCCTCTGCAGGTAACCTTATGAGCATGTTCACTCACATGCAAGGCCTGTGAACCTGCACATACAGATGTGCATGTTCATGTGCACACCCACACCACATAAACATGTTGAGACAAAAGACAGGCATAGTTTACAGCATAAGCTCACTGCAATAAGTGCCTAAAATCTGTCCATTTTAAATAATTTTATTTGATATAAACTTCACCTCAATAAATATACATATATTTAAAATATACACATATCAAAGAGATACGACAAGTCTCTGTTTCCTGCAGAACCATTCAAAATATCCAATTATAAGAATCAACAAGAAATTTGATGTGTATGCTCAATGTGATGTTAGTCATCATCTAGAAAGGAAAAAAGATGAGAGAGAGAGAGAGAGAGAGAGAGAGAGAGAGAGAGAGAGAGAGACAGACAGACAGACAGACAGACAGACAGACAGACAGAGAAAGACAAGGACAGACAGAAACTAGTAAGAAAAGGCTGCTATATCTGTTTTATTCAAGTTCCCTTTGGAGGTTTTAGTTCATTCACAGTCCTCTTAAAGTCTAGCTGATTATAGTAAATAGTTTGTAGAGTTGTTACAAATCCACAATTCTCCCAGCCTATTCATCTCAAATCAGTTCTGCCTTAATAAAAAACCTATAACCTAAAAGAAAATCCTCGGTGTGTCTGATGCTCAGGCAATAGGCCAGAATTTGCTTCTCAGCACCCACATCCCAAGGCTCAAACTCACTTGTAGCTCCAGCCCCAGGGCTCATTCAACTGGTTTTGGTCTCTGCAGGCACACACATTGTATTGTTACTTCCCTTAGCAAAGCTTTTCAGTGTTTCTTTTGATGTTTTAATAGGAGGAACGTTATTGGTTTTGATGTTTATCTTGTTTCCTCACACATCCTCAGGTGGTTATGGCTTTAAAAATCAACAACAGAATAATTTGCTTTGCAACAATCAATATCAACTACACTCTGAAAGATGGTGACCTTTGTCCTCAAATGCAGATATTGAAATCTTAACTCCCAGGACTATATTACTAAGGGGGAGGTGTCATTCTGTGTGTGTGTGTGTGTGTGTGTGTGTGTGTGTGTGTGTGTGTGTATGTGTGTGTGTGTGTGAAGGGTGTGTGGTTGTGTGGTAAGTTTATGAACCCACACTCCTGAGGAGAATTGGCACTAAATTAAAGAAAGATGCAGAATGCCATTGCTCCTTCAGTATGCGTACGCAGGTCAAGGCTACAAGTAAAACCCATAAGACATCATATCTGCCAAGCCTTTTGTCTTAGACTCTGAGAATTTTGAGAACATATACTTATGGCATTTAGAAGGCACAGAGTTGGCAATACTTGTTGTATTAACCCAAAAGGACAAAAAGAGTATCCACTTTTGTAGTAATACTGGTTAATTTAAAAGATTGTAATTTTTATTTATGACATACATAACAGAGTAATTTATAGATATTTGCTCTCTCATTAGCTCACCATAAATGAAGCTGAAGAAATCAGAAAGAAAGAAAAAAATCAAACTTTCCGCTGCCTGGGAATATAAATAGTTTTGCCTTACCTGTTCAAATAAGTCTCATGCATAACATAAGATTTTCTGGTAGCTACATTCAAAAATCAATAAACAAGAAAATAATTTTAGTATTGTTTGCTACTTTTACCAATATCAACAGTATTACTTTTTCCTCTCATATCCTGTATACGAAATTATTTTCGAAGAGCTATATTAATATTTTTCTCCCCACTCTCTTTTAAGCATCTTTGTATTAACAGAACATTATTTTTGTTTGTTTGTTTATTCTCTTCACAGCCTGCTGCCATCCGCCTCCCTCCTCTCCTCCTAGTCATTTTGTTTTTAGAAACGGATTCTCTCTACACAGTGCTACGTGCCCAACAACTCATTACATAAACCAGGCTGGCCTCAAACTCATAGTGATCCACCTGCCTCTGCCTCCCAAGTGCTGGGATTAAAGGAGTGTGTCACCACATGAGAATCTGTATTTATAGAACATCTTAATTTGGAAGAATCACATCTCAATTGTTCCCATGTAGCTATCACTGCTACCTTATTAGATGTAATATCTTTATGTCTTATAGCTAACATGTGAATAAAAGGGAAATCAAAGGTAAAATGAAAAGGAGAGAGCAGGTTATTTGTTGTATCAGCTATGTTTCTAATGTTTGTGTCCTCAAAGATATGTTTGAAATGTCTCCATAGAACAACCCTAACACATCATAGCATGTGTTCTTAAGTGGTTCCAGAACTGCTGTTTGAAAACAAAGGCTGGAAAGAAGAAATTTGAGTCACTATAAAAGGTAACATACTATTGTAAATGTTTAGAGGGAAAGGGTATTACCTAATTTCCTTTAATTCATGTTAAATTTGGTATTTTTTTTTAACCTTTAAATTTTACTTTATTTTTCATTTCCATTGTAAAAGAAGATTTTCTTGGATTTGAGTGTGCAACCCATTTATGGGTTTTCTTAGAAAATTTATTTTTAATTCCCAAACTCTTTCCCTAGTCATTTGTTGAATTAGCTATTAGTTCATGGATATTTTATAAATATAAAATCATAACTAAACTTTTTGAGAATCCCAGTTAAGCAAAAAAATTCCTTTTTAATGATATCATGTTCTTTCTACATCAGGAGCCTACGGATATACACATTTCCTTTCATTTGTGCTCACATACATAGAGTAGAATTCTAAAACGTGTCTACAAAGGGTTTCAAGAGTAGCTAAATTCCATTTCTTTACACATCGATTATTGAGCCTCATCTTGATAGAGTTATACAAAGTAATTGATGTGTAGTATGAAAGAACTCATTATAAAACACTGTGGTTGTCTAATGAGATAATTTTTTGAAAGAATAACTGCTTGACAGTTTGTTAGTGCTGACAATACTGAACTTAGATCAGCATGTGCTCTCACATCGAGAATATGATTTAAGACAGATAAACAATTTAGGAAGTAAAACTGTTGTATAATTTAAAAACAATAACTGAATTTTTTCTGAAATCCAAAATGAAAGATTAAATTATTGTTCTTTTCCATTTTAAGCATGTGTAACAAGTAGACTTTCTAGTTCAAAATGGTTAATATAGAATCAGGCAAATATATAAAACTTGACTTTCTATAGATAAAATCAGGCATATTCTCAATTTGGAATATTTGTCACATAGCTCTTTCTCATTGATTTTATTTAACATTCTAGTGACATCTGGGTCCCCCAGCTAATTCCAGAAATGTAAAATTCTCTCTAAAATGTCTTATATAATACCTGAAATAGTTCAAGGTTATTCCCTAGAGTTGGTGTTATCAACAAAGACATAAATTATCTGTGTAGGAAAATGACTTGGAGCCACTGAGTCTGAAACTTGGACATGTGAGGAGAAAAGTTTTGGATGAGGCCAGGCAAAGAGAGGTTAAAGAATATTACCTACAAAGCAACAGCCCAGGTAGTAGTGAAGTATTGCATCCAACACAGGAAGAGAACTGGTGTTAACATTTCCTAAGAGCCCTGTTCAGTGATGGGAGATCTCCAGCTGTCCCGACGAGAAGCTTGTCGCTTGATGTAGTGAGAGTCCAAAAGACATCTGATGGTTAAGAACATGGTTTGTTCATCTGTTTTGGCTTTCATACTTTTTGTTTGTCCACCCTCTGTCCAAGGAAGCAGAGAGGCTAACCTGAAGACCTTCAACTTATCCTCCTCTCCTACAAACTCTCCATCCTTAACTGAGCTTTTTAGGAGACTGCATGCTGCAGCCTCCCCACTGCATTACAAAGAGCATCCCTTCCAAACTTCTTACCCCAACCCATTGCTATATTCCAGCCTCTAAGTCCGTCTCTCCTTCTTATCCAATCTTATCTCATCCTCATCACTGTAGCCGACTACCTGTTGTGGCCTCTGTTTGCTCTCTCCTCCATACCCAGGAGACTAAGCAGATCATGGTAGGATATCCCACTTTCTCCCCAGCTGCAGACCTCCTCAACTGCTACCTCCTAGTCCATCCTCCTTCCTAAATGTCAGCTCCCAAGATCCAGAAACACATTTACTGTGTCCTCCATTGGCAATACCTAGCAGGTTCCTAGAATTCCCTCCCAGGAAACACACACCGCACCTTCCAAGAAATCAGAGGTGGCAACAGAAACTGAGGAGCAGAGCAGCACCTCAGCAAAGACAAGACCAGGCGTCGCCACCTAGAGTTACAATCATCCCAAGCCAGATGCCTAGACAGCAGTATAAAAACACAGTAACAGCCAGGATAGTATGTCTCCACTAGAGCCCAGCAACCTTATCAGAGTAGGCCCTGAGAACTGCAACACAGCTGAAGAACAAGACAAAGACCTTAAAGTAGCCTTTATAGACAGGTAGGTAGATGTCTTTAAGGAGAAAATAAATAAATCTATGAAAACACAAACAATGGAAGGAAATGAATAAAGCAGTTCAAGACGTGAAAGTAGAAATAGAAAAGAAAACCAAACCTGTGGGAAACCTGGAAATGAAAAATTTAGGAACTCAAACAGGAACCTCTGAGGCAACAGAAAACAAGTTAGGGAAGAAAGCACTGAAGACACCAAAGACAGGATAGAAGAAATGGACACATAAAGCAAATACAATATTAAATTTTTAAAAATCCTGGAACATAATATGCAGGATGTCTGGGACACTATGAAAAGATAACATTTTTAAAATTTTTGGCATAGAGGAAGAAGAAACAACCCAGGTCAAAGGCATAGATAATATTTTCAGCAAAATCAGAGAATAAAATTTCCCTAACCTAACTAAGGTGATGCCTATTGAGATAAAAGTAGCATACATAAAACCAAATAGACTGGACTAGAAAAGAAAGTACTTTCAGCAAATACTAATCAAAAACCTAAAATCCAGAACAAAGAAAGCTTATTAAAAGCTGCAAAGGGAAAAGACCAAATTGCAAGTAAAGGCAGACTTATTAAATTAACACCTGACTTCTCAATGGAGACTCTAAATGACAGAAGGGTCTGGACAGATGTCTTATAGGTTCTGAGAAGCCATGGATGCCAGCCCACATTACTATACCTAGCAAAACTTTCTATCACAATAGAGAAAATAAAACATTCCAGGATAAAATGTAAACTTAAGCACCTTCTATTTACAAATATAGCCCTCTAAAAGGTGCTGGAAGGAAAATTCCAACCTAAAGAGGTTAATGACAACCAAGAAAACACAAAGAATGAATAATTCCTGACCAGCAATCAAAAGAGGGGAAACGCACAGCACAACAGTAAAATAACAGGCATCAGAAACCCTGCTATTTGCTCCCTGCAAACTTTCTGGCCACCACATCCAAGAGATCAAGTATGGGCCCACTTGGTTTATGTCTTCAGTTAGCGCCAGAATTTAGCTGTTAAGTTTTTGTTTGGATGATTTGTCTGTTGGAGATAGTGGCTATTGAAGCCTCCAATTATCAGTGTGTGAGGGACAAGGTGTAACTTAAGCTGAAGTGGTGTTTCTTATTTGAACTCCGGTGCTCTTGTGTTTGCGGCATGAATGTTAAGAATTGCAGTGTCTTCTTGGTGGGTTTTTTTCTTAGATGATTCTGTGGTATCTTTTCCTATCTCTTTTGGTTAGTTTTGAAATCTGTTTTGTTAGGTATGAAAATGGCTCCACAAGCTTTTTCTTAGGTTTGTTTGCTTGGATTTTTCTGAGGTAATATGTATCCTTTATGTTAGGGTGTGTGGTTTTTTTTTTATACAGCAGAAACATGGATCCTATTTTCCGTTCTGTTTTGTTTGTCTGTGTTTTGTAATTGAAAAATTGAAACCCCTTTATGTTTTTTTTCAGGTATTCCTCCTATAGTTCTTTGACTCCCAACATAGCCTCACACAGGCTGCTGTGACAGAGGCTTAGTGAGACATACTGGTGCTTCTGCACAGTATGACATTAGCCTCTTTATGTGTCTTCCCTCTTTCCCCGTCAACTTTAGATCTTTACTGAAACATCAGGACCTACTCTGAATGGTACCAATATGTGTACTTGCCCACTTCATTACTGATCATCATCCAGATTTTCCACACCACCCCCTAAGACAAATTACTTACCTGGCTTATTCATTCTTATTTATACATATTGTCCTTTCACCACAAATAAGAATATAAGTTATACTAGGCCAAAGACTTGTTAAAACAAAATTGAAGAGAACTTAAATTTACTTGAAATGTATTATATAAACATAAATTCTTTTTAGAAAGAAAAATTTGATTTATGGATAGTCATAAATTTTAACAATCACACTTTATGTCTTCAAGTGTTCAGTTTACATTCACTTATATATAAAGACTAAATCAAGTTTAATAGGATGATATCAATGTAGTCAGTTTGAATTTCAGTAAATGCTGCCATTTGGACAAAAACCCTTAGAAGCCTATGTCTTAAAAGCTTGGAGCCTGTCCATGGCACTACTTGGAACAGATCACACCTTTTAAAGGTATAGTTTGTTTGGAAGTCTTCCAGGTTATGGGAAAGGCTAATGAAGGGGATATTGGAACCCTGATGTATCTATTTCTTTCTTTTTTTTTCTTCCTGCTGTCATGAGGTGACCAAGTTTTTCATGTACATTGACTCAATGCTTTGCTACAGACCAAAAGGCAAGAAACCATAGCCTGAAATTTCTGAAATCATGGATCAAAATAAACCAGCCCTTCTTATAGGTAAATCATTTCAGACATTCTATGGCACTGATGAAAAGCAAGCACACATACTTTTTTTAATTCGTCCTTACTGAATTTATCTTCAATTGTGCCACCAATATTAATATATTTGAATGGTTTCTTTTCTAGCTATCCAACTGCAGTACCCATTTTTAGAATATAAATTTCTGATCTAAGTCATATGAATAAGCAGATTATTCCTTATCCATGGTCATTTTAAGGACTCCAAAAGTGTTTCCTATTTGTACTTTGAAATTTTGTGCTGACACAAAATTAAGTATAAAAAGAAATGTTCCTCAGTGCTTTCGTAAACAGAGGAATGAAACTATCATAAAATGAAAGAAATAATTCTTTATGTGCCCAGATTTATGATGTGTAGAATTCGAGATACTGGAATTAACAATGAGCACAGTATCTTCCTTGTCATTTGATCCTAAAATAATCATTAAGCTTCTTATACATCTGGCCAGGCAATCTCACATTAGTTTGGATTAGATTCTGGAATCATGGTCCCTCCATCCAAACATCACCATAAGGTCTTATGCATTTGCTCTAGTCACTTTCTTCAAAAGACTCCTTTGACAAAGTGCTAGCTGCTGTGACCTGTTATCACTATGGTGATGTGTCAATCTTATCTAATGTGTAATATCCATCTCTAAGCTGAAATGCAATGCTTCATTGCATGTTGTTGGGTTAGAGTCATTATACATCCCTTTGAAAATACTAGCACTGCCACACTAATTGTTCTCCTTTACATAAAGCTGACATTAATCCCTAGAAACCGAACCTCACAATAGAATGTATCTCTATCTCTCACCACAAATCTGTCATCTTATTATATAGTAAAATCATGTTCAGAAAGCCAAATTCATATCTTGTATGTTGATAGCTGTTTAATTACAACCTCTTCTTAGGTATCAGTCTAAAATGGAAAAGAAGTAATCTATAAATATGTTCAAAAGAGAAAGAACCAAATATAAAACTTTTTTTAGTAATTGCTCAATTTTTGCTATAAATATAAATGTAGTTCTGTGCTAATGGGACTATTTATACACTTAAGAAATATTTACAGATCTGAGTGTTACTTAAATCAACAGCATGCAACTATCAAACAGGAAAAGCTAATTTTAGGATGAGTGGCTTAAACCCAGTATTTAAACTGTTTCACTTATGAGACCTTAAAGCAAAGCTTAAAACACACACACACACACACACACACACACACACACACACACTCACACACACACACTAACACACACACTCACACACACACACACACACACACACACACACACACACACAAAGTTTCAAAGAGATCCTTCGGATTCTTGTTAAAAATATGTTATTAAGTTGTCGGGCATTTTTTATTTTTTGCTTATTTTTGTCTTACTTCCTATGATTTTTAATCTCTTACATCTTTTTAAATTGCATTTTTATATCTGCTGTCTCAGGCATATTGCTTATTTAATACTATAAAGAATTCAACAAGGTATAACTATATTAAAATATTCTGTTCTGCCTCATTGAATTGAATAGACCGGCTTAATTAGTTTGCTAATAAATTGTACAGATACACAATTCTACAAAGAATTGAAAGCACATTTCTTCTCACCAAAATATGTTTTCCTACATATGCACTGCATCTTGACAGTTACATATGTTGGGAATAAGGGAATCACAAGTGACCTTGGAGCGTGACTCAGGAATAGCTTACACTAATCTCTCAACAAGTTAGAAAACTGTATGCTTCAAGGGTGTCTCTCTTTGCCTGGTGTGTATGGTGGGCTCTGGAAGTGTACGGGGACCAGAATTCTTTAGTTATCAAGCACATTTGAAACCCACGGACATGATTCAACCCGGTGGTCTTATGCGTTTTATCAGCCAGTGACATCATGACAGATGAGAATGTTCTGCCAAGGAAAGTCAGAATTTCCTAACGTTAATGTATCCGCAGACAGATCACATGTACTAGATGTCACTGAACCTATACAATGATTTGAACATAATGCAGACTCAAAACAGGAAGAGCAACTTCACTGCTGCCAAATGTATTATAATGAGACATTTGATCCAGTGCAAAACACTGTCAGGATCTGCACATTCTTGAGAGTTAAATTAAATAGTTTGATATCTATGGCAAGGGATATGTTGCCTTTGTTGTTTTTATTTTCACCACTATCTCATCTGATAAAGCATCAGATATCCTACTGAGAAAAACATACTGAAGTTAGCAAACAGAACCTTGCTCTTAATGTCTCCTTTCATCTGTGAAACACAAAAGAAATGCACTAATAAGTAAACGAATTGAGTGATGTGTGGAGAACAGAGCATTCTACCAAGACATCTTTTGGAGATAAAATCTCTAGGATTAGTATGTCCAAGGGGAGATTAGAGCAAATCAGCAGAGTTTCCTCTGAGACAAATAGGCATTACAATTCACCAAGAAGTGCTTTTTATCACATACAGCCCTTTGGCTGAAGTATAATCAAACAATTATAAACTAGATAGACACTTCACAATTTTTCTATTAGCACTTTAAATCTTTAAAGGGATCATATCGGGTAACAAGTTCCTTAAAAGCCATAGTCCATGGACAACTGCCTAATAGAAAAATGACCCAGTCCTCATAAATTGGACTTAATAAAGCAGAATGAAGCATGCTTTGCCCTTTTATTTATGAGACGTAGAGAAGCAGCTGGATGGTATGTGCCACTTTCTAAACGGGTTCCGCCTTGAGCGGTTGTCTAGACCAGATGGAAACGTGACAAGCCCCACTTAATATGTCACACCATCAGTATGGTCATAAAAGAGTCCCCAGCAATTTTCGTTTGAACAGAAGCCACCTGTTTACTATAAACACTCTGTTTATTTCTCAAACTGCAGTTTTAATTTGCAACATGCACCTGAAAGGTGGCACATCCATGAGTTCAAAGCGGCCAGATTGCAAATCAGTCGTGGGTGCTTGAAGAGTTCAAGTCCCTGTAGTAGAATTTGGGCAGTTTTCTTTTTCACTTTAATGCGTCCAAAGCTAGCTTATAAATTATCCAGCCCATCTCCCCTTAAAAGAGGTTTCGTCATAATTATAATTTCAGTTGGCACTGAATTTGGCTCCTGCTTTATTCCAAAAGTGCACTTATTAAAAGCAGACACAGCACCCTTTCATTCATTAGAAACAGACTCATTAAACCTTCATTCTACTATTTCTCAGTAGTGAGATAGGGGCTGGAAAAACTAAAGAGTTGGCTCTAGCCTGTTCCTATATAATGTCTTCACAGAAAGGAATAGTATTTCCTCTGGCATCTGGGGCCCCCTTGCTGTTCATTTGGGGGTTCACCACTGTCTCTAGATGTCCACAGTGGCTTAGCAATGATCTTAACTTTCCTAGGGGAGGGGGAGTTACATTTAAAATGCTGGAGCTAATGCATAAATCAAAAAAATCAAAAATAACGGACATCACTAGAACATTTATTCATATTGCTGTGTTGTAAATCTGTTACAGCAGGCACAATTTCTCTCTGAACCAAGACATTCTGCAATGTCACGGAGCAAAATCAGGAGAAGGAAAGTCCTACTTGGATGATGGATCCTATAAGAAATTTATGATATAGCTAAGTTTTTCTGTTATAGGTTTTATTAGGAGTCTGGGATTAAACTTGAATCTCTTCAGGGTCTAACATACAGAAATTTTTCTTATCCCTTTTCATTTTAGCTGCAAACTTATCCACTGAGATGGCAGTGTCGACCCAGAGCCTGTGAAGGAGCCTTTAAAGAGGGCAGGGGTGGGGCAGCCTTCGGAATGGTTGGAAAACATCACAGTATAGGGGATCATTTCTCTACTTGTCTATCATTTGTAGGGAAACCATGAACTTAGAAGGCAATTGTGTTGTCTTCCTGCATGGTTGTGATCAGCCTGCTTCTACTGGAGGGGCTTAAAGATATCATCTTTGGACTTTATTTTTAAGTTGTAGGCTTAAGGTGTAGCCTACACCACGCAGTCACACATACCATTCCATTCACTTATACATTGTCTCACACTGTGAAAATCAACTGTTGACAACGTATCTTAGGAGGTGGAAATAATGTGAATTATTGTAATAACAGACACGTAGCAGAAAAAGCAGAAACCATTCCGTTGTTGATCCCCTCTTAGGAATTCCCACTACAAATATTTCCAAGGCCCAGAAGAAAAAGACAAATTAGCAGGTATTTTAAAAGCAGGTATGCAAGTTACACATTAGGCTGTATTTTGATCTTCAGGGCCAAGCAGCTTTCTCTCTGGTCATATTTTCATCTAAGTAACTTGGTAGGGGAGCAGCCGTCGTTTTGCACAAATAGGCCGATGGTAACTCACTTGTCATCATTTCACAGCAAGCCTTGTCACGCTATTTCCCAGCTTATAGGAAACAGAAGGCTCTCATCACATATACATTCAGGATAAGTGGTGAAAAAGAAAATGTTTCTGACTTTATGTGTGCTATCAAGTACACTCAAGTATTTCTGAATCATACATCATCTGGAGTCAAAGGATGAAATTAAAAGAATATTTCCTTGGTGGGAAATAGGCAGTCTCATACTTAAGGAAAAATAGAACTTCATTTTTTTTTATGGAAAATGTTGTTTTATCACTGGGTATAGTAACAGAAAAGTGTTCTCTAATGCAAGCAACAGGAGCTCATCATTTGCTGGAACACATCTGTGACATCTTCCACTGAAGGGAGTTGCTCTCAAAATTAAGCCAGTCTCTACATGTTAATGCATTTGTTTTCTCCTAAGGGTGGGGGTGTGATAACTTGTGCTTTCTCAAATAAAGGATGCTGATAGTCTTGTTTTTATAATGCTTTTTTTTTTATAATAGCACAATGGCTTGCGAGTCACTACTGCAGTTTTCTCAGTATCTGTCACTGCTAAGATCCCAATTTTACAGCTGAGAGAGCAGAAAAGAGGAGAGTGATACAAGGCCACTGACCAACTCTGATCGCTTTAAAAGAAAGTCTGACAGTTTGTAGGATACAGAAAGTATCACACAGCCTTCCACAGAGTGTCCTGATTGGTTATCCAATATCAAGTAGTTGGAGCTAAAATCATACATACACAGGTAACACTCAACTGACTGATTAGGTTGTATTTCTATATTTAGTGATGTGTCTCTCTACATAAAATAAATAAAAATCAAGAGGCTATGGTTGTGAGAGGAATCAGGAGTGTTAGAGACATGAAAGGGATTGGAAGGGTAAGGAGATGGCATGCTTATATTTTATTATTTTTTATAATTTAAAAAGAGAAAAGAGTCACAATTTCTTCAAAAATTTATAGTTACAGAAGTGGTGATTCATATATTTAGGTAGACATATAATCTACCTGCATGATACTATTACAAGAGTTCTGGTAAATTTTAACTGAAAAGCTTAAAACAAAATTTGATCTTACATTTGGGTCATTTACAGAAACGAAGGCATCATTATGCTACCTACCTTTATATAATTAGAAATAAATATCATAGGGCTGGGTGCATAGCTCGGTGGCAGAGTGCTTGCCTAGCATGTGTGAGGCTCCTAGTCAATTGTCTAGTATTTTCAAGAAGACTGAAAGATTGGAAGGAAAGCTGAAAGGATAGCTCAGTGGTTAAAGCACTTGACATCCAGTGTAAGCACCTAAGATTGCATTTTGACAACCTAGGTAAACTACTTTGTGGCCTTGGTGACATAACTGTTATTCCCAACTTAGAAAGGCAGAGATAGGGAATTAACAGAGAATTTCTGAGTTTGACTGAGTAACCTTGCCTTACTGAATAAGGTGAAAGAGAAATAGAGGATGATTTATGACATTAATCTCCTGTGTCCCATGAATATATAACCTCATGCATCCACACTCAGATCCCTCATGCATGTGCCTACACACCACACACACACACAGACAGACACACCACACACATACACATTGACACATAGACACCACACACATGCACACACATGCACCACACACTCATACACACACATGCACACTTACACACACACACACACACACACACACACGTACACAGAAAAAGCAGGAAAGAAAGAAATGTTTATTCAGTTATTCACAACGTTTTTCATTTTGAAGTCATTAAAGAAACTCCAAAATAGTCATTCCTTAACTTTGAGCAACATCAATTTCCCAGTATTCAATGATACATAATTCTGTTAACTTTTTTATATTACTTTAGGTCAACTAAACCACAGTGAGACAAAACAATTAAAATTTTAGAATGTTCAGTTCTATTAGTATAATAAAACAATAAATAACTAATCTGCCTACCATATTATTATTTTATAGCAATATCCTACAATCAATAAAGCTTTGTTGCTATCTTCACATTGTAGAATGAGAGTGAGTAGGGAATATATTCCGCTGACTTCTGTACTGGTCATTACTACTCATGGAACAAGAACACTGTAAACATTATTTTCTGTCCTAAAGTTAAATATTAAAATGTTCTTGAATATTTCTTGTTATTGATTATAAGTAGAATGCTCAATCCAAGATGGTAGCATCTATCATTCGCTATATTTGAAGAGCAAACAAACAGCAATTGTAGAACAACTGACAGGCTTCGCTGTAGATCCCAAAACTCCAGCATCTGTGTTTTCCAGGTGAGGGAAGAGAGTGGGTCCCCCTGGAGCACCATCACAGCCTCTGGCCTCTCACATACTCTCACCGTCCCCTGGGTGGATACCTCCCAGGTACCTGCGCCCTGCAAGGATAGGGTCTGAGCACAGTGTCTTGGCAGCTGGAGTTTGTGAACCTGGAGCAAGAAAGCCAGTAACAAGAAGAACATTGTGATGGGTAGATTGGGGCCTGGGGGTCTGACCAAACTATTGCACTAATCAAAGACGATACAAGAAGTAAAAATTGAACCCCTACTCTGATCCACCCAATGGTCAGGACATTCTCCACAGTTATGTGGAGAGCAGGGAATGACTCTGACATGAATTCTGGTGCTCCACATTTGACCATCTCCTCTGGGTGGGGTGGCCTGAGGGCACTCAAAGAAAGAATTAGCAGGCTACCAAGATGAGACTTGATAGCCTATGACCATATAGAGGGGGAGGAGGTCCCCCTCGGTCATAGACCTAAGGGAGGGGAATAGGGTGAAGGGGGAAGGAGAGAAGAATGGGAGGATACAAGTGATGGGATAACAATCGAGTTGTAATCTGAATAAATTAATTTTAAAAACACTGATTAAAAAAGAAAGAAAGAAAGAAAGAAAGAAAGAAAGAAAGAAAGAAAGAAA
>OU015752.1:25628700-25648180 GCA_907169655.1 Acomys percivali
AAAGAAAGAAAGAAAGAAAGAAAGAAAGAAAGAAAGAAAGAAAGAAAGAAAGAAAGCCAGTAGCCAGGTTGCTGATGCAGGGATTTCCTCTGGTGAGAGGGAAGACCTCAGGTTCCTGAGGAGCCCAGTTGGTCCTAATTATCATGCATCAGAGGGAGCTAAGGACAATTTCTTGAGAACCACCTGCCAGTCAGAGACCATACCCACCAATCGCAGGAGGGCTCCTGCAGGAATATCCAGTTTCCTGCCCAGAGCTCTTCCCATATGCTAGAGAACTCCAGTGGGCGAAAGGAACTACCAGACAATTCCAGAGACAACCATATGCCTAAAGGCCAGCATAAAAACGCCATCCACAAAAGCCGAAACAATATGGCATCTCCAGAACCCAGCTATATAATGGCAAGCATCCTTGGATACCATAACACATCTGTGGTATATCTACACGATGGAATACTATTCTGCTATTAAAAACAAGGACATTATGAAGCATTCAGGCAAATGGGTGAAGCTAGAAAAGATAATTCTGAGTGAAGTAACCCAGACCCAGAAGGACATGCCCAGAAGGTGAGGATATATTCTCACCTATAAGCAGATGTTATCCATATAACACAGGATAGCCATATTATAATCCACAGACCTAAAGAAGCTGAGTAACAAGGAGGACCATAGGGAGAATGCTTAATTCTCATTCAGAAGGGCAAACAGAATAGACAATGGAAGAGAAGGAATGAGAAGAGAGCTTACCATAGTTTGCTGCTTAAAGACTCCACCACCAGGGGATCAAAGCAGAAACTGCATCTCACAGCCAAACTTTGGGGCAGAGTCTATTGAGTCTTATGGCAGAGTAGGGGAATAGAAGGACCAGGAGGGAACAGAAGCTCCAGGAGAAAACACACAGACCCAACACATCAGTGCGTGGTGGGGCTTACAGAGACTGATGTACCAAAAGGACCATGAACGGAGAGGATCTAGGCCCCATGCGCAGATGTAGCTGATAGGCAGCTAAGTCTCTATATGGGTCCACTAGTCAGGGGAGGAGGGGCTCTCTCTGGCATGGATTCTATTGCCTGCTCTTTGATCACTTCCCCCTGATGGTGTACCTTATCTGGCTACAGAGGAAGAGGATGCATGAAGTCTTGATGAGACTTGATAGGCTGGGCTTAGTTGGTAGGGTAGGAGGGATCCCCTCTCTGAGGACTAGGGGAGGGGATGGAAGAGGGAGAGAGGGTGGGACCAGGTGGAGAGGAAGGAGGAGGCTATGATGGGGATGTGAAGTAAATAGTTTTTTTTAAGAATACTAAATTTTTAAAAAGACAGATTTTTTAAAAAATGAGATGTGCCTTGCACTTGCCTAGCCGATATCTAGAGAGTGCTCCTAGGGGAGATGAGAGGAAGTGAGATGTTAATGATCAATATTGCCTCAGTTCTGAGGAGGCACCAGTGGGACTCTAGAAATGTTGCCACAACCACAGTGGTCAAGACAACAATCTACAAAGGAAATATGTGCATGGTCAGAACTCTAGAGATGTACTGTGTTCAGTTAGCTAGTTAAGACCACTCAACACCAGGGAAAGACTCACCAGAAACCAACACCAGTGTACACAGAGAGAACTGAAATCACTGCTGTACAAGCCAAACAAGCTCGAAACTTTCACTAGGCATTTGGTAAATGCTCATGAGGGTTTCTACCTTGGAAATAGCACAACTACTGGAAAAATCTAAGCGTATCAGGCACTAAAAAGAAATAGATGTCAACCAGACTGGAAATGAAGATATACGCCAAAAAAGACATAATCTCACCTTAGTTTATCTACTAAAATAATATTAAAGCAGATGATAAATAGATGATAGAGAATATGATATTGTGTCTCTATTATATAATGAATAATCAAAAATAATATATAAGAAAATGGTTCTGTTCATAATCATATAAAAGTCGTAATTATAAAATTACAATTATAAAATTAAATTATAAAATTTAGGAATGATCTTAGAAAAACAAATGCAAGTGTCTTCCATCCCAAAAACTATATAGTATTGCAGAAGGAAAGTAAAGAGCTAAATAAATGAAACTATTTGAATATCATGGGTTGAAAGATTTAACATTAAGATTAAGATGTTCACAGCAGTCATCTATAGATCTAGTAGGCTTTGAACAGGGTTATGTATGATTTCTTTTTATAACTGACAAGTTGATTTTAAATTTCAGATATAATTTCAAGACATTCAAAATAGTCAACACCATCCTGACAAAAAGAAGAGTAAAGTACAAATATGGTGTCATAGGAACACAAAGGTAATAGAAATCCTTGCATGTATATAACCAACTGATTCTTTAAAACAGTGGCAACATCACTCAATATGAGATAAGACTTTTCAACTAAGGATGCTGGATAAACTGAATAGCTATATATCAAAATTAATATTTAACCCTTCCTTCAAATTGTATATAAAAATTTAAACTCAATATATATATACATACATACATATATATGTATATATATATAGAGAGAGAGAAAATATCATATAATTTTTAGTACAAAATAATATAGTAAATCTACAAGTAGAACATTATGATAGGCAGATTTTGGCCAAGGGGTCCCACTCAAACTAAGGCACCAGCCAAGGACAAGACAGGCGGTAAACTTTAAACCCCTACCCAGATCTAGCCAATGGTCAGAACAGTCTCCACACTTGAATGGAGATTGGGATATGACTTTCTCACGTACTCTGGTGCCTCGCATTTGACCATGTCCCCATGAGGGGGAGACCTGGTGGCACTTAGAGGAAGGACAGCAGGTCACCGAAAAGAGACTTGATACCCTATGAGCATATACAGGGGGAGGTAATCCCTCTCAGGAACAGTCATAGGGGAGGGGAATAAGGGGAAAATGGGAGGGAGGGAAGAATGGGAGGATACAAGGGGGAAAAAAAAAGAAAAAAATCTTCTTGTTCTTATATTTGGCAATACTTCCTTTTTAATTTTATATTTTAACTATGTACATGGAGGAATTAGGAGTATATTCATGTATGCGCAGGTGGCTCTAAGGGCAGCAGAGGGATCAGATACCTTGGAGCCAGAGTTACAGGCAGTCCTTGAGCCCTGACATAGGTGCTGGGAATCATCTTTCATCCTCTAATCAGAACAAAGTACTCTTAACCACTGAACCATCTCTCTAGCCCCTCTCTAGCCATATCTCTGGCCAAGCATTCCTAAATGAAGAGTACAGCAGGGGAAGAAAAATAGATGGATTTAACTACATAAAAATGAAGAATATTGTGCTTCAAAGCAAACCATCAGGAACGTGAAGCTATAACTCATAGAATGAAAGGAAAATATTCACAAGTCATATTTTTAATGAACTGGTGTCCATAATATACAAAGGCTCCTTAAAATACAATAATGGACAGACAAGTAAACACATGTAAAAGTGAGTGAAGGATCTAGATAGATGAATAAATATTTCCCCTTAGATGTATAGAAATGGCTAAACAGCACAGTAAAATGTGTTCCACAGCATTAATTAGCAGGGAAATGCAGACCAAAGCCAAAAGGAGATGCCATGTCATAACCACTAGATGGCTAGAATCAAAATATGGGGGAGCGTTGAATCTGATGGAAAGGGAAACTGGGGTGGGTGGACTTCTGGGATGAGCGGAGGGAGGAGCAACCGTAGTTGGCATATGCTGTAGGAGAGAAGAATCTGTTTTCAATTAAAAATTTAAAAGGACAAATAAGCACACAAAACACTGCACCATCCTCACACTGGGTATTACAGAAATACCTGGGTGAGGAGCAGCCGCTCCTCATTGGATGGACTCTACTAACGCCCAAACTTGTAGGGTTCCTCTAGGTATCATAGGTTATCTGCCCTTGGATTGGAGAGATGTCTCAATGCTTATGGGCCTGCAGTGCTCTTCAAGAGGACCAGAGTTCTGTTCCCAGCTCACAACCAACTGTAACTCCAGCTCCAGGGGATCCGACACCCCCCTCTTGCTTCCAAAGGCACCTGTGCTCAGGAGCACATGCTCCCCCACCCCCACATACATGTATAACGTAAAATATGCTATTTTTATTTTTTTTAAATATGCTATTTTTAAAAGTTAAAACATGGAGATGACCTCAACACATATTGAGTCAGCCCCATTACGCTTTTTACTCTTGAAAACCAAACTCTAACTAGCGACTGTCCATATGCAACAATCCCTCCATTAATACCCTAGAACTCAAGAATGAGGCTGAGATACCCACTTACATCTAAACACAGAGAAAAAACCAAGTTCAGCTGTCAGAGGAAAGACTTTCATGGTGAGGCCCCTCTCTCAAATTAACAGACTGCCACACACAGAGGGTTCTCCTAACCCAGGTTTTCCAGGGACAAACGTGAGCTGGAAAGAGTCATTTTTCCCACTCTACCAGGACCCTTCTCAAGAGACTCACTCTGATCTCACCACATATGAAACTTGAGGAGTGCTTGCAGAAGTTGGCCACCTGGGAGGTGGCTAGAAACAACACAGAAAAGCAAAAGCGAGATCACTTTTCATTAGTTGACTATGATGTTTTGTGCTTCTCCACAGTCAAATTTCTTCCTTCATAACAAACAAAGGAATAAATGGCATCGCAGTGTCATACGATATAGCCCTCCATTCTGTCTGTGAGGCAGCCATAACTTGAGCAAGCAAATGCATGCTCATCTCTCTGAAGAACTAAGAGGAGTGAGTATAGACTCCCTGGTGATGGCACTTGGGCCAATGGAGCTCAGCCCGGCTCAAAACAATACTTCCCTTTCCTTAATCTAGGGAGGGTAGAGCGTCTTTAAAAAAAAAAAAATCTCTCTATAGGTTTTTCAGATCTTTGATAATACAGACCGGCCAAAAAAATTTCTTCGCAAAATCTTGTCTTTCTGCTGCCGTACCAGCCATTTCCCAGACTCTGTAATTGATTCCTTGGGGCATGCTAAAATCTGGAAGCAATGAAGTGTGGTTGTACAGCACATTAGGAGAAATTGCTTCTTCTTGCAAAGTTGCTTTCTCCTGCCAGGTTGTCACAGGATTCTCAGTGAAGTGGAGAACAGTTTCATCAGACAGGAAAGGAGAAGATCCTTCAACTTGCAGGGGAAACCTAGCTGAGCTCAGGATTTCTGCTTATCCTTCTTTATTTGTACCTTCCCAGTGCACACTATGACTATCAAACGGACACTCGGATCCTAGCCGCTAATCTGCGTCTGGCATACCCACCTTCCTCTGCAATCGAAGGCACTATTATGGATGGTTACAGAAACCTCCTGCCTTTTATATTTTAAATAACACATTTGTATTGAGAATCTGAGGCTTAAACATGGATAACTTCATTCCAATAGAATAAAACATCTCTTGTGCACCTAACATTCTGTGTGGTCTTCGTATGAGTCCATTGCTCCTATCGCTATAATTTGCCACTTTTTGCTACAGAGTGACAGGTTTCAATTAATGAAAGTTAGTCAGGACAAGGTTTCTTCAAAGTCTGTTATTCTACCACATAGATAGAACAATAAAAATATGTTTGCTTTAATCAGAAATTGAATATGAGAGTTAATATTCGTACTTATGATTGAAATAAAAGAACCTTAATTAATTGTGGCCAGGGTACCATGGCAGAAAGATTATAAGACAAATTTCTATCATCGAACCAGTTAAACCCTGTGAAACTACTATATTCAATAAATTCTGACATAGTGGAAAGACACAATGTGTTTGTCTATGTTTCTGGCATAAAGCATTAATATAAATTTGTATACATCCTTTGATCAGTAATGTTCTCATGTACATATTAAATGTATCATTACGACTTCTTTTCTTGCTATTACATCTTAGAACATCTAACCTGTGTATCCTGTGCATGCAGGAGACAGTATATATCTTACAAATTTTCCATTAAAATCTGAACACAATGAACTCAAATAACAGACTACCCTTACCCCTGAGTATTAGAGAAAAAAATTCATTGTCTTCCAAGAAGAGGAAAAAAATCTGTTTAAAAGCATGTTTAGATTAAATAAATACTTTCACTGGAAAGTGAAGATGTTCTTTACTTTTCAATAGAAGGAAGCTCCACTTGCCCCCCTGAAAGGTTGCTGAATGCCAAAGAAGAAAGAAAAAAACAAATTAAAATTCAAAAATAAAGATAAAATAAGTGTTCCTACATCCAGATAAATTAGACAAAATTTCTGTTGGCCTTTTATGCAATGAGTTTTTGGACTTTACCATACTAATTAAGGCAGAACATCTTGTCATAGACGTTGTCAAGTTGTGTTTTCATTAATGCATTTTACAGATGACCTAAAACACAGCAGTTTGCATATAATCTATCACAGAGTCCAGGTGATAAGAAAGGACTTCAACGTTGCCCTTCTGAAAGAAGTCTTGAAAGTCAACTGAACTAAAAAAAGCATCCTACCTATTCAGCCATATTTATTATGAAAATAAATACATCCCTTAAAATTGCTTGCAGTACAGATTTCTAATAAACTTGTTATCCTTCTCATTTGCATAAAAGTCAAAGAGTCATACCTGCCTGTGACAGGAAAAAAAAAAGTAAAGAAAGAGAGAGAACAAAAAAGAAAGGATGTCCCTGGGACAGAATCAAGAAACTGTATTAATCTTGCAAACATATTTAATATAGAGGAGAAGTTTGTTCCAAGTGATTCTTAATAATCATGTAAATTCAGTAAGAGGACTTCAACCTTTAAAATGCTCAGTAAACATCATTACAGTTTTGCAGAAACTAAAATAACCGAAGGATGAGAACATCCCATTTAACAAACCAATGCATTTTATTTTAGAAAGGCAATAGTAAGCAAAAAAATCACAAAAGTAAAAACTTGAAAGCGATAATGTGCTGTAAGATACAGTCAAAAGTAAAATACTGATTTGGAAATTGTGTTAGTTAGCTTCATTTTCTCTCTTTAAATACCTGAAATAAATAACTTACAAGAAGATTTTGAACCATGTTTGATTGGCTCAATGCATTGAGCCCTTTGGCCACACACAGTGGGACAAACAACAAGCAAAGTTGCTCAAGTCATGAACAGCAAAAAGTAAAAAGACAGAGAAGGAACAAGGCTTGTGTATCTACCTCAGGGAGTTCCACACTGACCTCTCTTCCTTACACTATGCCTCACTTCAGAGTTGTTGGGCCACCACCCAATAGTCCCATAGGCTGGGGATCAAGCATTTAACAGATGTGCATTAGGGACACTCAACATGCAAAGTGTAACAGCTGTAGACATAAAGACATGCTTACCAGTCAGTAATTCTGGGACATTCCTAAATCATATCAGCCATCAAAACTATCAAGTTAAGATTTATAGATTTAAAGCAAAGGGAAAGGACACTATAAAAGCACATGTCAGAAATGGCACACTAAAGTTTCAATGTGCTAGCCACACTCAGAAATGCTCTCCAACAGTAGCAAAAGCATAATGTAAAGAAACATATTCTGGGCTGGAGAGATGACTCGGTGGTTAAGAGCACCGGCTGCTCATCCAGAGGTCCTGAGTTCAATTCCCGGCAACCACATGGTGGCTCACAACCACCTGTAATGAAATCTGATTGCCCTCTTCTGTCTGATGCTGTGTTCTGTCATGTGGCCAAACATGCAAATAGAGTGCTTCTATACACAAATAAATAAATCTTTTAAAAAAGAAAAGAAAAATATTCCTTTACACCGAAGACAAGCAGATTACAGGCCAGTGAGACTGCTCAGTTGGTGCTGGTATTTACTATCAAGCCGTACTGTCAGAGTTTGATTTTTGGAAAACATATGGCAGAAGAGGGCTGACTCTAGCATGGTGTTCTCTGACCCCTGTCTTCCCACGCCTCCCCCTGACCCTGAGAATAATCAGTGAATATGTTTTTTTTTTAAAGTAAGAGTACAAGACAAAAAGAACAACTCGTAGATTTCACCCAAGGCCTTTGTCAATTTTTAGCTATTAAAATTGTCATACACTTATATATTCTGCTAAATTCATAGCACAGTACATATTATGGTTTTCAAACCAACATTTGTGAGGCATCTTCAAGCTGGATCTTCCTTGATAGTCCAACTGGCCTGGAATTCACTATTGCTCTGCCTCTGCCTCCAGGTGTGAGTCACCACATTAGCTTTTAAAAACTTGAATCTTCATATTTAATGTATATATGTCACATATACATTATACATATTATTATATATTTAAGGCATATAGTTGTTACAAATGACACTATTTTCTTTACTTCATTTGCAGGTTGATTATTTGTGCTTAAAAGACATCACTGTTGCTTCATGTAGGTTTTATATTCTAGAACTTTATTAAGTCAGTATGGTTACTTGTACTCATACTTTGAGTAAACGTTGAGAATTTTTATGAGTATAAGCAGATCATGTGCAAATTATTTGATATCTTTTCTAGATTCTATGTCTGCTTTTTGCTTGCTTGATCTTGCTAATAGTTCTAGATAATAAATAGACATGATAAGATTTATTCTCCTGTATTAGCCTCATTAAATATTATTTAAATTTTACAATGATCTTTTACCATACATAGAAATTCCATTATAACAAAAGTCCTCTTCTAAATGTTTGCTTGAAAATAAGTATAGGAAATTATTAAATTGGCACTTTAAAGCATATCATTGAACCAAATTGTATTACCATATAATTAATACTGGGTGTACAGAATCTTGATGTCTAATTTGTCATATATATATATATATATACGATGCCTGAATGCATCACTTAGAAACTTTGTGGCACCTCTGATTTAAATAATGTACATTAACAATATTTATAATACATCTGAATAAAATCTAAAAGAAAATTGTTAATAGGGAATAAATATATAAAATGCTTAGTGTAATGACTGTCCTGGGGCAAAACTACTTGGTTTTTTATTTATCCTTTTTTTTTTTTCCAAATACAGACATTCTCTCACAACAGTACCTATACTGCCCTTTGGTTTTCAGTAGGGACTTACAAACTTGAGTTTGCAGAGTTGAAACTAACCGACTGATTAAATGAATTATAAAGTAAAGGGGGAAAATGGGGAGACACCAAAATGACTCTAAGTTACAGATAATGAAAAGAGAGGAGAACACAGCCACTATAGAAGCAAAATTAAAAGTAGGCATGTTCAAGACAGAAGACTGGAAGTTTTAGACACAATGAATTTCAGATGATGGTGACGGTTTGTGAAAGCCACCATGCTTGTATCCTTCTCTAGCGCCACTATTTCATGGTCAACACTCACCCGTACGTGAACAAGCCAACGTAATGCACTGAAAATTTTACTTGGAATTCTCTAACTCAATTATAGCTATTACTCGGGTTCTGTTAGCTGCTGTTTTTCAACTTTCTTTTCAGCTGAATACCTTAAAATTGTAAAGTCATTGCTCACATTGTCTTTTGTATTTCCTGGGGTTATATATGCAACCACTATTTTCTATACCAAACCTATAATCATGAAAAAGAAAAGCAAGTCATTTTCTCAAATCTGTTCCAATTAAAAGAAAAAAACCTCAAAACTGCCTTCTGTTCTCCTCTTATTCTTATCAAAATATCTCTATTTTCTAAATTTCTTATGCAGAATCACAATGTGCATGTGTTTAGAGAAAAACAAGCTTACTATGTAAATACAGCATAAAAATATGCATATTATTCATATTTTAAGAAATTTACATTATCATTAAACATCAAAATGGAAGTAGAAAGCAAGTGAAAATCACTCATGTTACTAAACCATAGTATTATCAGTTGATTATTTTTATATAAGTTTTATGAAGACGCCTATATTTTTATAACCACATTGTACATTCTATATTTTAAATGACCTTCCCTTGATGTTCAGGAGTAGAACAAATACATCCCTAATTCTCACAATCTCGGGGATCTTAAGGCATATCTATTTAACCCTAGGGAAAGCTACAACAACCCCATATTTATGAAATTGCAGATCCATATGACCAGCTTTACACCAGCACATCTCTCTCGCCAAACCCTCTCAGTCAGTTACTCTCACCACACCTGTTCTTCATCATATCACAATTACCAGTCGCTGACCCTCCCATGTTCTCCCAATCTGCATCTTCCAACATTACTGCTGCCACATCTGGGTTAGATTTCAATGGGCAGAACTCCCTCTAGTCTCTTGACAGCATCTTTATATGTCTTCCTATATTTTCATTTCATTGAGTACACATGGAAAAATCAAAGCCTTAATGAGTCCAACTGTTAGCTTCTCTAAATCAAGATCAAGGATAATGTTACTATAAAATGTAGCCCATGTGCACAGACAGTTCCTAACATAAATCAGTGGCTGCTAGCCTCATCTGCACTTTTAATGTGTCTCACAATTATTATAATGATTTCAAGTCAGATCACCCTTCCATTTTCTTCCTCAGCTACAATGAGTCTCTGTTCTCCTTATTGATTGCTCTATACCATCTTCCTCTTTGCTTTCTGCCATTCATTCTTTACCTACTATACAAAGAAAACACAAGACATTAGTTCCCCAACATGTTTTTTAAAATTCCCAAATTCATCCTTTCATTTCTCCATCAAAGTTATTGTTTTTCCCAAATATTTCACTCTATTTACATCAGAAAGCAACCATTTAACCTTTTCTTACAGTTATTATATTTTTTTAATATCTTTTTTTAACCTATACTGTGGCACACACTTAAAATAAAAAGAATGAACTCTCTGATTTGCCAAAAATACTCTGTCTCCTCCAACCAATGACATAGTTTTGTAAGCAAACCTAATCCTACCCCGATAGTGACTAAAACCATTATCCATTGTCCTTGGCTTTCAGGAGATGGGCAAATGGAAAGCCATTCATGATTGGACCCTTATTAGTTATTAGATTTTTTAAATCTAGCTATTGCCATACCTCTACATATATACTTTAGTCCAAACAATCCAATTTGATTATTTACTTCATATATTGTGTGCCTCTCCATGTGTACACTTATATAAATACCTACCTCCCATAAGACAAGAGCCTGGGTCTATTACTTAAGGAAGGCCCTATACATTTTCTTCCTTCATTGATAGATAGCTCCTACTAATGCTTAAGTTCTTTTTCAAATCTCTACTTATCTGCTGATGTTTTTACAATCATCAAGATTTTATATGGTATTCCATTTGAACTTGCCCTTTTCACCCTACAGTGTGGAAGAGGTATTCATTTCCCAAGATGACTCATATAGCATATTCATAGTTCAATGAAGATTAAAAAATACATACAGAAGAATGAAAGAAGGTAAAGTAACATTAAGAATGTCTGAAAAGTCATAAGATATCATATATTATCTATCTACTCAAAATGTCTATAATACATTTAAGTCTGGGTGTAAATATAAATATATAGTTTAAATAAACATTTCCATCTATACTGACAATGCTCCACTAAGAGCCATAAAATATCTAACAAAACATTCACAACAGTTGTGAGAAGATTTTTTTTATTTAATTTTATTTAATTTTTAATATATTTTATTAATTTATTCTTGTTACATCTCAGTGGTTATCCCATCCCTTGTATTCTCCCATTCCTCCCTCCCTCCCATTTTCCCCTTACTCCCCTCCCCTATGACTGTGACTGAGGGGGATTACCTCCCCCTGTATATGCTCATAGGGTATCAAGTCTCTTCTTGGTAGTCTGCTATCAGGCTACCAAGAGAAACTTTTTATTGAGTTGTTGATTAGGGTTGTCCAAGAGACTCTCAAAAGATTTTGCTGTTACCCTTGGTTGTCACTATTGCTGAACACACTTTGCACAAAAAACAAAGGCCCCAGAGGACCCAAGCTGGATCTGATACAGAAGCTTCCTCCCTGAGAACTACCATGGTACTCTTGGTCCCATGCAAGCTTCCACAAGAGGGGAGCAACCAATAGCCTTACCCACCTATGACCTCTAGGAGCTACAACAATATTCAGCATGTTATGATAACCGTAAATACAATAGTGGCACTCATAACCTGATAGTAAACAAAAGGTCCCTACTTGGCCTTAAGGCCTGTTCAACAAGAGGTAAATCAGACCTGGTACTGGAAACCTGACCAACCACCCAAAGTTAGTAAAATCACAGATCTTGGAGAAGATACAATAAAAGCTACTTTACTAAACTAGCATAACCCATGGCTATGTGTCAAGTATTTATTCTTATTCCCAGAGATAAGTACAGTTCTCACCCCTCATCGAGGAAATGTTTTTGTCACAGACACAGACCATTACAGAAAACTACAACCAATCAAAACACACCATTGAGAAAAGCAGTGTCGACTGATACATCAACAACACAGCTCCTGCACCTAAGGCTCAGATCACTGTTGCGTAGTAGACAGAAAAACTGCAAGAGACAGATGAAGAGGAGTTACTGTAAAAGTATATATCTTAGAAACTTCAAAGAAGCTATATCCACGAATCCTCAGAAACATGGCTGACAAAAACATGACCGTAGTCATGATAACGCAGAAGGGGAAAGTTCTGGTCTCTTCAACCAGATGAGAGAACCATGTGAGAATAGCAATGTAGAAGGATCCAGAGGGTCCTAGAAACCTACAAGTAGAACATTATGATAGGCAGATTTGGGCCAAGGGGTCCCACTCAAACTAAGGCACTAGCCAAGGACAATACAGGCGGTAAAATTTAAACCCCTACCCAGATCTAGCCCATGGACAGGACAGTCTCCACACTTGAGTGGAGAGTGGGATATGACTTTCTCACGTACTCTGGTGCCTCACATTTGACTATGTCCCTGGAGGGGGACACCTAGTGGCACTCAGAGGAAGGACAGCAGGTCACCGAGAAGAGACTTGATACCCTATGAGCAGATACAGGGGGAGGTAATCCCCCTCAGGAACAGTCATAGGGGAGGGGAATAAGGGGAAAATGGGAGGGAGGGGAGAATGGGAGGATACAAGGGATGGGATAACCATAGAGATGTAACAAGAATAAATTAAAAACAAAACAAAACAAAAACAAAAACAAAAAAAGAAAAGAACAGGTAACCATGAAATGCTGAGAAGAGGAGAAATAGTCTTCCCCAAGGCAAAGCACACCAATTGGATATCCAAAATGAAATTGATCATGCAGAAAAAGTACAATTAACATTATACAAACAGGTTGTACTTGTGTATTTTAAAAACTGTGCACACACATATGTACACATATATGCATATGTAATATAATAACAATCAAAGAAAAATATGCCATGAATCTGACAGAGAGCAAGGGGAGGGAACAGGGAGGGCATGGGAGAGGGAAATGGGGGATGTTGTAATTGTATTATAATCTCAAAATATTATTTTAAAATGTAAATTATTTATCTTTGTGCTTTTGGTATCCAGATAGCACCTTTGTTACAAAGAACCTGCTCAGTAAATGTATATGTGAATAATCAATAAGCAACTTCTCCATTAAAGCTGAAATGATTACTACATATCATAGATTACTTATTGATCCTAGTTCCATTAGGTGTCTTTTCAAGTTCAGAGATGATGCCAAGAGATGAGGTAGGCAATATATTTACAGGTGGGAAAATATGCAGAGAACAAAAAGTAGGAAGAGAAGGAGGAGGAGGAGGATGAAAAGGAAAGAAGGCAGGCAGGAAGGAAGGAAGCAAGCAAAGAAGGAAGGAAGGAAGGAAGGAAGGAAGGAAGGAAGGAAGGAAGGAAAGACAGACAGACAGACAGACAGAGGGTTTTCTGACTGTAGTGCAGGTCTCAGACATGTGGAAAGAGAAAAAAAAGCCACAAAAATGTCTGATGTCAGCATACTTCCTAAAGAATTTGGGCCAGGTAAACTGAGAGTCTTAAAGTGATAATCACTTTTTTGAATATTTGTTGATCTTATACGAAGAGACCTACCTCAGCATCCTCACACACTCATTAGTTGTGATCAGCTCAAATGAAATGGAACCATATCTTTGCTATACTGATGGACCCAGAGGCAGTGGCTAAAGTGGTTAATTAGTTGTTTCTGCTGTATATTTAGGACACCAAAGAAATTATTTTCTTAAAAAAACAAAACAAATGAACAAACAAAAACCAAAAAACTCTTGTTACCAATTTTTAAACGTGCCTTGGGTAATTTTTGTTGTCAGTTTAAGTAACCTAGAAAGAAAGATTCTCAGCTAAAGAATCACTTCTGTTCAACTGGGCTGTGGCCAAGTCTGTAAGAGACTGTCTTGATTGTCGATAGATGTGGTAGGGCACAGCCTAAAGTGCATGTCACTGTCTTCACTCTCCCCAGGAAGGTAAGCCTGAGCTGTATGACAGTGCATGAGCAGTACACAGAATTCTTCCATGGCTCCTGCCATGCCTTTCTAACTGATAGATGGTGACCTGGAAGTAGAAGGCAAATAAATCCTCCCTACCAACGACAAGTTGTTTAGGTCCAAATGTTTTGTAATGTCAAACAGAAAGAAACAAGGACAAAACCTTCCTCAAAAGTAGATTGTGGAAAATACTACTTCTCAAATCACTAAGAACCAATTTTATTTTTTAAAGCTTTTGCAGACTTCATGTGTCTCCAAAACATTAGCAAGATAATGAAGAATATCTTGTAATCAAGTGTTATACAAGTTATAATAGCTACTAAAGTGTACTTTGTAAGACTTATGTCAAATAAATGACGACTGATATGTCTGTGATTTATACTATCAGGCATGCTAAAGCAGCTGTTCCTGGTACTTGATCTGAAAATGCAGTATAGTGCTGGAACATATAAGTATGAAGGACAGAGTTAATTGCAGGATAACACTGAGCTACACATAATAAAGATATTTGTGAAGTGCTTCCTTAAAACTGCTTTATTAGCTGTGTCTGACTCTGTTGTCTGCCTTTGACTCCCTTTCCCTTAGCCAGGTTGCCTTGTCTGACCTCAGTGTAGAAGGTGCTCTTAGTCCTGCTATGACTTGAGGTGCCAGAGTGAATTGGTACCTCTTAGGGGCCTCCTCTTCTCTGAGAAAGAAAAGGCGGTAATAGTGGGAGGAGGCAAGAGGGTGGGACTGGAAGGAGAGGAAGGAAGGGACTGGCATTGGGCTGTAACGTTATTAGAGAAATACAATTAATTTTAAAAAGGGCATTGTGTCTGATATGCTGTGAATAGATCAGTGGGAGAGGAGACAAGTGTGAAAAGAGAGACAGAAAACACATAATAGTCACGTGAGACTTAAGATAATATTACCAGCCTGTCACAGTGGAGCTGAAGCAGTTGAATTCTCTGTATATAGTGAAGTTGGAAAGAAAAGGATTTGTTGATAGGATGGATGTAGAAGGTCATATGATAAAAGAAGTGTGATTAGTTTGAGCCATAAGCATCTAGAAGGGGTTATCAATCACTTGCTGTAATAGTAAAGCCAGTAGAAGAGCTTTAGCTTTAGACACATTAAATTGAAAATTACTGTAGATGAGGCCAGTGTAGAGATTATATAAGTAGTTAAACACAAAACTTTTGAATTCACAATGGTGACTCAGAAGGACAATGAAACAAAGTCACTGCCCAACTAAATCTAACCTGAAAATATATGTAGATATAGCAAGAAGAGAAGAGGTGGAAGATTAGGAATCTCGGCCATTCCAAGTTTCTGATTAACAGTCCAGCCATTGATATTTCAGCTCCTATTTCCTGTTCATCTTTCATATTCACTTAAGTGACAGCTGTTTCTCAATATGAACCTCATACTGTCACACAGCTCCTCAATTCTTGTCCTAGTTAAGTCTCCCAAAGTGTGCTTTTTCCATAAGCCAATGAACTCAAATCAACATAGCACCTGATTGAAATTATCTCGCAAGATATATGCCTTCAAAAGAAATAGTGATGCTAGCGATATAAAATATACAATCAGTCTTGTCCTCTATTCATGCCAGAATACTACTGAATGGTCAGTTGAAACTAAACACAATAAAGCCAGCAAGGAAGAACAATCTAGGTTGCAAGTGCAATAATGCAAATCACAAACAGCATATGATAAAAAAGGACACAAATGTAAAACAGATTTGTTCCCTTCAAAGCATATTCCTCTCCTGTAGTGTCCCAGGCACCATGCTAAACTTAGAAAAACAAACACATCACTAAGCACTCAGCAGCATGTTTTACACCTGAAACAGGAGCAGGCCCTTTTCCAGTGTGTGCCTACGATAGGCAAGTTCTTCTGAAACACTGTCTGTTTTATAAAGTTTAAGGGAGAGATCAATTTTCTCGACAGACCCTGATTAAACAGAATGTGGTGCTAAAGGAATTGATGGTCCAATTTAATGTGCTCTACCATTTCTTTCTTTTACAGTGTCTTCCACTCAAGTATCTATTTCACAAACTTTGTCATTGTTCAATTTAAAAGTTCCAAGTGGAGTTGGGTGCTAGTATGGGCTGAAAATGGTTGCAGGGGTTGTTAAAGCAGGCTTTCATTTTTGAGGTTTTTGCCTTTATTATGGCCATGTTGCCAGGGGTTCCCTTGAAGCTGATATTATCTAAAAGTAGATAATAGCACAGAAAAACTTGAGGGAGGAGAAATGAAAAAGCTCTACAGTCAGCAAGTGCATAAAAAAAAGAAAGCTATGTCAGATGAGTATACATTTTCACAGCTACGTGTGCTCATCTTTCATCAGTTATAAAAAGAATTGTTCTCTATATGCAGTGCTGACCTTCTTACTCGATGGGATCTGAAGACATTCTTCCATTTTCCTTAATCTTAAGACATTGGAGTGCTGTGGTGCCAATTGGATATAAGCTTTGTCAAAAGTAAGAGTTGGCAGGGCTATGCACTAACACTCAACATCACTAACACTTTATTCTTTAAATTTTATTTTATTTTATGTCAATGGCTGGTTTTTCCTATAGTTCTGTATGTCCATGCGTGCCTAGTACCCTTAGGGGCCAGAAGAGGATATCAAATGCCCTAAGATTGCAGTTTTGAACAGTTGGTGCCAAAGTGTGGATACTGAAACTTGAACTTGGATTCTCTGCCAGAGCAGCAACTACACTTTGTTGGTGAGCCATCTTTCTAGCTCAGACTCTTGCTTTATTAACCCATGAGCAAAGCAGCTTGAATATGGAGCATCAGAATTATAAATCATAAGCTATCACATAAAGAAAATTTTAAATTAGAAGCTCTTTATTTATTTATAATTCTAACATCCTCACCTCTTCCCTAACTAAATCTAAAATGAAAACACAAAGAACTTCAATATAAAACCATGCCAACTTTTTTAAGCCCTTAGGACTGCAGCGCCTGAAAAGCTGAGGACCCTCAACCTGTGGCCATCTGTTCTGAGTACCAGTGTGTCTGTTGGCTCTGACATGCTTTGGCCCTCAGTCCTTATCACTTAGGCAACTCACAAAAAGATATTTTGTTAATAAGCCTTCTGCTCCTACTAAATTCTTTAGTCTACACCACTCAGACCCTCCAAGTCCATCAAGTAGGACAAATACCCAAAGGCCACTCTCAAACCATTCTGTTAAGTTCTAAAAGGTTTAAGGTATTTAAGAAGAAAACAAGACTGCATATTGAAAGAGCTGAAAGTATAGAGAAAGACAAACATACAAGAAAGTAACTGCACTGCAGGGGAACACATATCACCAGAAACCAACTCAGGGTCAAAAATGAAGAACAAGCATGTGGGGATCCAGACAAGCTCTTCTCAAAGAACTTACCCGCAAAGCTTATCTTTGAATATAAGAAATATTGCCTAGGTCTTATAAAACATAGCACCTTACAGATGCCTCTAGACACACAGCAGAATTAAATCCCAACAACACCATTATCAGCTGAGAGCATCACAAGTGGAAAATGTGCTTAGGATGTCTGATCGACCAACAAACTGCATGTCTAAGAACACATTCCTGAGGACATGATTGAGACAGATCAGACAAAGGCTAATTTTTGTGACTTAACTACGTAAGAGCATAACAGACAGGGAGGTAGGACTCACAGCCATTGTCTTCTCTTGCAAATAATATAGCCTCATAGCACTAAGCTGGCCACAGAACAACCTACAAAATGTCAAGGGCAGTTTCCATTGGATTCCTGCCACTCTTGCATATTCATAAAGTTGAAAAAAATGGTAGGTTGAAGCATTCTATGCTGAAGACCTGGGTAAATGATAATTGTTCAATGAAGACTGAGCAAAATTTAGGATTTGATGTTATTATAATTTGCTTAAGAAAAATAAAATAGCAAATAAACTGTAAGTTTTAAAAATAAATGCAAGATATATTCTGGTCTCAAAAATACAAAATATTTGGGTAGCAAGATGGCTCAGAAGGTAAAAGTACTTGCTGCCAAGCCTGACAGCCTACATTCAATTCCTTGGACCTACGTGGTAGAAGGCAAACAATCCACTTCCAATCGACTTCTACAAGTTTTCTTTTGAGTGCTATCAAATCTCTCTCTCTCTCTCTCTCTCTCTCTCTCTCTCTCTCTCTCTCTCTCTCTCTCTCTCTCTCTCTCTCACACACACACACACACACACACACACACACACACACACAGAGAGAGAGAGAGAGAGAGAGAGAGAGAGAGATTAAATGCATGTGAGAAAAATATTTTAAGGTTTACATATATATTTATATTATTACACATATATACAATAAACTACTACAAAAAGAAGAACCATAAGTCAATAAGGAATGATATAAATGTTACATTCTTAGTGTTTTGGCTATTTGTATTTGGCATCCTTGAAGAAAACATCTTTCCTATCTTGGTGCTTCTAAAATTCTGAATGTAAATCAATATCTATCATATCTCATCATTATCAACTTAAAAACATCTATCTAGACATAAAAACATCTTAACCCATAAACAACTAAGCTTAATTGTAAAACTAAACTATCTGGCCTTCAACCCGATCAGAGACTTGAGAAGGAATAAACTTGATTACCTGAGTAAACTGAGAGTGCAGGTTAGTAGGTTCCCAAATGAGAAGATAACAGAGAGAGTTTGCTACCTGAGAAGTGACTCAAAACTCTCTACAACATTGGAGCATCATCTTCAGCCTTCTGGTCCAATATATCTTACAGACATATTTGTGAGGCAGAAACTATTGAAGATTTGCATACCCTGTGTTGGCAGAGTTTGTCCATCAACTCTGGCTGCTTTCAAGCTTGCCCTTTTATTTGGGCCCATACCTGGCTATTTTAATATTTTCTTCTTTGAACTAATTTTAAAACTGGTGAAACATTTTAAACAGCTTCAACAGATAGTACAAAGCACTAAACAGAATGATTACTCTTCTAGGTAGCCATTAGACATCCGGTCAGAAATTACTTTGTGCAGATGATATTTAAGTAGAAGAAGTAAGATAACATTGATCTGAAAATGAAGTGATGTGAGCTCTCTCTAGTGTCTGAATTAAAAATTAATATAGTGTTCCAAAGGATAAATAAGCTTGTTATTGTAAAATATAGGAAGAGCACAATTTTTATGGAAAAGACAAAGGAAAAGTAAGAATCTTGCCG
>OU015752.1:25648580-25682356 GCA_907169655.1 Acomys percivali
TCTCTCTCTCTCACACACACACACACACACACACACACACACACACAAGCATGCACACACACATACACAATGCCTATGTTTACAGACATAATACTGTTCATTTAAAGCATGAGACCTCCAAATGGAAACTCAAATGGCCAGACTTTTCTCACTGTAGCATTCAGAAGAGTACAAATTTAGGAAGAATTGGGAGAATTAGTCTATTTTGAGGCACTGACTAAATTTGGTTTCCCAAAAATAAATGAGTAAACATATTAACAAATGAGTTAAGTTTTAAACTTGAGGACTATATAAAAAGTCATGACACAATACTGAGAAGACAATCTGTGATCTCAAGGGATAAAAACAGTCATCATGGAAAAAAAAAATCATGATTCGAAAAAACCAGCTAGGCAGTAGTGGTACATGCCTTTAATCCCAGCACGATCCAAACACAGAGGTTTTGCAAGTATTAACAGGGAGCTAGTGGTTGAGAGAGATCTATAAATATGCTTTATCATAATATCCATGGGTCAAACATGAAAGAGACAAAGTTAAATTTAACTAAGATTGGAGATGTGTGGAGAAAGGAAGCTAAGAATATCCGTAAGAGTCTGGTCTCTGTCATGTAACAAAACACCTTTATTCTTACTTAAATGTAACCTTGATACTTTTTAGAACAATGTTAGAAAATTTTTAAATTCCTAGATTTAGTTCTCATATTGCATTTCCTCTTCAGTTATACACCTCACAGGTTTTCTTCTACTATCTTAAAATTTAAGGGGTGAATTTGAAGACATGTTAGATTGTGTGTGCTGAGTTTTAACTAAATTAATCAGGTTAACATTGTAACTTAAAATATATACTCAATATTTTAAACAATGTTTAGGTTATATTATTAAATTAAAAAATAGAGCTGCATCTATGTGACACTCATACAAAATATTTAATACCAGTTTAGTCAAGAAAACCCTAACCATGAAAAATTGAACACAATGGTAAACTGCTACATTGAGTTCACACTCAGTGGCTTAGCTATCAACACAGCTGAATACCATCCACATGTCACGGATTTACATTTCAGTATGTTCTGGAAAGCTCAACTAACTACATTTTATTACTATAATATAGTTAATTTAAAACATGACCTGGATGCTTCTTGTTATATCAAATTAACATCCAGAGTGTGCAATAATATATATCATGCACTTGCAATAGTACCTGGTATACAGTTAATGACCAATAAACATTAATTATAATTTTAATAACCACAGAAATGCTAGTTAAATAGAAGAATGTTGAAAATTATGCTATACAAAGCCTATTCATCATCTTGAAAATATTTTTATTATTTGAATGAAGCGAGAGCATTATGCAGTTCCCTCTTAAATTTGTTTTCTATTGACTTCTGAGCCTATGAGTAGGACATTATTGTAAGCCATGATGACAATCCTGATCACCACAGCATTATAGCTCTTACAAACTCGAGTGTGCCCCCATTCTCTCAGACTGGGGATGTCTAACCACCACTACTCATGTATTTGTACACAGTGCCCTAAAATGAGTAGTTCACATTTGTTTGTATTCTGGCAATACTGGAGAGTCAAGCCAAGGCCTCTTCATTCAGGGCAAGTGCACTAATGGTAAGCTTTACTTATAGACTTGGGTAACTTCCTGTAGTTAAGATGGAAAAATTTTTAAATGTAATCATTTTACTGGTTGAGTTTGTGTGTCAACTTGACACAAACCAGTCATCACGGAGAAAGGAGTCTCATTTGAGGAATGCCTTCATGAGATCCAGCTATGGGGCATTTTCTCAATGAATGATCACTGGGGAGAGCCCAGCCCCCTGTGGGAGGAGGCATCCCTTGGCTGATAGTCCTGTGTTCTATAAGAAACAGGCTGAGAAAGCCATGTGAAGCAGGCCAGTAGGCAGCACCCCTCCAGTTCCGCTGCTTTAGCTCCTGACTCCAGGTTCCAGCCCTGCCCGAGTTCCTGATCTAACTTCCTCTAGTAATGGACTGTGATCTGGAAGTGTAAGCCAAATAAACCCTTTCCTCCCCAACTTGCTTTTTGGTCATGGTGTTTTGTCAAAGCAACAAAATCCGGAACGAAGAAAAAAAACATTTTTTAAAGAAATGTATATATGAGTACACAAATATTACATATATATCATTTTCACCCCTCCCTTGTTACACTCCAACTCCTCCCATAAGCCTTCACTCCCTTTCAGATCCATAACTTCTTGGTTTACATTGCTACATACACACATACCTATGGCAATTTTAAAATTAAAATGAAAGCCCACTGATAGATCAGTAGTTAAATAAACCATATCAATAATATAAATGTATAAATTAAACATAGTAGATGGTTATGGAAAGATTGGTCAGTATCTTGTGCTTGCCCCACAAACATTTGGAGCAGACTTCACTCCCCAGAACACCTGTCAAAGCAGAGCAATTTTAATAACTACATGTAACCTGAGCATCTGTGCTGCAGGATATTTGATCCCAATGTGATCCCTGAGATTGTGAACTGTAAAATCCTGACCTTGATCCAATTGTGATCCCTGTTTCTTTTGGTTGAGCTCTAACGCACCTTTAATCCAAGATCTTTCTGTTTATTGTAAACAGATTATGAAGGTGTAGTTCAGCTGGCCATACACACACCTTTAATCCAAGAGCTCTCTGTACACAGAATTTAATAAAGTTAATACTAGGTCAAGAGGTGGAGCAAGAAAACAGCTGGTAATGATTAAAGAGTAAGAGGGACTTTGAGTTGAGGGGTATTTAAGACATCCTGTGGAAGCAGAAGGGGTCTTTGGTGCTTTTGTCTCTTGGCCTTTACTCTTGGGATTTTAGCTTCAGGTCTTAGCTCTTTGGCTCTTAGCTCTCTACTTCTTGAGCACCTCAGCTCCTTGGCCTTTGGTTTTTTGATGCTTGAGCTAGCAAGCCTTTGGCCTTGGGTTTTTTGGCCTTTTTCTCCTGGCCTGTCAGCTGAGCTAGTGAGTCTTTTGGGCCTTTTCCATCAGGACATGAGCTGAGTAGGAAGTGCCTCTCTAAGCTAGTAGGTTTTTCACCACAACATCTGGCTCCTGAGTCTTTATTGGTAAAATAGAACTATCAGGGATTTTCAATTAAAATAACACATCTGGAATCAGAAACTGGGTCCCTCAAGCAGGATGGCTAGCTTGGCTAGCCAGGATTGTCTGGCTCTATGTTCAGTAAGATAGAAAAAAAGTAGAGAATGGCAGTGGAAGATGGTAGATGTCAACTTCAGTTCTCCACATGCACCGGTGCATCCTTAAACATACATGCATCTTCACACAAGCACACAAGCCACACATACAAACACAATTAATTAATAGTATCAGTAAAAATAATAACAATTTATTTTATATAAAACCCAAAGTGAGGTCCAAAGGCATCATCAATCCTCTAAGAAATGACACAACTACAGGCTGACCACCTTTAATCTGGAAGTCCTAAATCTGACCTTTTTGAACATGAATAAGACACTACATGTGTGAAGTTCCACAGCTGACTTTCTATGGCCAGTCCTAGGAAAAATTAAGCACTGTCACAAAAGCAGTTTGTAAAATTAACTTTGTACTGTGTGTATATGTGAGACACAGATTCATTTGTGTGCAAACTTTGATATTATCCCAAAGACATATCACTGAATATGAAAATATTCAAAATGCATGTATGTCAGGGAAAGGGTACTCATCTTGTATTAACAAAATCTAAAGAAGTACATTTATATGATTCATAAATTACTCATTTTCATTTATATAATTTTTTTATAATTATATATAGTATAAAATATATATTTACATTTATATAATTCATAAATTATTTATTTAAATAATACATAAACACTATAAAATACTAATATTAAAATATATTACTTATGTTATACATTGAAAACAAGAGAGATAAAAGCTAAATATATTAAAATTAATAAAAGTTTGTAATATACATTTGTTCAAACTCAATGAGCTATTTAAGTAAAGTGTTAGGCCAGGAAGGAAAGTAGCATTTATATTTGTTTTAAACCCATTAGCTTGGTTTATGTCTCTGGTACCATTATAATCATCATCATCATCATCATCATCATCATCATCATCAACATTCATTGAATCACTTCTCTTGGGACTTGGGATCTAAACTCATTTCTCCCAAACTGGGCACATCTGGAAGTAAAATTTACTATTTCAGGGTTCAAGAGGATGACATAGGAAATTCCAACTTCAGGATATTACATACTATCTAGTCTTCTAAAAGAGTTGATGTAGTTTCCAGAAAGTCAGCATATTAAGTGTGTCAAACACAAGCGGCTAGATTATAAAACATAAGCCCAGAACAACTGCGTGGGGAATAGCATGCCTCCAGTGATCCATCACCACTAGAGAGCAGGGGTGCACCCCACAACCGGAGAATCTGTGTCCCCAGATGCCACTGCTCTGAAGGAGAGCACCTGGCTAAGTGCAGAGCAAAATTTAAAGCATGCCAGCTGAGATCCAAAGTAAATAAGAGGCCAGCATAGAAAAAAAAAAAAAAAGAAAGAAAGAAAGAAAAGAAAAGAAAAGAAAGATAAATTAAACTAAATGTAAGACAAGCTTTCAATTTAGGAAAAGCTCAGAATTTCAAGATATAGTTTTCCTATGAAAATATACATAGGTGTGTAAATTAACTTTGTGGCCTTTGAAAGTATGACTTCTTTCAAAAGTATATTTTTTAGAGCAAGAAAAGTGTTGAAGTTTAAGTTTAAATTACTTAGAATGTAAGGTCCTCCAACCAAATTGATAATATAATTCATTCTCAGGTAATAGTTTCTAGGCTTCATTTTCTATGTGACAATATAACTTCTAAAATGTCTATCATGGGACATGCCCCTTGGGCTAGTGTCCAGATGTAAGTGAGTATATATCATTTGAGTCTTTCTGCTTCTGGGTTAACTTACTCATTATGATCATTTCTAGCTAATCCATTGGTCCACAAATTTCAGGAATTCCTTGTTTTTAATAGCTGAGTATTATTCCATAGTGTAAATGTATCATAGTTTCGTTATCCATTCTTCTACTGAGGGATACTTAGGCTGTTTCCATGTTCTGGCTATTATGAATAAGGCTGCTATGAACAGGGTTGAGCAAATGATCTTGTTGTGTTCTGGTGCATCTTCTGGGTATATTCCAAGGAGTGGAATAGCTGGGTCTTGAGGAAGCCTTATTTTCAGTATTTTGAGATAGGGCCAGATAGATTTTCAAAGTGGTTGTACTTGTTTGCATTCCCACCAGCAATGAAGGAGTGTTCCTCTCTCTCCATATCCTTGTCAGCATGTGGTATCACTTGAGTTTTTGATCCTAGCCATTCTGACCAGTGTAAGATGGAATCTCAAAGTTGTTTTGATTTGCACTTCTTGACCAGGAAAGTGGGACGGAGGGGAAGACGTCCTATTGGGACTCTAGGTGACAGAAGCAAGGGAGAATGGGGAAATAGAAGAATCCAGAGGATCCTAGAAACCTACAAGTAGAGCACTATGATTGGCAGATCTGGGCCCAGGGGTCCTGCTCAAACTATGGCACCAGCCAAGGACAAAACATGCAATAAACTTCGAACCCCTACACAGATCTAGCCAATGGGCAAGACATTCTCCACAGCTGAGTTAAAATCCAAATGCTATCTTTTTTTTAAATTTTTATTATTTATTAATTTATTCTTGTTACATCTCTATGGTTTTCCCATCCCTTGTATCCTCCCATTCTCCCCTCCCTCCCATTTTCCCCTTATTCCCCTCCCCTATGACTGTTCCTCAGAGGGATTACCTCCCCTTGTATATGCTCATAGGGTATCAAGTCTCTTCTCGGTGACCTGCTGTCCTTCCTCTGAGTGTCACTAGGTCTCCCCCTCCAGGTGACATAGTCAAATGTGAGGCACCAGAGTACTTGAGAAAGTCATATCCCACTCTCCACTCAAATGTGGAGACTGCTGGGCTCACAACCATAAATATCTTTTTTTTTTTTTTGACATTAAAAACTTAACTTTGTGCACTTCAGTTTTGTTACTTAGAAATTAACCAGATTCACAGATGGTCTGTGAATTATAAGAACATGAAGGCCATTTGTATGCACACTTTATGTTATATACAACAGGCATGAGTATTGTGAGAGGTGGGAAGGGGAGACATAGGGAGGCACAGATGATGAAAGTGACTTACCAAGTTGATCTAGGAAGGCCACATCTCCATTAACAACACTGTCAGATAGAATCACACACACTGTAACAATAGCATGTTGCATAGAACCCATGAACTTTCATGGTAGCACTGAAGATGGCCATGTTTAAATTTTATCTTCTATTCAAATAGCTATAAAAAATTTCATTCCCAGCATGTGTTAACAGAGAAACTGTTAAGTAACTTGATAAATTACTCAATTAAACATTCAGTAAAATTTAAGCACCTTATGGAATCCACACTCATGGGTAACTTTTGCTGAACAGCCAGTAATTTTATATTGCTCATTTCCCCCAGTTTTCCGTTCATTTTTATTTTTCCTAGCCATGGTAGCAGATACCTGTATTCACCAGGTAAGCAGGTTAAGATCAGAAGATCATGAATTGGAGGCCAACCTGATCTATATAATAAGTTCCACTACAGCCTGGGCTACGTAGGGAGATCCTGACTAAAGAAAGGAAACAAAAATATAAAATAAGATATGTTTGTGTGTGTGTGTGTGTGTAAATAAAAATTAATTTTGTTCTCAATAATATTTTCACAGAATATGTTAGATGTTTTAATTTAAAAGACTTTTTATTGACTGATGATGCAATGTATTTCCAAACAACATTCTAACAATAAATTGATATTTTGTATTTTATGTGGTCATATATGTGTTTATTATATGAAAATTTATATAAAAAGTTTAGCTTTGAGTTATCACTAGACTTATTATTATAACATGATTTTCAAAAGTTAAAGAAACTTGAAGTCAATTTTCATTGAAACTATATCTCACTAAGATGGTAGGTATTTTTGCTTGTTTGCTGATTTGATTTCAGTTGTGTCACATATCCACATGATAAGCTCAGTGGCAATTTTACCTTTACTTTTCATTTTTATTTTAGAAGTAATCACTGAAATCTATTTCATACATAAGTAAATGGAACTGAAGGAGTTTTAGTATGCCAATATCACTCAACCATTTGAAGCCTTTGGAATTTTGTAAATTAAATAGTAATTCCTCATTCAAAACAAGCATTCATTGTTAGACTGGAAAGGTGCCTCAGTGATTAAGACCATTTGCTAGTCTGACATGGTGGCACATTCCTTTAATCCCAGCACTCAGGGAGGCAGGGGCAGATGGGTGCTGTGAGTTCAAGGTCAACCATGACAGCCAAGGCTACCACAGAGAAACCCTGTCTCAAAAACAACCACAACAAAAGAGCATTTGCTGCTTTTGCAGAGGATCTGGTTCAGTTCCCAGCACCCTCGTGGCTGTTCATAAGTCTGTAACTCCAGTTCCAAGGGATACAACAGCTTCTCACAGCCTTCACAGGCAGCAGGCACGCATATAGTATACACACACGTGCAGGCCAAATATACAATAAATTATCTTTTAAGAAACCATTTTTAACTGCTAGCACCCTTTGGAGCAATCTACTTTACAAATAACTTTTATCTAAGCATCTGAGTCATGACGTTTTACAGATTTCCCTTTAAGTCAATCGAGTGTTTAGATCCTTGTGTGGGGCAGCATGTGCTTTATTACAAGGGTGAAAAGGAGTTAGGCCAAAAGACAGGCTCTCATCTCTGGCATGTTGTTGGGAAGGTCAGCTTTAAGAACAACTGAAACAACAACAACAAAAGAATCTAAAACAAATTTGTAATACAATCTATACCAGGTTTTGGGTTTTGATTGGTTCGTTTCGTTTTTTCTGTTTGTTTGTTTGTTTGTTTGTTTGTTTGTTTTTGATATATGCTACACTCAAAAGAAAAAAAAATCTCCAAAATAGATACCACAAAGGGCATAAAACACAGAGGGAATGTGCTGTTTGAATGAGAATGAGCTCCACGGAGTCCTATGTTTGACTACCTGGCCTACTGAGAAAGATTACAGGGCATGGCCTTGTTAAAGGAAGTGTGTGCCTGGGGACAGACTTGGAGGTTTAAAAAAAAAAACTCCTGTGGTTCTTCTTGTTCTATCTCTTTCCTTCCCCACATCTACTTCCATATCTCTGTCTCTGTCTCTCTGTCTCTCTCTCTGTCTCTGTCTCTCTCTGTCTCTGTCTCTCTCTGTCCCTCTGTCTCTGTCTGTCTGTCTGTCTGTCTGTCTGTCTGTCTGTCTGTCTCTCTCTCTCTCTCTCTCTCTCTCTGTGTGTGTGTGTGTGTGTGTGTGTGTGTGTGTGTGTGTGTGTGTCTGTGTCTGTCTGTCTCTCTGTCTTTTCTGTGTCTCTCTGTCTCTGTCTGTCTGTATGTGTGTTTCATGTTTGTGGATGAAAATGTGAGCTCTTACATGTTCATTTGCTGCCCCATCACTTCCTAAAACCCTCTGAAAATGTAAGTCAAATTACATGCTTTCTTTGATAAGTTGCTCTGTCTCAGTGTTTTATCACAGCAATAGAGAGTAACTAAGGAACGTTAAGGCAGAAATGCACTACTGTATTTTTTTATGTGAGAGTGTGTGGATCTCTTGACATGAGAGGATATGGGAGATGGTACTTCAGCAATCAGTCTGTTCCCTCATTTGAAAAAAACTGGAATTAGTTATCTCTCATAGTTCCAGAAATAACCTATGTCAGGAGTCCAACTCACAGACAGAGTTGTGCATTTTTCTGGTATTTGACACGTGTGGGTATGGCTCCCTGGAGTCAGTCTTCTTTCCCACTCCTTGTTATCACTCAGGGTTAAAATCTTTAATGAGGCTTTTCCAATGCTCAAGTTAAAGTAGTCCCCAGACACCTGTTCTGTTAACTGGTCTTTGTCCAGTTTCTCAAAGTCTTCTGATACCATCTTGGTTTGGTTTTGTCCTGCTGTTTCATCTCATCATTTTGTTTGCTCATTATATTGTAGCCTCTGTGGGAGAGAGATATTATCTATGTCAATGCTTTAACAGCTAGCAAAGGTGAGGGTTGCTGTTAAGGGTATTTCAATAAATAACTCACTGTATTTTTCTGCTAGGAGTTCTATAACCAAAAAAACCAAAAAACAAAATTTTCAACTTAAAACAACTATCTAGACCTAAAAATATCTTAACCCCTAAACAACTAAGCTTAATTGTAAAACTAAACTATCTGGTCTCCAACCCCATCCGAGACTTGAGAAGAAATTAATTACCTAAGTATACAGAAAGTGCAGGTTAGCCGCTTCCAAAATGAGCAGATGACAGATATTGATTTACATTCAGAATTTTAGAAGCACCAAGATAGGAAAGATGTTTTTTTCAAGGCTGCCAAATACAAATAGCCAAAACACTATGTATGTAGCATTTATATAATTTCTGACTGTTTTGTGGTTCTTCTTGCTGTACATAGATTATTGTATATATGAGTAATAATATAAATGTATGTGTAAAAATAAAAATAAGTAAAAAAAGAAAGTAATTATTAAAAAGAACCAAAATTTTGTGGCATAAACAAAGGGCCTGTATGTCTTGGATGGTAGCTGTCCACGGTCATGGTTTCAGCATACTTTTCCGTGACCTGCACCTGGCTACCTCGTGTCATGTCTTCCGATGGTCATCCATTTCCCTGCTCTGTGTCCTAATTTCCTCTTCTTCTAGAGGCACCAGTCATATCAAATTAAAACCTCATAAGACTTAAATACTCATAAGACTTCTCTAAAACCTTTGTCCCCAGATACAGTCGCATTCTAAAGTACTATTGTGTATGAACTAGGGCAGGACGTGATCGAGCCCAGAAGAATGGGGGATCCCTCTAGTTCCAGACTCCGCTTCCTTCATGGCACCCCAAACTTCAGTCCTAACAACTAATGATGGGGATCCTTACTCACCAGATGAAAGCAAGGTGATGGCAAAAAAAAAAAAAAAAAAAAAAAAAAAAAAAAACAACTAAACACTAATAGGCAAAGTCCAGGTTATAAGCAAAGTATATTCTTTCCAGAGAAATAGAAATTCTTATAAGCAAATGTTAGGATCAGCTTTACTTGTTATAACTGGAAACTGGACAATGTCCAGCTCCTGATGATTGGATTACTATATTGCTGTGCATCTCTACAATGAATACCACTCATCAATATGGAGGAACTACTGATACATGAAACAATGCGGGTAAGCCTGGAAGGCAAATATGCTAAGTGATGGAAGCCAGAAACCAAAGTGCCTATCCCATCTGGATTCATATATATGACAGTCTAGAAAAGGAAAAGTTTGGGACAAAACACAGATCAGTGACTGCCAAGGGCTAGAAATGGGAAAGGAGACTGACTTCAAAGGGTACCAGAGAGCATGATGAGGTGACAGAAATGTGCAATTACCTAACTGTATGTATGGTTACTTGACCATATAAATTTGTCAGAATCCATCAGTTATACAGCTTAAATATATGATTTTGTTGTGTGTAAGCTGTACTTCAAGTTGATTTCTCAGAAACAGAGCATACCAAAAACTACTTAAATTTTATTTCCATAATAGCCTATCTTGAGAGTTTTGCAGATAATTTTCATAATTATTTTGAAGAAATAAAACATAAGTACAGAAAAGCACTAACACATATGTGGGTAAAACTAAAAGAATAGTAATGTAGGTTGTTGGTTTTTGTTTTTGTTTTTCTAATTTTCATGCAACGTATTTTGAGCATAGACAGTCCTCTCTCTCCACTCTTTCTTATGCTAAGGAAGGAAAGAGTTGTCAGTGTGAACCAGGAATTCATCTGGAAAGTCACTGAGAAAATGCTTCCTGCATTTCTTCCCGTTTGGTTCTCCATGCCCCAAAGCTTTCTTGAGCAGTCAGCAAAGATGTGGGTGAAGGATCCCTCTCAACCCTCATTACTCATCTCCACAGTCTGGAGTACATTGAAAGAGTTTCATAGACTTTTCCACTCTTATTGTTTAAGAATTTCGTTCTGAAGTATTTCCTCAAACAATAAAGCATGCTAATTCTGTGAACAACGCAGCACTCGGTAGACACCGCGGCAATTTGAAGAGCTTAGAGTATCAAAGTGCTAAAGTGGAAAAAAGGTAAAGATGGAGCGAATTTCATCCAGAAGAGCTTTTTCCACAGAGGGACAGATGGGGAGGATATTTGTGCTTAATTTCACTGTTCTGCAAAAGTTAACACGGACAGCAGTGCAGCAACACCCCCAGGTTTCTGGCATCTGACAGGAACACTTTATCCTGAATCCTCAGCAGGATGAGAGACTGGGGATTTTGAATCCATCTGGAGGTACACTAATCTCTTTGCAATGAAGCAAACCAGGAACAGGCTCCGAGAAGATGTCCACACATCCACCCCAAGCACGCAAAGCCCTAATCCCCAGAAGTTCTACTTTCTGATTAATTACAGGTACCAGGTTTTCATAGTCACTGACGACTCTTTCATTGGGCGCTGATTTGCTTTAACGATTCCTGACGTCTCATTGAGCGCACGAGCTTTCTCACAGTCATTAAGAATAACAGCCTCTCTCCCTGGCAGCAAAGAAGGTTTATTCAGTGCTGTCAAACAGATGCACAGTTACAGCCTGTCCTCCATGCAACTCGCAGCCCAATTGGTGGAACATCAAGAATAATTATATCAAATGACCATGGAGACTGACTCAGGATGTGCAAATGAATGCCTCCCTTCAAACTTGCTCTCCAGTGTACTGAGCTGCTTTTGGTAAGCAGGGTTTCTAGAAACTTCCCCTCTGCTCCTCATTTCAGTGTGAGAATCTGACAGGAAGACTCCTTTTGAAAAGCTGTAGTCCGTGAGACCAGCCTAACCCAGAAGACTTTTCCTAGGAAGCGGTTGCTTCCATGCCTGGAGAGAGAGAGAGGAAGCTAACAGGATAAGAATGTTAGGGTGAGTGGAAGGGACACCTGGTGACAAACTCACATCTGAGGCCAGCTTGAAGTTGTTGAGATCAGCAGTTAGAAATGTGGGTGATGGTGCAGTGGGCTACCCAGGGGAGTCTGAGGGAGAGAAAGGATTAATGACCTCCGAGCCTTGGTCTCTTCCCACCCTTTTCCTGAAATGCCATAGCAGGGAGCTAGTTATCAATCAAGAGAGTGAAATATTTCAGTGGATGGATTTGCTTTGCTACAGTGACAGCCAGCTCTGCTTTTGAATACTCTTTGAAAACAATTTTTACTGTGCAATGCTGGAGAAAGCCAACAAATAATAAACCTGTCACAGCACTCACCGAGCGCTCGTAAAGGCGAGAGTCGGCTTCGCAGCTGCAAAGGGATACAGTTCCTAAGCTTGAGAAATTGCCAATGCTTAATCATTGCATCTGATACCAATTCTCATTGTGGGAGGTGATTTGGGCAGATGCTTATCTCCAGCACTTTAGAAAGGACGCTCCTGACCCCCAACTGCTACCTGGTTAGCAGTTCAGAATAGAGAAACAGAGATCAGAAGGAGAGCCAAGCATCCTTTGAGTATTGTTTGTTTTATCCCAACTGTCAAAAGTCACACATGACAATAAATTCATGTGTGTATGTTTAATTCAAAGTATCTACACTGAATTGTCCTTATCGTGTACTGTCACTGATAATGGAAAAAAGAAAGCCTTGTGGTGAAAACTACAGACCTTCTGGGAACTGTCTAGGACTTCCGGATACCACAGAGACAGGCCTATACTTCTTCCGTTATCCTCCCCAAATGGTCCTCATGATGCTACATGCCCAGAAGACTTTGTCCCAATCTATCTACTGTCTTTGTAATGGGATGAGACAGGCCTTTGGGAACTCGGGAAAGCTTGGTTATTCTCTAACAAAACCTCACTTGACAGAAGCAAGAGTTCTGCTCAGAGTGGTGTCAGCAGTATCCAGCGGCTTATGGAAGGGAAATAAGGGGAAAATGGGAGGGAGGGAAGAATGGGAGGATACAAGGGATGGGATAACCATTGAGATGTAACAAAAATAAATTAATAAAATTTTTTTTAAAAAAAGTCAGAGGAGCAAACTGATGAGAAGGAAACGGCCTGTTGGGGACTGCAGAGGGCTCACCAGGAACAGGAACAAGTGGCTTCAACTAAGAAAAAATGCTGTTTCTAATTAAGGCCAGCTTTCTAGCTTTTCAGAAGTTTCCCATTTCCTGAGAGGAGCCAGGTCACACATTTTAGTGTTGAAACTAGTAAGTTAAGTATTAGATTTGAGGGTAACAGCTGAAAATATCTGTGAGGGGTGTTTTGCTGTCTTTTTCCCACCTTAAGCTTTCGCATACCTACAATGTACAAGTGATACAAAGGTTCATGCACCCCAGGCTGGATTTATTCCTCTATAATGTGTAGGCAGTTCATATCACCCCCTCTGCAGAAGTATCTCTTTATTAAGGTACAGCTTGCAATTCTATCCAAAGAACGCTATCTCCAGACTATACTAGGGAATTTATGATGACTTGTTTGGATGTGGAAACATACATGTCCAAAATGGTGACCCAGGGGTAAGAATGAATAGGTAGCTCTCAAGAAAGACAAGGCAATTGTTCCCTGCCTCCCACCTGACCTCCATATTTGAGAAGTGCTTCCAGAGAAACTTACTGCTGACAAAATAGCAAGCTCTAAGAGTGGCTCATCCTGAGGCAACATTGATCTATTTTTACAAGTGAACATTCAGCTCTGACACGCAGATAACAGCATGCTTCTCTGATAAAAAGTCAAGTTTTTTTGCCCCAAATTGTCTTCGGAAGTACCTGTTTATAATAACCTGCTGATAATATATCATCTCCTCAGAAGAGAAGTAAAACATAATCTGTAAATTACAGCAAATAGAGGAACCTTTTTGACAATTTCTTCATCAAAAATAACTTACTGCATGTGACTTCATTAGGTGATTTTTTTTTCAGTTAACAAAAATAATTCTCTTTGAGCTTACTTACATGTAATCAATATAAAACCAGTTTAGCTATATAGTCACAATATATCCACCCTTTAGCAGTTTGCACAGTCTCAACTGATTCTACACAGATAGTTGATGACAGTCTCAATTTTAATGTGTTGTCCCTCACTCACCCCATCCTCCCTCCAGCTCAGTCTGAGCACAGAAGCCAGAGTTCTTTGTCAGAATGAGCCATGTGGCAGTCCTCTGCTCACACACTACAATGGGTCACAATAGTCTGTACAGGATTCGGCAACTTTGATTAGGAAAAGGACCAGGTAGTAAATACTTTTAGGATTGTGAACCATACAGTGTCTGTTATAAGAATAAAGTTTCCATTGTGGCATAAAAGCACTTAATGGGTGGTTTGTAATAGAATGGGGATGGCTGTCTGCTAATTAAAATTTTTCTTTACAGAACCATCATAAACTGGCTGTGAGTGAAATTGTTTTCTGAATATATTTTTTTTTCTGGCTCCCTCTCCTAATTTTCTCTTACTCAACCCCCCCCCCCATTACAGCAACATTCATCTCATAAACAAAACAATAGCTTAAAACAATAAAGCTATATGCCATATTTCATGACTCTGAGTAGAATCAGCTGTCTGGGCAGTTATTCTTTTACATATGGTGCCACTCATGCATGCACTTATTTGGATGCACAACTAAGCAGAAAAATATATAATAGCTTGGGCATTTCATGGTTGCTGGGACTAGCTAAGAGCTGGACTTCAATTGGTGCCAGGTTCCCCTCTGTATGGTCCATCCCTGTGGCTTGGGTTCCTTGAAACACAATAGACCTGTTACATGAGAAAAGTTTCCACGAATACAAAAGTAGAAGTTGAAGAACCTTTGCAAGTTGCAGAGCATCCTATCTGTAGACTACTGATTGACACAACTCAGAGAACAAACCCAGAAAGCTGAGGGAGAAGTGGCCTTTATCTCCAATGATCATGTCAGTCTCTTTCCATGGCTGTTACAAACATCTGAGAGAAACAATTTTAGAAGACAAGGTGTTTATTTTGGCTCATGATTTTGGAATTTCCAATCCAATGATCAGAGGCTCCATTGTTCAAGCCTAAGGACACAAGTCATGACATGAAGGAAATGCTCAGTGGATAGCATCCACAGGGCAGAGAGGAATAATAAGGAAGAAAGAAGGACCAAGATACACTTCTCAAAGACACATCTACTAGTCACAGTTCCACTGCTTCTGAATACTCTATTCAAATTATAAATCCACCAATGGATCAAGTCCAAGTCACTGATTATGCTAGTTTGAATAAGAATGGCCCTCAAAGGCTCATATAGTTGAATGCTGAGTCATTAGGGAGTGGCACTTTTTGAGAAAGATTAGAAGCTATGGCTTTATTGGGGTAGGTATGGCCTTGTGGGAGGAAATGTGTCACTGGGGGTGGGCTTTGAGGTTGCAAAAGTCCACGCCAGGCCCAGTGACTTTCTCTCCTTCCTTCTGCTATAGATCAAGATGTAGAACTGTCAGGTCCTCCAGTTCCACGTCTGCCTCTACACTGCCAAGCTTCCTGCTATGTTGATAATAGACTAAACCTCTGAACTATAAGCCAGCCCCAATTAAATGCTTTCCTTTATAAGCATTGCCATGGTCATGGTGTCTTTTCATATCAGTAGGACGTTGACTAAGACACTGATTTTAAAAAAGCCCTCGTCGTCCATGAGTGTCGTTAATAATGTCCTCATGTGGCCCTCAGTCCAATGCTGAAGGCTGTAATGACATGTGACCCCTTATCTGAGGTTTTTAAGTACTTGGTCCCCAGTTAGTGGTTGTTTGAGAAGGCTTAGGACTTATCACCTCATTTAAAAAAAAATATATGACTGAGGGTAGGCTTTGAGGTTTAAAAAGCATTGTACTACTTTAGATTGGCTCTGTTTCCTGTTTGTGGCTCAAGATGTGAGCTCTCAGCTGTACATGCTACTATGCCTTGCTGTTTGCTCTTATGATTCCTTAACTGAGCAAAATCCTTCTTTATATAGGTCACAGTACTTTGTCATAGCAATAGACAAGTACGTAGTTAATAATCAAGATTAGCTATCACCTAGCAGTTTAGATATGGTCTAATTTCATTCTTCTACATAGAGACATCCAGCAACTCATAACAATTTGTTGAAAATGCTGTATTTTCTTCAGTATGTATTTTCTACATCTCTCTCAAATATCTCACATGGCTGTAGATACATACAATTATATTTAGATCTTCTGTTTTCGTCCATTAATCCTATCTGTTTTTTGTGCCAATACAATGCTGTTTTAATTACTATAGCTCTGTAATATAGTTTGAAATATGATATGGTCACCTTTCCAGCACTGTTTTCTTTTTTGGCTATTTGGTGTCTTTTCTACCCCATATATAGTTTATATAAATTTTAGATTTTTTTCTTGTGCATATTTGATTGATGTTTAATTTAATCTTTGCATTGGGTAAGATAGCGAACAGTATTAATTCCACTGTTAAATGCATAAGCATGTTTTGTCTTTCTGTCTCTAGTATCTTTTGCAATCTTTTTATGCAGAGATTTAAAGTTTTCACTGTAGAGTTCTCCTGCCTATTTTGTTAGTATTACTTCTAGATAACGTTCTGTTTAATTTTTGTTATTTTGGATTTTCTTTGGGGGGATATTAGAAGCATTTTTATGATTTTTTTCATACTGCTCATTACTGATTTTTGTAAATTGATTTTGTATCTGCAGCTTTGTGAGGCTATTTGCTCATTTCAAGAAGTATTCTGATGGAATTTTTCAGGTCGCTTATGTATAATATATTATTTATTTGACTTTTTCATTTCCTATTTGTGCCCCTTTAATGTCCCTCTCTTGTCTCAGTGTCCTTGCGAGGGCCTCAAGTAATATATTGATAAAGAGTGAGTATAGTGTACAGGCATGTGACATTCTTTATTTTAATGGGATTTCTTAGATTAATAATGCTTCTTACAAAAACTACAGGTTAACAGAAACTGCAGAAGCAAGCATGGGAAACCTAATTTCAAAGTGTTGATTAAGTTGGTTCAAGAGACTCCCAAGACAATATAAGGTATTGTCATTGCCCTTGTAACTGAAGTTATGATCCTATTGCTGAAGACGTAAGATACCTCAGACTTAGAACTTGAACACATTGAGCTGCAGATAACGTGAAAACCTCTTGCGAGTACGACAGTGTTCTCATAGTATTGGAAGAGGTAATTCAAGCTTCCAATGGAGAAACACAATCAATAGCCCTACATAGCTGTAAAGCATATAAACCAAAATGACCTCACCAGCAAAATGACCACAATGATGCAACAGTGTTACTTTTATGGATAGCCAACCGCTGTCTAATTGTACTTAAGTGTGTGATAGGAGAGAGTTCGTGCATAGTACTGTAGACCTAATCAACTACCCATGACTGGAGAGGTCATAGTGCCACAGAACCCTAAACCATGTCATTTCTAACTATATTCTCTCTATATGTAATCATATATCAATACATAAGTGTAACTCATTTAAAAAATCCCCATTTTTACAACAGATGAAAACTCTTGTGGAGACCCACAACTGATCAAATAGCAGAGAGTAAGTGTCCACAGGGTTCCTAAGGCCAATTGATCCATCTACAAGGCAGCTTCCACACCCAAGGCTTAGGGAAAATCACAGAAGAGGGCTCAACAGAGAGGACTGGGATGCCTGTTGCTAAATGTTGTCCTCAAAACACAACAGAAAAACTCCATCCATGAACTCCCAACCATGTGATTGCCTAAACAAGTTCACACTGTGCTAATGTAAATGAGGTAAATTTCTCAAGTGCCCAACTCTCAATGAAGAGCACAGGAAATCAGTGGCTATTAATAAAGAATCATTTTTCTCCATGAACAAGCTTATTGATAAACTATATGTATATATACCTTATATATATAGTGATATATGGCTATATATTGTGTTTGTGTGTGTACTTAGAGAGAAAGAGGTTGTAGATTTGGGGAGGAAGTAATAGATGTTATAGGAGGACTTAGAAGGGAAAGAGGGGTTATATACACTATTATATAAACTATTGTTACCCAAAATTCTCTATAACGTTGGCATATCATCAAGATATCCTTTCATCCAGAATTGCATTAACTCCTAGGCGTTCAAGAGCAAGAGACATATGTCCACTCTGTATGTGTATAAATTTAAAATATGATAATAAATAGTGTACATGTTATGAATTATGTTCACATTCAAAATTCCATCTTATTACAGTGTTTTGAGTCACTTTTAGCTGGAAAAAAAAATTATCCAAATAATGACATGCCTCATGCTGCTGCTGATATCTCTTAAATAAATCAGAAGTATCTTAGAAAGTCTAGCCTGTATCATTCAAGAAGAGGGAAAGTTTGTGAGAAAGCAGGTGTGGACAGAAGAATGAGTGCAATAAATAGACTCAGAAATTAACTAACAAACTGATAGAATAGTCCAAAAGTTGGCAGACAGAAGTGGGCCTTCTTGATGGAGTTGCTTAGGAACATGGGTTGTTTTGTCTGTTCCTTCGCTCACTGTTTTGTACACATTGTCCTCATGTGTGCGCTTGAATATCTACCACAGCTCTACATCCTATTCCCTGGAAGAGCAGGAAGGACTTACAGTAAAAGAGAAGCCTCTTTCTTTTCATGTACCTGATATAGAATTAGCACTAGCATGTCTCCCACACAAATCAAAATGTAATCTTCAGTTGAGTGGTCGTGAGACTCATTAACACTCAAAGCAGTGCGTGAGCAGATGTTCACTAGTGAAGAGTGTTCATTAGTTACTCTTCCAGAGGACCCAAGTTTGGTTGGCAACACTCAAGTTGGGTAGCTTACAGTTGCCTGTAACTCAAGCTCCAGGGGATCCCACACTCTTCTGGCCTTACCTGGCACCACACTCAATGTGTACTAATCCATAGGGCTTGGGGAAGGTACTAGGCGAGAAGAAAGGGAGGGTGGGAATGGGAGGATATGAGCGAGGGGGTCAAGATGTAATATGAATGAATTATAAAAAAATAAAAATTTCATAAAGCCACACACATATTCATGTCTGTATAATTAACTGAAACTTTTATTTTTAAAAAATGAAGGTTGTCATAATGAAACACACCTGTAATCACAGTTTTTGGGGAAGTAGAGATATAAAGAGCAAGGCTAGCCTTAGCCACATGATGAGGTCATGAGACTTAGACTCAAAAAGCAAAAGAAAATGGACAATTCACTTAGCAGTTTATGGTATTAAAGAGAAAATAAAAGAAAGAGAAGAAACAGAAAGAGAAAAGACATGACATAGAGAAATGGAGCTGGCAAAATGATTCAACAGATAAAAATATGTGCCCCACAAGCCTGACTTCCATACATGAAACTATGCTGGAGAGAGTTGACCTCTCACCTCCACATGCCTAACATAGATAGATACTATGACATGCACATCCCTCTTAGATATAGCTCTGTATTTTTACCTGCTTTATATTTTTCCACAGTGGTACGTAATTCCTCACTTGTCAATATGCATAAAGCCTCCAAAATGCTATTTAACAAATAATATTTATTAAATGTTGTTAGATTTGTCTTTTAAATTGTCTGTTAGAAGGAAATTAAGACATCAATTAATGTTCTATTTTTATGGCCTCAGAAACTTGAATACAAGGGGGGTGGGGTTCAAAGAAAAATAAGGACCAGTAACTGAATGAATGTATGTAATTAGTGAGATTAAATGTAGATCATCATTATTCATTGAACAATTAGAATTCAGAGGAAGGGGTGCACTTTTTTCTGCAGTTACATAATTACACTGTGTGTAAAAAGGAATTAGCTAAGAAAAATTAACCACTCATTGAAAATTACCTTGAAAGATGTTTAAAACACAGCAGGATTCCTTAAGATTCTCACAGTTACTTTTAAGGTTTTACTCAGGAATATTGTGAACGGGCTTCTCTTAAAATAAACTGCCCATAACTGCTGAGCACACATGGGAGTCTGCCTGCTGTGCAATTAGGTTACCCATTGGAGAATGGGAAAATTTTACAATCTAAACTCAGAACAGGAAGGTGTGCAATTTTCATGAACGATCACATAATATTTTAGGTTTCTGGATCACATATACTTCTTTCTTTTGTTTTTCTAGTTTCATTAAAATGTTTTTTTAAACAAAGGACTATTGGCTTATTCCTGCACTAAAAAACTCAGCTATGCTACCAGGAAAATTCTGCCTTTTCTTGTCATCTACCAATATGCATTTGCCTAAGTTCAGAGTTACATACAGAGTATTTTTTTTAATTTTAATAAAGTGTACCCTTATTATATTTTTTATCAAGACCCTACTTCACAACTTTAGCTCGGCTGTTTATAATCACTTAGATTATAATTACTAATCATCAGTAATTTAGCAAAAAAAACCAATATATATATATATATTTTTTCAACGGTGGAGAATGTCCTGTCCATTGGCTAGATCTGGGTAGGGGTTTGAAGTTTATTGCCTGTATTGTCCTTGGCTGGTGCCATAGTTTGAGCGGGACCCCTGGGCCCACATCTGCCTATCATAATATTCTTCTTGTAGGTTTCTAGGGCCCTCTGGATCCTTCTACTTTGCTATTCTCTCATGCTTCTCTCATCTAGAGTCCCAATAGGATGTCCTCCCCTCTGTCCCAGTTTCCTGGTAAGTGAAGACTTTCATGGGACATGCCCCTTGGGTTAGTATGCAGATATAAGTGAGTATATACTCTTTGACCCTTTCTGCTTAGAAATGATCATAATGAGGAGGTTAGTCTTTACTTTAGGCAGAGGATTCGAAGACTCGTGTTATCACTTAGTTAACCATGTGACTTTGGAAAAGTCAGAGTTGGAATTCTTGAAGGCCGGTGAACCACAAAATTGATCAGCATGTCAAGCTATATCCAAGAGTACAGTAGTGGCACTTATATCTTGTATGTAACGAAGAGCCACCTAACTGAACATAAGAGGAAAGTAAATAACTAATAACCTAGACAACTGTCTATTGCTGGTGAGATGGGAAACCCTCTTTCTCAAACCAATATAATGTCTAACTGTGTTCTGAACACCCATTTTTTTTTACCAAGTATTTTTTAAAAGTGAAAACAGAATTTTTCAGACAATATATTTGCATTATAGTTTGGATGGATGAAGAAGTGTAGATCTGGGAGGAGATTGGTAGGGGAAGCCTCATTTATTGTTATTACTCATATACAGGTTGTTCCACTAAAAAAAAAAAAGAGAGAGAGAGAGAGAGAAAAGGAACATCACTATGCCCTTTGTTACCTTCCATTTTTTCCACACAAATTCTACTCTCCTCATGACCAAATTTGACTAAAATACCTTCAATATTGTCTCCATTCTTTTGTTTCCCACTCATATATTTAACCACCTACTATAGAATTGGATCATATGACTTTAGCAAATGACCAGAGTTACAAGTGTATTTCAATGACTACTGACTCCTTGTTGTCTTGTCTTTCCAGAAAGAACCTATACTATTGGCCAAATTTTCCTTTATGAAAATAAAAGTTCTTTCCTTTGCTTTTATGAGCAAAAAAATATGCCTGCTTTTTCCTTAAGATATACAGTCACATTTCATCTGCTCCTTGCCAGACACATCGTTCTCTTACCAGAATTTGCATAGTGAAAAATTCCTCAGGTCGTGGGTCTTCTCTTCTCTAACCTCTGCCCTGCCCGGCCATCTCTCAGGTATTACTATACCTTCCTGAATTCGAACGGTATTCAAAGCTGTATCCCCAGATCAGCTATTACTCTTTCTATCAACTCAGCAAATCCAATTTTTGTTTAGCAATTTATGTGTCTCACATGAACTTTAACGTGTTCACAGCCAAATTATATCTTCTGAAAGCATCCAATCATTGCTCCCTTCTGTTTCAGGAGCGCCCGCTACCATTCATCAAGGGTCCGAAGACCTCAGCGTTTGGCATTATTAGGAATCACCTCTTCGTGATGTCCCGCATCCTGACAGCACACAGACCCTAAATCCTTCCCGCATCTATCATCTCTGCATTTTCAGTAGTGTGTAAATTCAAATCAATATAACCATCGATGTAGCCAGTTTCAGTATAAAATACAAGCTGCCGAAGGCAGAAAGTGCTGAAGCACTAAAAGACGGGCCAACCCCAGACCTAAAACAAGTGTAATTTATTAAAGACTCATGAACGGAAGCACTTTTTGTGTGGGAACAACAAAAAATGATCCAAGAACCCAAGACAAAAAGGAAGGAGTTTATTGCTAAACTTGACAAAAATATCCCACAGCTCAAATGCATGAACCAGGGACTTTACCAAATGTAACACAGAAATTGCCCAGCCCATGGCTAACTATCTTAATGACTTCATTTGTTCCATACAGCTTGGTTGTGTGTTGGGGTTAAATATTAGCCAGACAGGTTTTAACCAATATGGCTGCCATAATGTTAAACTGGATCTCCGTACTTAACCTCCTCCTGGTAGTTCTTTTAGTCCCTGTTCTCAATCTCTCTGGCCCATTTTCTTTTTTTCTCTTTTTATTTAATTCATTTATTTATTTATTTATTTATTTATTTATTTATTTATGCTACTAGGATGAGTTTTTTGAAAGGCAAGAAATCAAAATAAAACAAAAAAGGCACAAACAAACAATTTTAACTTAATAAGAAAAGAAAATGTTTAATTCACCAAGCTAAATCTTGTTGAATATTATTATAACTCAATAAAGAAGGAATATTTTGAATATTCAAAACTCATGGTGTTTTTTTCCATATATGTTTGGCAGTAAAAATAAAATTTACTTGGTTATATATTCAAAGAATATAGAAAAAGTATCCAAAAAAGAAGGGTAGGTGGATACTACCTCATACCCACATAGGTAAGAGCGCGGCGACATCTATGATGTCTGGATAAGAATAGCAAGACACTTCTAAAAGACCACAGGTTTGCTTAAGTGAAAGACATAAAAACAAATGAGAATCCCTATCAGAATACCTACAAAATATTTTGAAGATATTGAAAGAACAATTCTCAACTTCATATGGAGAAACAAAAAGCCCAGAATAGCAAAAACAATCCTATACAATAAAAAATCCTCTGGAGAAATCTCCATACCTGATTTCAAGCTGTACTATAGAGCAACAGTAATTAAAACAGCATGGTACTGGCACAGCAATAGGCTAGTGGATCAATGGAATCGAACTGAAGACCCAGAGATGAATCCGCACACATTTGGTCACTTGATTTTTGACAAAGAAGCCAAATCCATTCAATGGAAAAACGACAGCATCTTCAACAAATGGTGCTGGTCTAACTGGATGTCTACATGTAGAAAAATGCAATTAGACCCCTATTTGTCACCATGCACAAAAATCAAGTCCAAGTGGATTAAAGACCTCAACCTAAAACCAGAGACATTAACCCAATTAGAGGAAAAAATGGGGAAGAGTCTGGAACATATAGGTACAGGAGACAACTTCCTGAAGAGAACACCAACAGCCCAGGCCTTAACGTCAACAATTAGTAAATGGGACCTCATGAGGCTGAGAAGCTTCTGTAAGACAGGTGACACTGTCAAGAGAACAAAGCGACAGCCTACAGACTGGGAAAAGATCTTCACCAACCCTTCATCTGACAAAGGTCTAATATCCAAAATATATAAAGAACTCAAGAAATTAAACACCACCAAACCAAATAACCCAATTGAGAAATGGGGCTCAGAACTAAACAGAGAATTCTCAACAGAGGAATATCAAATGGTGGAGAAACACTTAAAGAAACGCTCGACCTCCTTAGTCATCAGAGAAATGCAAATCAAAACGACACTGAGATTTCATCTTACACCCATCAGAATGGCTAAGATCAATAACTCAACTGACACCACATGCTGGTGAGGATGTGGAGAGAGAGGAACACTCCTTCATTGCTGGTGGGAATGCAAACTAGTGCAACCACTTTGGAAATCTATCTGGCGCTTTCTCAGAAAAATGGGAATAGGGCTTCCTCAAGACCCAGCTATTCCACTCCTTGGAATATACCCAGAAGATGCACTAACACACAACAAGGACATATGCTCAACCATGTTCATAGCTGCCTTATTCATAATAGCCAGAACATGGAAACAACCTACGTGTCCCTCAGTAGAAGAATGGATAAAGAAACTGTGGTATATTTACACTATGGAATACTACTCAGCTATTAAAAACAAGGAATTCCCGAAACTTGTGGACAAATGGATTGAACTAGAAATTATCCTAATGAGTGAGTTCACCCAGAAGCAAAAAGAGTCAAATGGTATATACTCACTTATATCGAGACACTAGGCAAAGGGGTACGCCCCCATGAAAAACTTTACCTACCAGGAATGTGGGTCAGAGGGGAGAAAATCCTATTGAGACTTTAGGGGTGAGAAGCCTGGGAGAATGAGGAAATAGAAGGATCCAGAGGGTCCTGGAAAACTACAGGCAGGTCTGGGCCCTGGGGTCCTCCTCAAACTATGGCACCAGCCAAGGAAAATATAGGCAGTAAACTTCGAACCCCTAGCCAGTCTAGCCGATGGACAGGACATTCTCCACCATTAAGTGGAGAAGGGGATCTGACTTTCACACAAACTCTGGTGCCCCATAATGGACCATGTCCCTTGGATGGGGAGGCCTGGTGGCACTCAGAGGAAAGATAATAAGTCACCAAGAAGAGACTCGATACCCTAGGAGCATATATAGGGGGAGGAGGTCCCCCTCAGTCACAGACATAGGGGAAGGGAGTAGGGGGGGAAGCGGGAGGGAGGAAAGAAAGGGAGGATACAAGGGATGGGCTAACAATTAAGATGTAATATGAATAAATTAATAAAAAAATTAAAAAAAGAAAGATACTGATTTACATCCAGAATTTTAGACTCACCAAGATAGGAAAGATGTTTTCTTCAAGGCTGTCAAATACAAATAGCCAAAATACTATAAATGTAACTTTTATATAACTCCTGATTGTTTCATGGTTCTTCTTTCTGTATGTAGTTTTTCTTATTTGTATATAATAACACAAATGTATATGTAAAAATGAAATATAATAAAAAGCAGAAAACAAAAAAACAAATGAGATAATGTTATCTATGATGGGATAAAAATGCACAAAAATAGAAGAAAGGGTGTGATTAAAACTTCAAAGAAAAGCAAGAGTAAAGCAATACAGTATCAGAAGAAAATAAAATGTGGTGTGATTTTTTTTATAAAGCATCTGAGCATTAAAGAGTGAAAGGATAGAGATATCTAATATTTTTAGAGCATTTGCTTTTGAGTAGCTCAGTTTTCCCTTCCCCACATTTCCTGTATTCTAAATATATATGTAAATTAAGTTTCTAAATAGGTATTCTTTTTATACTTGTTTAGAGCTTTCATACTAATCTACACACAAGGACAGGCAGTATCACGTTGTTTTTAATGAAATTTAACAATTTTAAGATAATAGTTGACAAAGGGCAAATTTTTCACCAAAAGAGGAGTGGAGAAGGACACTGGAGTACAAGAAATCCTGCATGTTCATGGAATACAACAAGCATATATGTTTTAAAGCTGCTGGACAAGTCAACTCAAATGCAGTCAACACATCCTATGGGAGGAAGTGAGGACGTGTCTATCAAATATCATGAGCTTTGATGATCCAAACACCCCTTTCTTTCTTTGAACTATAATAAGATTCCACATGCTTTATTGATTGTTCTTATTGCCCAAGTCAAAATTTTTTGTCAATGTCTTTTTGTTCATTTTGCCTTTTTAGAAACTCATCTTGGTACCAAATTAAAAAATTGCCTTGAAAATAGAAAATGAGCCAGACGGAATGTGAATAAGGACTAAGAGAGGTGTGGGGTTCAGTTGGCATGGGAAGGGAGTAAAAAGAAAGTAGTGAGAACGTGAATTGGGCAAGGAGCTAGAGAGTTAAAATTTCCACTCATTATAATAGGGAATCTAATATAATATTTGTTATTGACGTATAACGAATTAATGTAAATGTACCATATAAGATATGAGTGTAAAGCTGGGCGTGGTAGTGCACGCCTTTAGTCCCAGCGCTCAGGAGGCAGAGGCAGGCGGATCGATGTGAGTTCAAGACCAGCCTGGTCTACAAAGTGAGTCCAGGACAGCCAAGGCTAACATAATGAAACCCTGTCTCTAAAAACTATATATATATATATTGTAACCACCAAGAGAACATATAAAGCACCTAAATTCAGCAAAGTGGATCAAGAGACAGAGGAGTAAACTTTGTCCTCTAATTCTTTTATTGAAAATACGTACTTACATACAATATATTCTGATTCCAGTTTCCTTCACTCATCTACTCTGAGATCTTCCTCATACTTCTACCCTTCCAACTCCATGCCTTTCTTCTCTCTTTCTTTAGAAAACAGACAGGAAAAAAATGGAATAACACAAAACAAAGAAAATTCACTAGAAGCACAACACACATACACACATACAGAGAGAGAGAGAGAGAGAGAGAGAGAGAGAGAGAGAGAGAATGCACATAAAATCAAAAACTGTAATATACAATCAAAAATACTGTAAGATTACAAAGAAAGAAAACTCAAGCAATACAATATGAGACCAAAAAACAAACAAACAAAAAAAAAACCAACTCCAAAAGTTTATTTTAGTTCATTTTGTGTTGGCTAAATTGGCCATCTACTGCTGGGCATGGGACTTGCTCTTAAGTATGCTTTGTCTTTAAGTTGTATACCCAGTGAGACTCCATTGGAGAAAACTGATTTTTCTTTGGTGAGTGGTTGTCAATTGGAGGCAGCTTCTTAGTTATGGGTGGGAGTTCAGGTCCACTCCTCATCTCAACACTGGGAGCCCATTTGGCTTGGACCTGTTTAGTCCCTATGCATGCTGCCACAGGCTTTGTGAGCTCTTATGTGCATCAGTTCACTTGTTTCTGGAGGAAGGTTTCCCTGGTGTCACCCATTCCTGCTGGCTTTTACAACCTCTTCCCCATAGTTCCCCGAAGGGAGATGTTCGATGAATGTATCCCACCACCAAGGACTGAGTATCCCAAGTTCTCTCATACTCAGCATGCACTGGATGGTTTTATGTCAACTTGATACAAAATAAAGTCACCTGGGAGGAGAGAACTTCTATTAAGGAAATGCCTCCATACCATCCAGCTATCGGCAGGCCTGTAGGGCATTTTCTTAATTAGTGGGGATGGCCAAGCCCATTGTGGGTAGTGCCATCCTTGGGCTGGTGGTCCTGGGCTCTGTAAGAAAGCAGACTGAGCAAGCCCTGAGGAGCAAGGCAGTAAGCAGCGCCCCTCCATTCCCTCTGAATCAGCTCCTGCCTCAAGGTTCCTGCCCCATTTGAGTTCTTCTCCTGACGTTTCCAGTGATGGACTATGATCTGGAAGTGTATGCCAAATAAACCCTTTTCTCCCGAACTTGCTATTTGGTCATGGTGTTTCCTTGCAGCAATAGAAACCTAACTACCTAAGACACAGTACATATATTCTCCAGTTCTGAGTGTCTCTATTAGTTCCCATATACCACAAAAGGAAGGTCCTCTGGTGATGGCTGAGTGAGGCATCATGTTATACTGTGTTGCTAGAATGACTTGCTGTGAGACAAATGAAAGGCAAAAACTTAAAAGGTTATATTAGAATTTAATGCCATTGAAATATTCAAGTTTAGAAGGAGTGAAACTAAATGCTCTGAGAAGTAGAGTCACCAAAAAACAGAGAAACGGAATGCTCTTTGAGAGATATTCCTTTTGCCAGGAATAAAACATCTTGGTCTCACCTGAAACAAACAAGCAAAAATAAAAACAAAAACAAAATGTGATCCTGAAAATATCTCTCATAAAGGAAACAGTAAGCAAGACCCATTAAAGTCAAACATTTCTTACATATATGAGACTCTGAGATATACAGACTCACAAAGACAAGTGTTATTCACATCAAACAAAAACAACAATAAGCAGCAAAACCGTCACGTGGTTTAGACTATGTTTATGAGATAATGTGAGGTAATGAGAGATCCAACCTAAATCTGTTTTGAAGCAGCGTTGGAAAGAAGACAGGCCCTGAGGAATTCCACCCTGCTGAGCTGATAGTTTCAGACAGGCCCTGAGGAATTCCACCCTGCTGAGCTGATAGTTTCAGCTTGCACAAACAGGAACTTACCCTACTCACTCCCACCCCATGACAGTTACCTCAGAGCTAAGGCATAGTTTTAGGACCACCCAACAGAATTAAAGGTCATGTTAAGTGGCCAATAGGATTGTTACAAATCTGCCTCTGAAAAAGTATAAGAACTCAGTGCTTTTGTTACTCGGGGTTGCCTCTCTCTCGGGTGCAGGTGGACCTCTTCGCGTCGGACCAATAAACTTCCTCTTGCATCGCTTCCCGGAATAGACTCTCCGGATCAGAGTCTTACAGTGAGACCCATGAGTATCATGTACTAGTGTGATCTTTCTCTCTGTGTCCCAGAGCTCAATGTGAAATCCCACACTCAGCTGTAAACCTAGCACTTGGCAAAATTTCACAAATGTCTGCTATATTTAGTAATGATGAGGCACTCAGCACAATACAGCGTGTTCTTTCCTCCCACAAGAGCTCAACCCTCCCTCCTTTGTTCCTTTTAGTGCTATGTTATCGTGAATACCTTATGCACTTTACAGCTGAGATCAAATGAAAACATGCTAATTATGCTTAGTTATTTAAATAGCTTTGTTATTCCAAGTATCTACCATTCAGGAGTTATTTAATCAAAGTCACAGAAGCATTCTTTTGTCAATTTCTTTCTGAAGCTAGTCAAAAAAAAAGACATGTCCGTTTTCAGTTTACATAAGGCTGGAATCTCCTATTATAAAGGCCACCTGGATAACAGTTTAAATGGCACCTAATATATATAAATTGCTTCTTGCCCATCCCTAAGAAATGTTCAGTTACCCACTTGTACATTTCAGGTGGTGAGGGGGATCCTTTTAGAACTAAAACAGCCTGATTAGTTGCTGAGAAACTGGCTCCTAGGCTTGACTACCTTGTGCTGAATTGGATGTACTTCCTTTAATCCTAGGCTGGTCCTAGATAAACCATTCTTGTCAGTCAATGATGCCCGACCAACCATTGTTCAGTCAGCCCACTCACAGCACCAAAAAAAAGAAAAAGGCTGCCTCGCTTAAAGGTCTTTCACTGAAGTTTCAAATATTTAAATCCATAGGTTTGGTGTGCCCACTTGCCATCTATGATCATTCAGAATTCACATCTGCTTCATTCCCTAACTCTGGATCTGTCCTCCAACTTCCTCCCTCCCTCTATCTCTCACCTCTCTCACTCTTTCCATCTCTCACACTCTCCTTCTTTCCTCTTTTTCTCCATGACAGTGACAAGAAAAAAAAAATATTAGGTCTCTGAAAGTAGAGCTCACACTTTCTCGTTCTCACTCTAAAACTGAGCCTGAAACAGGGTAGGCAACTGAGAGACGTTTGTCCCTAACTTATCTATAGAAAAACCCCAGAAGTCAACAGAAGTCATTTTGCTTTTATCATTTCTTCATTTAGATCCACTGGTCCTTGCTTTCGAGCCTCAGAATCCTCACTGCCAGATAGCCAATATCATTTTAAATTGTGTGATCCTGTGTATAATGGAATCTCCTGGGGGGCAGTTTCCCTCACAGTTCTGGCAACTTGCTTCTCTGGAAGGACAGACTGGAGAGAGCCAGCCACTCGCACTGTCACCAACAAGCATTAAAAAATGAAGGTTCCTAAGTCTGGCATTTGCCATCTCTTTCTCAGCAGTGCCCATGCAGCTGGGTCTTCTCGCCAGTTCAAAAGCAATGGAACAAAATGAAAAACAATATGAAAATATAACTTTTGGTATTAGATAATGATTAACACATAAAAGTTAGTCTTTTTGAGCAAGTAGGTGACTTACATCAATATGTATTGTTTTCTATTTTTGAACTAGGGGTTAAAAGCTATCATTACAGGTTGTAAAATTTGTTTAGTGGCTCCCTGAATCCTCTAAGAAAAGTAGGATTAAGCTTAAGGTGTGCCATCTTATCATTTTTCTTAAGAAACTGCTGAAGAATAATTTCATTCTTTATCCTTAAAACTGTGTCTGAGAAAGGAATATTTGTTTCTTGAATTTGAAGCAGCTTTCCCTTCCTTAACCTTATAAGCTAGTTTGTAAGAAATAGAATTCTGGAATGGAATATACATTTGATTGATATATGGAAAGCTGGAAAGGGCCAGGCCAAGGAAAAAAATCCTTCAAAAAAACTCCTTAGCCCCTAGAAATCTGTCCTCAGGTGACACCTATAGCAAAACAACCCATCTACTTGCGCAGAGCAACAAAAGCCTGTCACAAGCATTTTATTCCGACAAGCAGAATCTAATTTTTTAGTTCCTTTCTCTTTTTTACAAAAAAATCATTTCCTGTTCTTTTTCTCCTTCTTTCTAAAACTCTCTCATTTTAGTAATAGACCCGTCTCTTCCTCAATTGCCTTCCAAATTGAAATAGTCATTGAGAAATCTACATTGAAGTGCTTTCCATTCCTGTGGCCAGGTGCCATTTGATTCTCTAGCTAAATTAGGTCTGTTGTTTAGACATGATCCTACCACTTAAGCTCTGGTTTTCTCCAGTGTCATCATTATAATCAGGGCTATGATCCTAGGATAAGCAACAATTTTTCAAAGAGCACATATACTCCATCTCTCCGTGGAGCATAAACTTACCCAGGCAAACAGAATCTCATTAGCCGACTTAAGCAAGGACACATGCATAATGGCATTAAGCATTTTAGATGGCCAAGTGCCAGCTCAGAATTGCAGAAGAATCTAAGAAACAGCGTATAGCCCTTCCTGCAAAATGTAATGCCAATTCAAAAAATAAAATAAAGTCATCGTCACTGCAGATATGTTATAAAACCCAATTCTTCAAATTCTGCCTAAATTTTCAAAAGCTGGAGTAAATTTCACAGTGATAGTCAGATGTGGAAAGTACCAAATAACTCTTTATTTAATCTCCCCTCTAATTTCTATCAGACAACAGACTAAAATTTAGATATTACATTTTAAAGCAAAGACTAATACACTCATATGGTAAAAGGAAGCAAAAAGATCCTTTCCTACTGGTGGAATGTGAGATGGAAAAAACTTGGAGGAAAACCTAGCCTACAGCTTCAGTGTTTGGAAGAGGAAAAGGACACCTTGACCATGTCCTTTCATCATGTTGACCATGACAGTCAAGCTGATCAGAGGCCATGCTCAGACGCAGCTCTCTTTCAATGCACATCAGACCCACGCTGCTGCTCTGTGCTGTTTGGTAGCTGATACAAAAAAAAAAAAAATGAGATATGCAAACTTGTCTAACAGTACCTTTTCTCAGAATCATGCAAACTTACAGGAGAGAAGAAAATAAAACTGTAAAGAGTCATTTTCTTTTGAATCCTCTGGGATTTACTCCATCAGCGATGGAAATCATGTTCACTGAAATGGAGTGGGCTCAAGTCTCTGAAGGTGCTTAGAAATCTATTGATAATATTTCATTAACAGCCTGGCACTAAGTCTGTTTTCAGACACTAGCTCCCAAAAGTGGAGAAATTGGATTCCTGTGGGTAATGATTCGTTTACTCCAGCTCCTCCTTTGCCCTGTTCCATTTGGTGGGATTGATTTCCTTTCTCCATATAATTTCACTTGTCACTATTCATGACTTGAAAATTGACCCTCTCTTCTCTTTGTACTTTCACCCATGAGCCAACTTCTATTCTTAAAAACAATTGGAATTGCACATTAATGAAAAATTATTGAAGATGGCATTTGCAATAACACTTGCTTTGAATCACTAATGCAAAATGCTGTTCTTCAGATATACCTCTAAAGAAACACCTAATTAGCCCCAGCAGCTAAAGAACAGAAAAAAAATTCAAGTGTCCAGTTCTTACTTCCTATAATTCCAAACTCACTCCAACAGTAAGTTTAATTTCTAGCTTTCTTCTACAGAGATATGAAATAGACAAGAATGAGCTCTCTGGCTCTTCTTTTATAAAGTCATACTCAAGTTTAAAGAAAAGGGGGAAGAAAGGAGACTAAATCCAAGTTTTCACAGAAATTAAAGAAGAGAACCCTTCTGGGTGTGGCTGTGTGGAAGACCTCTGCTTCTTCCCCTCTGGGGATGAAGATGACTTCTGAAGTTGAGCTTGATCCATAAGCAATAGAGATCAATGTTTGTCAAAATATTATTATAGTATCATTGAATATCATGCCACAAAAATATATAAAATGAGACTATATGGGTAGGGCAGAGCAGGTGTCTGGATCTATAAAGCCCTTGAGATATGTAGTTGGGGCACTGGCCACATGCCCCTGCCACAGTCCTTGCAGACGAAGCTAGGTAACTTAAGAACCTAGCAGCTTACTTTCTCAGGTATGTGAGACATGGTACTGTTTTGAAGTACAGCTTTTTATGACTTGCATTATTCATGTGTGAAAACAGTTAAATCCAGAGTTCCTTTTTGTGCATGAGCATGAGATCCACAGGAGATCCAGGAAAATGCTACTGAAACCTGAATTTTTCACATTGATTATTATCAAAGTATAATCAAGTAAAAAGTTTGTCTTTATATAATAGTAAAATATATTAAGAAGGTGGCCCTAGTGCTGAAATTGTATGTGTTTTCCAAACCTGAAGTGATATGAAAATAGCTTATCTTGAAGAGACTTAGACAATTAAAAAGTACAAAAGCTGGTTTGTCAGAACTAAAATTCAGACTGTACAAATATTTTCTGGCATTTGGGTTTGCTATATAAGCATCATGTGGCTTAACGTTTTTGTTCAGAGTAGATGACAGTAATACCTACTTTAAGGATTTTAGGAGAATTAGAGCAAATGAATATGATGACTTGGAAAGTTATTAGCTGCTAAAGGAAAAAATATGTTTCCTTTTATTAATAATCACTTTTTCATTGTTTTAATGTTTTTATTTTTGAGGTTATAACATAATTACATTTCTCTCTTCCCTTTCCTCTTTTCAAACCCTTCCAATCACCCCTCTCTGCTATCCTTCAAGCTCATGGCCTCTTTTTTCATTAACTGCTATTGCATGCATATGTGCATATGCATATCTGTATACATATGTATTATTAATATAACCTGTGCAGTCCATATAATGTGACTTGTATGTGAATGAAAGTGAGTGCATGGGTGTTCCAAGGTTGAAGAGAGGGTTTTATCTTATATGAGGGAGAGAGCCAGAGGCAACTGGAAGTGTCCAGACTGAACCAGGCCATGAGAGGAGGAGGAGGGGCAGAGTGAACAAAGAAGAGGAGAAAGAGAGATGAAAGCTAAGAAGGCAAAGAAGCCAAAATGAGCCAAGACAAAGGACAGGATAACCAAGAGCACCAAGACAGTGTGTGTCCTAAATGACAGGGTTATATAGGAAAGAAAGGTTTGGGGAAGGGATTGGAAAGGAAAGGTTTAGGGGTTGGTGAGAGGAGCCACAGATACTGAATGATCCTGGTGGCCAGACAGTGTTCTCTCATATGCTAACAGGCACCTCAGTTAGCCATTTGTCCCAAGTTTCTTTGAGAACTAAGAATATGTACATGGCCATCCTTTTCCGTGGGGAGGACCACCTCTCTCTCTCTCTCTCTCTCTCTCTCTCTCTCTCTCTCTCTCTCTCTTTCTCTCTCTTTCCCTCCTCTCTCTCTCTGTCTCTCTCTCTTTCTCTCTCTTTCCCTCATCTCTCTCTCTTTCTCTCTCCCTCCCTCCC
>OU015752.1:25682456-25702602 GCA_907169655.1 Acomys percivali
CTCTCTCTCTCTCTCTCTCTCTCTCTCTCTCTCTCTCTACCTCTCCCCCAATTTCATCCATTGCTCATAGTTCTTTGTGTAGGGTTGAGACCTCATGGGCAACTTTCTTCAGTACTGCTGTTGCTCAGCTAGATTAATGAGAGACTAGTGGGAGGCAACAGGGTTTTGCAGGCTGCATTTCTCTTAGTACATTATTTTCTACCTGGCTTCTTGATATTCATTCATACAATTCTTTCATTGTGCTATTATCAGCTCCTTTTTAAAGGGAAGTAGGCAGAATAGACAAATATCATCAGAATAATTTTCATGTTAAAAATACCAATGTCTACCTACAGGTGAATGAATAAAGAAAATGTAATACATATTCACAATGGAATATTACATGGTAAATTAAAAGAAAAAAGAAGTCATGAAATTTTCAGGTAAATGAATAAAGAAAAAAAAATTATCCCAAATGAGGTAACTCAGACGCAGAAAGACAAATGTGGTATTTATTCGCTTATATGTAAGTATAAATCTTCAGTAAGCAAACTACAACCCATGTAACCACAGAGATTAGGTATAGAGTAAAGAGGTAGGTACGGGGGAGGGAATGGAAAATAATATAGATAGTTATAGATAGACAAAGAGTGTGTGTGTGTGTGTGTGTGTGTGTGTGTGTGTGTGTGTGTGTGTGTGGTGTGACAGGAATGGAGGATCAAATGAGGAGGGGGAGAAAAGAGAGTGGGAGGGAGGAAATATGGGAAATGGCAGCTAAACCTAAGGGGCATTTGGGGGCATCATAGAGAAATTATGTACTATTTGAAAATATGTAGAGAGAGGAGAAAGTTCATGGTTTAAACTAAACATGGAAGCAAAGAATCTTATCCTTATGGACCCTTAAAAATTAACAGCAGAACAAAGTTCAAAGGCAGACTGTCTGCTTTAGATACTTAAATACTGACAAACATCAGAATTTAAAACTTCATGGTACTTTCATACTTAAGTGGAGTCACAAAGAAAAACAACAGCAATACATTCAATTCTACCTCGAGGTTCCCAGGGAAATGTCCAATCAGATACACAACAACAATAAAACAACAAAAATGTGAGGCATGTTTCATATCTTTTAACCTGCTGGATGTTACACAAACATGAGTAACAAACAATGGAGTGAAAGCTCTTTCCTCTGCCCTCATGAAAAAGCCAGCTATCTCAAAAGGTTATGAGGCAATTAGAAACCCCATAAGCAGCAGACTGACCCATATCCTTGATGGTTCTGCAGGTGGAGCAAAGGGTGGGCAGAGTTCAGTGGGGGATCTCCTCACAGCAATACTGCCAACAGGAACTTAATGACCACCAGGGCATCTCCTGACCTAGACGGGTGGAACTGGCTGGAGCCTCAGCTTCTTCCCAGTTTGTTACCTTTGCATTTTGATGCTATTGAAGAATTTTATCAGGACGATTTCATTGAAAGTTGCAAAAATGATCTTTTAGTGGTTTGCCAAATAATATTGAGAGCTCCTAGAAGAACTGAACATTATTGGAAAATGAAAGATACTGTCTTAAGTGAACAAGCCAGAGAATGATAGAGCAGAGCATTGAAATCCTTCTGTGGCCACAGTATGTGTGCACAGTTGCACCTAATACACACACATGCATATATAGCACACACACACACATACAATGCACTCATACAAATATATATACATATGATACACACACACGGACATGCATATACCCAGAAAGAACATTCTCTAAAAAGATATATATAAATGGACATTAAATATTGGCATACATCACATGTTTACCTTAGTCTGTTTTAAACTCAGAAAATATTGAGTATATTTTCTTCTTTTTTTGCTACTATATGTTCCTAAAATATCTCTCCATATTCCCTTCAATGTCTTCCCTGGTCTTCTCTCTACATGCTCAGTTCATGTCTCCTTAAGGAAGTCAGCCAGATAAGATATTCCACATGTGAACATAGCAGTCTCTGCACATTTTTATCACTGTACTTACTACAACATATTAAATCTGTTTGAATGACTTTCTTTTATACCAAGACACAAAATCATAAGGCATTCAAAAATGCATTTTGGGTGAACGTGAAAAGAGCTGCTTAACTGACAGGAAATATAAAAAGAACAATTTAAAGGAAGTCATATATTTGGTTTTGAATGTAGTGAGTTTGTAGCAATAATGGAATAGAAGTCTCTGGAAAACTATTTAGAAAATTGACAGGTGGGAATTCACACTTTGGTAGCAGGAGAAAAGCCAGGAAATAAGCGATTGTATGTCAACTTCCACTGTGTATTTAAGGGTAACACCTTAAAACGTGAAGGACCATGGCAAGGAGACCATGAGAAAAAGGAATACAAAGGAAAGAGACCCTGCAAATTCCAACAAAGAAGCACTTTAGCACCAAATCAGAATCTCACTTAGCATGATGTGTTCCACTTCGTTGTGATGGTGGTGGTAGATCCTGAGTATCTAGAGAGTGGCTCTCACGCTGGGGCCATTGATCACCATAGAAGCATTTCACAACATAGCTAGGCATTTTTTGCTTGCTATGATTGAGGGAAGGGGAGCTGGTGCAGGGGTCTGGTGATTCTGCGAATGTTGCCTGTAGTGATTTTAAAGACACACAACCAAACCTAATAGATTGAAGGGACAAAAGAAAGCTGCATTTCCACAGTTATTGATGCTTGACACCTAAGACAACAGAGGAATTTGATTTCCTAGAATGTCACATCTCAGCTTGAAGATGGCACCTGGGGTGGTCTGAATAAGGATGGCCCCCAAAGCTTCATACATTTGAAGAATTCTTAGGCACCATTGAGTGGAACTGTTTGAGGAGGAGGAGAGCTATGTCACCTGGGGTGGAGTTTGAGGTTTCAAAAGCCTACTACAAGGCCCAGTGTGTGTGTGTGTGTGTGTGTGTGTGTGTGTGTGTGTGTGTGTGTATGTGTGTGTGTGTATGTGTGTGTATGTGTGTGTGTCCTCTCTCTCTCTCTCTCTCTCTCTCTCTCTCTCTCTCTCTCTCTCTCTCCCCCCACTGTGCCCTCCCACCCTGCCTGTAGACTAAAACCAGGATAAAAAGCAAAATCTCGCAGCTATGGCTCCAGTATAATTTTGTTTGCTTCCTGCCATCATGATCTTGGACTAACCCTCTAACTGTAAACAAGAACTGAATTCAATATATTTTTTTTTAAAAAAAGCTGGCATGGTCATGGTATCTCTTCACAGCAATGGAACAGTTAAACAGCACTTTCTATGTCTATTCACCCATGATCTTTTCTTTGTACGTATGCACCCAGTGTGTCCTTGTCTCCTTGTTTTATGTGAGGGTCAGTCAGATTACACTAGGGTCCACTCTGATGTCTCCAGTACTTTATATTGAACCTTTTATAGATTTTTAAAGTCTCTGTTTCTAAAGGTTCTATATGATGTCCAGGGGTGGGAGAGTGGCAGTCCATAACATTACCTTCTCTACCCCTAAAATCAACCAATGTCCTTCTTACCAGCAAAATATATCCATCATCATCCTAACAACCTATAAGCTTTAGTCTAAATACATCAACCCTGTGTCCCCATTGTGTATCCTCCAAACTGAAGCATTCCTTGCTGGAGTTTGTGGAACTTTCAAGGTTGAAGAAGCTTAGAAGACTCATGCAACTTACACAGCTCAGAAAGCTCAGAAGTTACTGGATTAACAAGCCCTGCTCCCAAGGTTATATAAGCAGAAAAAAGAAAAAAAAAAACATGCTAGAGGAAGGAGATTGTACAGCTGGCTCAGCTGGCTGCAAGTTATACAGGAAGCTCCAGGATGCCACGTGTGTGAGTCATCACTGATGCTGAGGTGAGCTTTTTGGTGATAGAGTGGTCACTGAGTCACTTACATAAAGTAACTCCTCACCCATACACTTAATTCCACGTAACCCCATTAAATGTGTTCCCTCAGAAAGCAGACTTGAATGGGATTGTTTCTTTGTTCTGTTGTCAGCATTCCAGCTGAGCTAATTAAATGTTTATTTCACATCTCCCCTCCAAAAACAAAAATTGCACAGCAGTCCAAAATCTGACTTAAATATTATCTAAAGCAAATGTGTGAGAAACTTAAGATATGACTCACCCTGGAAAGAGAAGCCATGGGCGGCTGTGAATCATTGAAACCAGACATATCTTATGATTCTAAAATATAGCAGTGACTCAGGCATAGGACAGGCATTCCTACCTCAAAGAGGAGAAGCTGAGAAGAAGAATCTCATCAAGGAAACTGGTCAAGATCATAAATTGAGATACTCAAGGAGCATCATCATTGGCTTGAACTGGGAGAGTAGTCCTTTCCATGAGGCCCTAGGACATCATGGCTATACCACCTGCAGACCTGGGCTACAAGTTGGTCTTGAGGCCTTTGGAGAGCAGCCTGGCTATTTGCAACCAAAACCAAAACAATCTCATCTCCTCAGATAAGCCTGGGTAGGAACAGAAGCCCCACAGATTTTTTTTATTACCTTTGAGATCACTCTTCCCTCTTCGGGACTAACAGATGTTTGCCAGTGGATGGTTTATTCCTTACTAAGTTTTTTTGTTTTTTGTTTTTGTTTTTCAGAATTCCAAAAGTCAGATGCCCTTTCTTCATTTTTGTCCCTTCTCTGTTCCCCTCTTTATTGGAAACCTTTAGCATTTTTCCAGCTCCATCTACCACTGCACCTGGGCTGTGATGTTGATGGTCATGGCATCCTCTGGCATGCCTTCACTGGCAACCTCATGATGGAGTGATTGCCTAACCATCATCTTTGGTATTTTCTCCAAAACATACTTTCTTAATATTTGAAGTATTGATGGAATGAGAATTTTCCAGATTTTCAAGTTTTAGCTCTTTTTGTCTGTTGTCTCATATTTCAGAAAGAGTTATAAAGAAAGCCAGTCTGCACGTTTGATGCTTCAAACTTTCTCAAGTGAATATCCAAGTTTTTTTTTTAATTTAACAAATTTAACCATGCACAAAGCATTAGAACATATTAGATCTGACTGATTCGCCTGGTCCTAACAAGAACCATACAATCTCTGCTGCATATGACTGGATCCCATTTACAGCTGAGAGCTCACAAGAAGCACCTTCAATGTTCTTGTTTCTACCAACAACACTTCAAAGCAATCTAGACTCTTTCTAGCTCCTCCAACCACTCATCCAATTCCAAAGCCACTTCAACCGGCTGAGGTAACTGTTATAATAGCATTCTAATTTGTTTATATCAAGCCCTGTATCCTCCAGGGCAGTGGCTCTCAACCTTTCTAATGCTATGACCCTTTAATACAGTTCCTCATGTTGTACTGGCCCCCAGCCATAAAATTATTTTTGTTGCTACTTAATAATTGTGTTTTGCTACTTTTATAAATAAGTAAATACTAAAATTTATATTCTTAAAGACAAATTTAAAAAAACAGAAATATTTCTTTTCCACAGGACATCCCTCAGGCTGACTGGAATGCCAATGCTGTTCTTTGGATGATCAGTGTCAAATAACTTTCTTTTATTCTATTAAAATGGAGGAATTGCATGTGGTATGTTAGTTTGCTGGTAAGCATCAAGATAAATGCTTTTGGTCAACATCAAGAAGATGACTGTATCAATTGTCAAACCCTAACCATCGCAGGGGTGTATTTGAGAATTAGGGAGAGAAGATGGTGTGACCTACATTGACTGGGACAGGGCATCACTTTGTGCCTCACTGAGAACACTGTATAAAACCTTTTGTCTTAATCACAAACCAGAAGATATAGCCCAATCTCTGAAATCCAAACCTACAAATTTATAGCATGAAACATGGCATTTGACATGATTCGTCCCCTGGGAAAGGTGTACTTTCATAGAAATCTTTATTCTTATTTCTACAACTATTGAGTGGCAGATTAGTCACATTATCCAAATAAATATTTTCTGACTCATATTTGCATAGAAGTAAAATCTATATTTTTCTCAGTTGCTTCTACAATAAGTCCCTTATTTTTGAATAAGTTTAGGTTTAAAGAAAAAAGATATTACCAAATAATTCCTGAACTTGATATCCCTGACTATACAATTAGAAACCACTAGATCAGGGTGCTTCTAATGAGCTGGGTTTTACCAAAAACTAAGTGAACTCTACCTTCTCAAGCTTTAACCAATCAAATCAATTCTTTTCTTCTGTATTTACCTTATTAAGTTTGCTCTCCTGCCCAGTTGATTGAGCCCTGAACCACCTGGGGTTTGCTATTTGCTGCAACAAGTTCTTTTAAGATGTACTATGCCTCATGTGTGTTGATTCATATCAGAGGCATAGTACATCTTAAAAGAAGTTGTTGCAGCAAATAGCAAACCCCAGGTGGTTCAGGGCTCAACCATTATGATAGGCAGATTTGGGCCCAGGGGTCCCGCTCAAACTATAGCTCTAGCCAAGGACAATACAGGCCGTAAACTTCAAACCCCTACCCAGATCTAGCCAATGGGCAGAACATTCTCCACAATTGAGTGGAGAGTGGGATATGACTTTCACATGTACTCTGGTGCCTCATATTTGACCACGTCCCCTGGAGGGGGAGACCTGCTGGCACTCAGAGGAAGGATAGCAGGCTACCAAGAAGAGACTTGATACCCTATGAGCATATAAAGGGAGAGGAAGTCCCCCTCAGTCACAGTCATAGGTGAGGAGAGTAAGGGGAAAATGGGAGGATACAAGGGATGGGATAACCATTGAGATGTAACAAGAATAAATTAATAAAATAAAAATTTTTTTAAAATGTTTAAAAAGATGTACTATCTTTGTATGTTTTTATACTTTCTCTTATTATCAACATTATACATGATTTCAACAAGCATACTTATCAAAATGGGAAATGTACCACCATAAGGGACCATTGTATTATTACATCCTACATCAGGGTGCTAGAAGAAATCACCTGAACTTTAGTACAGCAGCAAGAATAGTGATTTTTGCTACCTGGTTAAAGGAGAATTTTAAAAGATTTTTCTCTGTTTTTGAGAGAATATGAGTATATGAGTACTCTATTTGCATATATACCTGCATGCCAGAAGAGGCCATCAGATCACATTATAAATGGTTGTGAGCCACCATGTGGTTACTGGGAATTGTACTCAGGACCTCTGGAAGAACAGGCAGTGCTCTTAACCGCTGAGCCATCTCTCTAGCCCCAAAGATTTTTCTTTTAATGTTTAAGATTCTTATTTTTGCTATTCTATATTCTACCCCACCCCCATCAATATGTAGAATCAAGATATTAAGTACATTCTGTTGTTGGGATTAGGTTAAAAGTCACATTTTATGAGAAAAAAAAATCTAAACATATTACTTGGAATTTGTATCTATAAGAAAAAATTACCACTTTCCCCGCATTTGTTTATATTTAATTAGATTTTGAGCATTTATTTGTATCAACATGAAGTTGTTTACATTTCTCTTGTTCTCTGGATTGTAATCCTGTACCATGATTTTTGTTTTTATGGTTTCAATTGCTCCCACATTGGCCATCGAGACCCTTTGGCCAAGCTCTTTAAGACCTTTGACATGCTTATGTTCTTTGGGTGTTCTGAGCACATTTTTACTTTCTGCTACTTCCCTAGCCTTATTGTGTATGTGTACTTTACTTTTTAAAGCCACATAAAATATTAAAAGCTTAAGACACTGGTTCTGTTTGTCTGGAATGAGAAACAGTACTTCCTAATAACTTTTGTGATCTTTGTAAGTAGCACACCACGGCCGTTTCATGAAGTGATGATTAAACAAACAGCCAGGTTAAAGAGTTATGTGAGATGGTTCTCACAACTAAAACTTTCATGCCTCAGGCGGGAGAGACAAAGCAGTAACACTGAATTCTAATAATAGCTTTAAAAACCTTTCACTCCACTACAGCTCCAGCAGAGATTATTAACTCCCTATTGGCACAAAGCTCTATTGGCTGTAGTCTCAGAAGCACCCTTCTCACTTTCTTTTAACCTTTGTCGGTGTTTGGAAATGTATAGTTGGTGCTCTCTTGTGAGATCATTCACTGAATAATATATTCTCTATATATAATGCTTTGGGCCCTGGAGATCCTAAAAACAGTCTGCCCTGTAGATCCAGGTCATTACTACAGGAATGACCTAAAATAAAGCTGCCCTGGAAATCAACAGGACTGTTGAGGATTCCAACATGTGTTTGTGTTTTCAGTAAAAGAAGGAAGTTAACAACCCTTTTTATCTTATTATTGGGTATCCTCAGACACAGCCAAATAGCTTTGTCAACATCAGACAAAACCAGGTTTGAACTAAAATGATATAGTGAAAAGGTAACTTTGACTACATTTGACAGTTCACGGTTTTCAAAATACAAATGCAGGTAGATAGATTAAAAAAAAGAAAAACACTGGTGTCCAGAAATTGTTCCTAATGTATTAATCTCCATCCTTTGAAACAAAATAATATTATTCTAGATAAACAGAAGAAAACTGGATGAATCTCTTTATGTTACTGCAGTTGGTTACAGAAAGAGCTCGGGAATTTAGGAAGATGCCGGAATGCGTTCTGGGTTTTCTTTTTCTTTTTTTCTTTTTTTTCTTTTTACTTACGAAAAGGTTTTTTAAATAAATATTTTCAGGATCTAAAGGTCTATATAGAACAATGTGACACTTGCTGATGTAGTTGCCATCAGCTTCATCAGGTCATGATGTTACGTGACATTTATTGTGCTTTCAAAATTAAGCAGAGTGGGGTGACGTGCCTACAACCCCAGAACGTGAGCATCGTGAGTTAAGGGCAGGCTGGGAATTCTTTTATGTTAACACACTGATTTTGATGTTATTAATGATAATATTTTTTAAAATTACAGAGCAGTCAACCTTTCTCAGACCTCTAGCTATGTTATATGACCTAACATGTTTACAGCCTAGTTAACTAGGCTGTTTAGTAAATCTTAGGGAAAAAAAAAAAAAAAAAAACATTCTAAATCCTTCAAATGTAATTTCAAGGAAATTGGGTATATAATAAAGTCAAGGGAGGAAAAATATATGCATTACTTTTTCTGAAATAAGAGTCATTTCCATAAAACATATTTTAGCAGGATATGCCTTATGGAATTATAAATTAAGAGATAAGAAAGGGTGTGCTCCTCTGGTTTTTGGTATGGGAGACTTTAAAAGCACTGTATTTCATCTTGTTATTTCCACAAGAGCACTTAGCAACCTTTCATATTTTCAACAGCACTTTTTTGACAAGACAAAGAGAAGAGGTAATCCGTGGGTGGCACACTGAAATAATAACCAGGTGAGCACCATAAGAAAGAATATGTCAGCTGCAGGAACTCCGGCCGACTCCAGCTCCCTGAATCAGGATGAATGGGAGCTTGATTAGCTATGACACAGAGTGGTTTGACTTTTGAAATCCAAAGGACGTCATTAATTCCAGAGGCTACGTGTTGCAGTTTTCAAGAAGTCCCCTTTTTCAAGAATAGAGGGAGGAAAGGAGGAAGCAGGCAACTCCGGTAGGGCCTTCTATCTCTGCGTGCCATATTCATCTTAGGTTCTTCCCATTTTAAGCCATTGCCATATAAACTACCACGGACTGTGATGGCTGCTCAGGGGACTGAGCCTTGTCTGCTCAGCCCCCACTTCACTCTAGCTAAAGACCTCAAAGGCAGCCAACCTGACCCAGGTTTTATATCCCCAAGGGTCACATGACACACAGGACTTAAGCATTGAACAGTCTTTCTGGGGTGGAAGGAGGGGACAAGAAATAATGAAACATAGCCTGAGATGTTGTCGGCATCCTCCCCTTCTATCTGAATGTTACATTCAAGAACAGTCTCATTTAATCTCAGCACTCGGGAGGCAGAGGCAGGCGAATCGCTGTGAGTTCGAGGCCAGCCAGTCTACGAGGGGAGTCCAGGCTAGCCAAGGCTAACACAGAGAGACTCTGTCTCAAATCCCCCACCTCACCCCCAAAAAGAATGCTCTCCAATTGTTCTTGAGAGCAACATGTCAGATGTTTGGTAAAACTGGTCTGGTCCAATGGCCGCTATCCTATGCATGTAGCCGGCTGCTCACACCCATAAGATATGGCACTAATCTCATTGCTTATATGCTGTTGTTACTGTTTATTTAGGTACATGCATTTTATATGGCCTAAAAATAAGAAAAGTAAACAGAAACTTTTGGGGTTTTTTTTGTTGGTGGTGTTGTTTTTGTTTGTTTTGTTTTGTTTTGTTTTGTTTTGTTTTAGCTTTATCTCTATTTTTTTCTAGTGTACTCTGAAAACACCGAATTATGATTTTCCTTCCTTCTGGTAAATTTCTTTTAATTTCAGAGTGTATCTTTACCTTTTTGTGTCTAAATATACCTTTATTTCTCCTTCATTTATGAAATATATTTGCCCCCAACATAGAATTTGATGCTCTTAACCTTTCACCACTCCTTCCACTGCATCCTCTCTTTTTCTGATGCTTTCTGATGAGACATTCCTCTTATATCTGGTCCTACCTACAAAGATAACCCACGGTTGTCTGGCTATCTTTCTGGATTTCCCTGTCAAGATTTTTGCAGTGTGAAAGTGCTAAAGCCCAGCTCATTTTTTTTCCTTTATATTGATCTTCTTTGGGTTTTTAGATTTAACTGGCCTTGTCTGCTCATAACTTTGGAAAGATCTCTTCATTTCAAATATTCTTTCTGGAATATTCTCTCCGCTTAACTTTACTAATGCAGTTAGATGTATGTTATATTTTGAGCAGTTGCTCAACAGCTGTTGGGTAATATGATATTTTCATTCTCTTGCTTTGCATTTATTTCAGTTGAGACTGTTTCTATCAACAGGTACACAATCTAACAAATTACATCCAGTCCACTAATGAGGCCATCCAAGGCATTCTTCAGTCATGTTATTATCTTTTTTATTTTCAGACTTTCTGTTGGGTTATTTTCTTAGAATTTTCATCTCTCAGCTACCGTCACTTTTCTGTTTCTACATGTTTTCTATTTTCATTGCCTGTTTAGGATATTAACGTAATTTTTATTCCTCATCTTTTAAACATAAATTCTGTCATTCTGATGACATATGAACTGAGGTAGACTAGCCATTAGTATGTGGGCTTAGTAATAATTTAATTGGGTATGGCTTTTGATGTGTGGCCATGCCCTCTGTATTGAAACTTTCTCTTAAAAAAGAAAGCTACGTGGCTCATGAAAAATCACAAAAATATTACAAGAGTTCACAAAAAAAAAAAAAAGTTGTAAGACTCACTCACAGTCCCCTCCCTGAGGACGTACTAGTGGCAAACAAATGGTGTGGAAGTCCTTAGATGTTGGTATATGCAGGAAACATGCAGATATCTCTAGTATGTGGTCTTTGTACATCATCACCCACGCTGGGGTAGGCTTATCCACAATGCAGCTGCCTTTAAATCATCCGTGCCTGCGTAATAATAATAATCAGCCCACTGGTTCACCAAAATAATGTGGCTAGATTAGATTCTGTTGGCACTGCCTTATCTGGAGTTTCCCTATCTCCTAAAGACAAGCCAAAGCAATAGCTTTGTTTAGTAGTAACCATAGCTGTAGATGGTCGTGGTGTTGAATACTCATGTTTGCATTACTTTGCAGTTCTGGGGTGGTGTTTTTGTCTTTGTATTTGTTTTATGTTCTTCTAGGAATCCTTTTGGTAGAGTATGGTTCCAAGTCTTTCAGTTCTTATCTATGGCTACCACACTGTAGCCCTGCAGAACAGTAATAAAAAGGAGATGCTTTCAATGATCTCAGTATTAACCTTCATTATCTCAGTGGTCTTGTGTCCCTACACTGTGATGTGATAGAGTATTCCATAGCTTAAAAAAAAAAGCTCCCTTAATGGCTGGGGGCTGTGTGGGGAGGGGCAGGTCATGGATGTCAGTGTTGCCTGCAGTCTTTCCCCTCTATAGTAGGGTTTAGATATAAAGGAGACTCTGGGTACTATCTAAGGCTATTGCCCTCCCAGTGTCATGGTCATGCAGCATCATTCTTGGCTCTACCCAATGTGCTGGTGGCATTCCAGGATCCAGCTATGAGAGGGGAACCCTATATCAAGGTATCAAAGCAGTGGTCACTCGTAGCCCACATTCTGTAGCTAAGGCTCAAGCCATCCAACTGTCTGAGAAGTGCATGTCATCAGCTTCTTCAGACTAGAGCCCATGTGGACTAGAGTCCCTGGATCCACTTGTCTCTCCAGAACTCAGCATAACTGTGGCCCTGTGATCTCAACCATCTGATACGTTTAAGGAAAATAATTTATTTTCATTTTTAAAACTTTTTCTAATTGTACAAAAAAAGGACTTTCTAGCTCTTATATCAGAGGGAGATTATAAAAGGAAACCTCAGACCTTAGCCTAAAACACTTTTATTCGGTCGTTTTCTCATTTGAAACAGTTCCTGGAATGTACATGTCTTTTATTCAGGGCCCAAAGCATGAAGGGCTAGTAATATATTCAAAGAACCAAGCGATTTACCTTCTGGCAGCCCTAGCCTTAAATTATTAAGACCAGATATTTAACCATTCTCTTAAATCTAAAGGGAATTAGACAATTAATCAGCCTTAATAATCAACTTTAGCTATTAGTAACAGCCATTAGTGGAAGTCTACTGCTTCTGACATAGTGCACGTTAAACTGAGTTTTACTGCACATTATACAACATGATACATTATAAGAAACGTGAAAGCGCACATATCATTTATACTATATATGTTAGATGAATATGTGTTGTTGCACTTATACATATTATACAAATGTATTCCCTCATGTTGCAGGTTTAGATTTATTCCCCAACCTGCCTAGTTTCCTCTCTGCCCTGGGAAATTGATCAATAAAAAGTAAATTAAAATTCTCCCTTGGTTTTCTGGCTTCTGCTTAGGTTCAGAAAGAACAGACATGCAAATAGAGGAGAATGAATAAAGCAGAGGCTTTAAATCCCTCAGTTCTTCCCCTGTGTGTTCATTTTAGATTGTATTCATCCTTTCTACAAAGTCTACCATTGTTCTTTCAACATGAATCTCCCAGTAAGAGATTTTGATTGTTTTTGCCTGTCGCCCATTCATGTCTGGATCATAAAATCCCAACTGTTTACCTGCTTATCCTCTAAACCACTCCACAGCATCTAAGGCAGAAAGGAAAACAACCCTGCATGTACTGAGATAATGCCATCCCCACAGTTCCTTTTCTTTTTTCCTGGCAGCTTTCTGGGACCATGTAAATATGTCCATAGGAAGAAGACAAAAGGCAGAAGTACATGTTCTAGCTGATCCCCCAGGGGCCTTCTACACTGAAGAGTTAACTGCGTGCATATTCAGCCCAGATCAGTAGCTCTTGTTTTCAAGAAAGAACCAGTTCCTCTGGTTTTGTAGTTGCTAGATATATCTTTCAAATTCCAACAGAGTTGTTCATCAAATAAAATGTGGAGTTTTATTTAACAGTTAATGTCTTAACTGATAATATTGGAGAAGTTAGGAAAGACATAAGGCACTGTAGTAAACTTCCAAACTGCCTATTGAGTTACCCTTAATTATTACAGGAACCATAACTATATTTCTCCCAAGTCAGGTTCTACTTAATATATAACAAAATTCTTTCTTTTTATGCTTGAGTTTGATCAACTATGTAGTATCCCTAAACTCCTCAAACATGATTGTTATCTTCTGAGAAACAGGATCCCTCTACGCCCACTCTGCTGGCTGAAATTCAACCTCTTATTTAAGGATTACCATAGACAGGAATTTCTCTATGAAGCACATCATTGTTTTTAATCCGATATTGTCACTGTCTTCTAAAATTATGTATCAATTACACTCTCTTGTTGTCTCTTTATAGCACACACATACATACAGAGAGAGAGAGAGAGACAGACAGACAGACAGACAGACAGACAGACAGAGACAGAGAAACAGAGAAACTTCATTTGATGGAGTTCAGTCATTATAAAGTTGATGATAACATAGATCCCCTGAAAGAGGGACTTAACGGTTCTTTGAATTCTTTTCCGGTTAACTCCTTATATTTAACTGGTTCAGGTGTTACACCTTCTATAAATTCTTCCAAAATATCAAGTGCCATGTTAGGCTATTACTATGAGACATTCTGGTGGCATCTTTACAGATTCTGGTAGCACTTTATCACAAATTCTAATTTCACGTTCACCTACCTTCTCCCCAATAAAATAAAGATCAGGACTTTGTTGGCTTTTCTTTTAGTGTGCAACCCTATCTGCTGGAGATATTACTAGTACATGTTTCTTACACAGTGAATAACTATTTCCCATCAAAGACATAAAATATATTAAATTCCTTCACTCAATTTGTTTCCCGTGGTGATTTGCATATGCAAATTGCTCAATGAAGATGGCCAAACAACTAATTTTGATAAATAATAGAAAATAAATAGATGGTCCCAGAACATCTAGATTTTCCTCTGAAACTGGAGGGTTTATTTTATTTTCTCAGCATTGCATAAACTTTGCTTACAATAATGACTGCCACAGGGTGAGTACATCATAATTTTGTTGAATTAATAGATAAGTGATTAAATGGATATAAAATTGTGAGTTATACTCTAATCTATACCTAAAGCTTACATACTTTTCAACAATATTAATTAGGAAAAAATGAAAATACCAATTTCTATGACAATTCTCCAAAACAAGGAAAGAGTATTAGAAGAAATGCTAATGAAAAGAAGCTTTCAGAAGTAAAGGCAGCCTGGAACATATCTGTCTAAATAACCTCAAATTTGAAAAATTATAAATAAGAAATTCAGGATTTGCATGCAACAAGAACCCACAGGAAAGAAAACTGAGTGTCCTGTAAAATATGTTGACACTAGAATAAAGGCAGAAAATAAAGGGGGAAAGTAAGAAGAGTTTGGGGTCATATGTGCAGCTGTAGGAAAAATGAGGAAACAGGAGTTAAAATTAGCAGTCTCACTAGTCAATAGGGTTGAGGGCCCTCGGTAGGCAGCAGTTCAACTTCTCCATGCTCAATGAGTTGTGTAGGCATTGTCTTCAGTAGTCTGGTCTTGCCATCAGTTTGTGAAGAGCTACTTCTTGGCAACAGTATGGGTTATTCGGGGGATACCCCAGGGACCATTTTGGCCAACCAATTCAATTACATGTAACTGTAAATGCTCTGAACTTTTGAGATTCTATTATGTCATTTTATAGCATTCAGAAGGATCAGTTCACCTGTGAGGTACGGAGTTTTAAAAGGGTCAACATAGCACTATCATGTAGAAAGGGAAATTAGATATGAATAAATTACATTTTTATGTCATATACACGAGATAATTAGAAGTTTTCTTAGGGTAGTAGCTAGTGAGCATCCTTTGCTCCCGCCTTTCCTTTCTTCCACAGTTCTTCAGGTGCTTGTGTGCACAGTCACTTCCAGTCACCTCTGCATGAGCACTTCCTTGCTAGCTCAGAGCTCAGCAGCATCTATGGTCTACCTCACTTGTTCAAGGTCTACATTATTTCTTGAGTTCATGCTAAAATGTCAAGCCACGTTCACAGCATAATCCCAATGTCTAGGCACTTGCAGAAAAGAATCCAGAACAAACAGAAATGATCACCCCTTCAATTTGTCATCACACTTAAAAACCCATAATATATTTGATACGTCTGTGTGCTTTCCGTAATAACACTTCATAAAGTGAGTCTGTTGGCAATGATCCCTTCAAAGGTGGCAACGCACACATCCAATTCACAGAGGTAAGTAATAATGGGAAAAAACAGACATGTTCTGTATACTTGGCCATATTTGTGAAGAATCCAGATTCTTTTATCCCCACCCTTCCAAAAAGGTTCTTTTCTACAAACATACAAAGCCAAGTGGAAGCTGAGAATTCAACCTAAACCCTGCGTTCTCTGATAGGGCATAAAATTCCGATCCTTTTCCACAGAATGCTATGCAGGTTCATGTAAGATCTCCCCTTACTGAACCATGCTCAACCTGTCAGTTCCCTTACCGCATTATTGTTCGTTATATTCTATTTAAGCCAAAATGTGTCAAATGGACAGATTGCTCTGCCAGAGACAGTCAGACTTTGTCAAACGAAGAAAATTAAAGCCAGGCAACACAGCTTGCAAGTCCTGCTCCCAGCTGCACTCCCCCATGGCATTTCAACATTAGCCAAATGTTGATTCACAGGACAGCAGACCAGAAATCTCGCCATCAACTTCTTCGTTTGACACAGCCAAGTGGTTTTGGGTAAGTGGTGTTTGTCAACCCCCAGTCTGAATTGCTGACCATAAAACCATGAGATAATGAACAAAAGTTAGATCCAGTTGTCTGAACTTGTTCTTTCTAGATTTTCCACATTTTTTTTTGACTAGTGGGAAACTCAGGGTCTTTTTTTTTTCCCCTTCAACATTCAAGGGTTTATGTAATATTCTGTAAGCAAGCTTGTTTTTAATTTAGGATGAGAATTCTCATTATATTATCATTAACAATGTGACTCTTCCAGTTAATTGAGAATGTTTAACAATTAGCTGTAGGCAAAGGGAGTAGAGACCTTGACACTTGGGAGCAGAGCTAGAGATTCAGGAACCAGGCACCTAAATAACACTGGAGGGCTTCCCTCTCGACCATCCCTCTACAGTCCTTGTCTGGCGAGAGTCTGATGTCTGCTCCCTGTACTTTGAGGAACTTTAGTTGCGATCTGAGTTTTCTGAGGGAAAAAAAACCTTAAGAGTTCTTCATTACTGCCACATAAATATTCCAAAGAACAGATGGCTGGGAAATTATCACATCACAAAGAAAGGTGGAAATGGGGATGACCTTTCTTGCTCAATTATCAATCATCACTTAATGGTGGTTAATTTGAAAGTAGCAGAATCCAATTTCCAGGCAAAGTATACAGTGTCTTAAAGGGAAAAGTTAGCGTGATGGTCTTGTATAAGAGACAACGACTTTTAAAATGACATATTTTGCAAGTAAACTTTTTAACCAATTTCTATATATTTACATTTTGCCTCAACCAAAAGGACTGCAGCCAATGAACCTCTCAGGGCATTTAAAACTTGTGTATATAATTATTCCTTTGTTATTCCCTCTTTTATTGTGTTTGTTTACTTAGCAGTCAACACCTAGGATTGAAAAAGTATGTCCCTATGGCCTAAAGCAATAAATGCCTTATTTATTATAGTCCCCTAAGGCTTAACATAAACATATGCGAGTCCCATTCTAAACAGCAATAAAATCACTGAACAATTGGCATATAAATGTAAAAAATATATTTCTTCTTCAACTATCTCTCAGAGTTCATTCTTCCAAAAATAATTCTGATTCACTAACTGACCTGGTGAATCACAAAGCCAGGACAAAGGTGACCATTTGACCAAATTGTTGTCTCAGTCACCAATGGCTCAAAAGTAGAAACTAAAGGAGAGTTGGATATGCCTTTTTATTTTGTAATGTTTACAACTAGTACAAATTAGCTGAATACTCCAGAACTGTTTGGCTCAGCTATAACCGAAAATGTATGTATATTTTAGACATACAACTCTTCAACTTATTTCTAATCTTTATATTTTTCTCGGCTCTTTATGTCTTTCTCATTCTGTTGTCATAGTAGGAAAAAAAACTCTCTGAAATCCTTTCCATTGTAAAACTTAATCTGTCTCCCTGTTAAATGTTAACACTTTGTCATATGCTTCTCTCAAGGTATCTAAGCAACTATTCATTTGTCCTTGAAGTTTTGACAACTTTTATAGGTTATGGGCCTATGAATTCAATATCTAGGGAGGTGGCCATTATCTGCACATTACTCTCCTCTGCAGAAACAGAGTGGTATATAATACACACGAGGTTCAGCAAGGGAGAAGACCTTGAGGTGGTCATGGGTGCAAAGAAAATATGTGGCTATGAGTTCTGATCTATGGAAGCTGAAGGTACCTGCAAGGACATGTTCTGATTTTATAGCCTGAGCATTTCATGTGCAGAGGATAAAGCAGAAGTGCAATTTGTAGACATCGCAAAACACACCTCCCTTGCTAACACCCGACACTTTAACTGCTTTCATTTGAAAATACATTCTGTACCTTAGATTGTAATTTCTGTGCTGTTGACAATTGTATGGATTGTTTATGAAGCTTTTTTTTTTAAAAAAAATACCAATCTTTCTTTTAATTTATTTTTAGTTAGATAGCTGTTAAGGTAGTAGGATTGTATTGTTAGCGCAAAGGCTCATACAGAGTGGTGAATGATTACAATATTCACCTCAAGAAGTCTGAAAGCCAATGAAATTTCAACAACTCTAGGCAATTCCCATGGTGTTCTGTCTACGTTCTGAATGATCCTCTAAGTGAGAGAGCCTTTTCTCCAACATCACACAAGGTTAGTGTGAAGAATGGCTTAAAATAAAGACAGTCCCTGAAGCACCAGATACTCCTTCCAGGGTTCACAGAAGCTTACACACACATACACACACACACACATACACACATACACACACACACACACACACCAGCATGTACACATAAGTGCACTCTGTACCCTGAGAAGGTGAGACTATCCACTATACAAAGTTTGAAAATAACTCTGCTAATTGGTTTCTCAAGGCCTTTTCCAGACACTGTTTTGTTTTGTTTCCTGTTGTGGTTCTGAAGCAATAATCAAGGCAAAAGCAAGCAAACAGGAAAAAAAAAAAAAAAGAATCATGACAAAGACTGAATGGAGATAGCTTTTCAGAAATAATTTTTTTATTAGTAACTTTATATTTTGCTTTTCTAGAAAATTCCCCCATGGTCTACGTGCTGAATCTAGACTGCCTGATTTCAAAGCTCTTCTGGGACACTAAAAGGGTGACTTTGAGAAACCCATGTCACCTCTCCAATCCCAGGTCCTCAATTCTGAAGTGATGTAATAAGTGTAACTACCTCATGGGATTATCACATGAATTACATGATTTATTCCACATGGAGCCTTTACAACCTTGCCAGGCACATGTAAGTACTTTAGAAGTTTAAAGACTTATTACTTGGTTCAACAAACCAAGAATCTCTAATGAATAAGGCCTCAAAAGTTTTAGGGGATAAAGAGGGTAATATATAATCTTAGCCTACAAGAAATTTACAACAGCCTTAGATAAGGATCTACATAAGTGCTTAAGAAGCTTTTAAGTTTTATAGAGATCCAGATAACTCAAACTTCCTCTAATCTACTTGGACCTAACTAAAGGAGAACACGTGCCAACTGCTAAATGTGGTTTCAAGTGCCCATCCCATTAATAATGGGAAGTCAATGTACAGTTGCTCCAGAAAGTGGGTTCTGATTCAGTAGAATACGGAATGGAGACCTCCCATGCTCTCTATAAATCCAGCATGAATGCAGGCACATGAGCTATTTAGCCATTCCCCTAAACTTGGCCTCTCCTAATATTTCTAATTCCTGAAGAGACTTCTGCACCATGGAAGAGAAAGGAAAGCATGGGTAAGGCCTGCCTGTTTAAATCTTCATCACAGTCTCCTAGAAATTCATAGAATAAAACTAGCTCTCAATATGCTGAGAGCTAACTAGTCCATCTACCAAGAACAAGGATAAGTAAAAGATATCAATGACTATCAATGAAAGTAAATAACAGGATTGTATGTAAAGAGATGGGAAATGAAGTATTTTGAGTTTATACAATGACAGCCTACCAGAAAGGCATAACTCTGCATAATGAAGAATTGCTGTACTCAATATACCATCAATGCCACTGATAAGAAATGGTAGAAACACTAATGGAAATGGCCTCTCAACAGTCTACTGTACACCAAAAGTAATAGCAGGAAATCCTTTCTGTATGGCTCTGGGTTAATAAAGCATATCAAGAATAGATAAAGAATTCTCTCCTAATCTGAATGTTGACACAAATGATAACTTTAACTCAAATCACAAAGTCCTCAAGAAAAAACATCAAGTTCCTAGAAATATAAACTGTTTCATAGGTACAACAGGCAGGAGGGAGAATATGGGACAGAAATAGGGACAAAAAAAGAGATTACTAGTACATTGAAAGGCAGATAAAGAGTAGAGGGTAGGTTGATGAGGGCTTTTTTTGTCATTGGGATGAGAAAAGTAACAAGAGAGGAAAGATTTGGGGCCAGTGTTTCAGAGATTTCGAATGAAGGTCTCGGATCT
>OU015752.1:25710745-25725254 GCA_907169655.1 Acomys percivali
AGAGAGAGAGAGAGAGAGAGAGAGAGAGAGAGAGAGAGAGAGAGAGAATGATTTAGGAAAGGAGAAAGTGAGAGCAATGTAAGAGTAAATGAAAAGTTATTGCTTTATCACAACAAATGACATTGGGTATTTGATAAAGAATGTGCAGCCTCAGTCAAAATTCAACTTATGAAGAAAATTACTTTCAAGGTTAGGAAATTTAGGATTAGACAAAAGTTCAGCATTCACAATAGTGATTTTAATGAGCTGAGAGCTATTTTTTGAGAAGTTTCTGAAACAATAAGCAATAATGGATCAATTCAGGCAGCATGAGGTGGATGTTATTTACATATGAAATGTGGTAAGATTGTAGAAATCTATGGAGTGTTTTAATTGTAACTCCCTCAGAGGAAAATGTCAAAGAGAAAACCTTAGACGTGACCAAAACAGGAGCTGGTGCTCGAGCAAGTATGGAGGATGTGGACAGCCTTACCAAGCTTCCTGCTCCTGGGTACTGCTTTCAACCTCAGGCAAGACAAATTTAAGAACTGTAAACTAAGAAAACAGATGTGGACAATGAGGCCCCATTTTAAATCAAACCGCAGTTATCGTGCCCTCCTGTGCAGGAACAGATGGTGGTAGGAAACGGATGTCCCCATAATCATTAAAATGAAGGCATGGAGCCAGACTGCACTAATTGAAGAAAAACACACTTACTGCAAGACAGTAACTTTTAATTGTTACACTATCTACCCTTTCTCAGAAGTCAGTTTCAAAGGGCTGGGAGACGGGAGAGTCCAACCCAACACCACCCTAAGTGATACCCCCAAACCCATCTACATTGTCCTGCCTAACAGAGACATTCTTCAGTGCCACAGGTGTAATCGGGGGACTCTGGTTTGTACCATATCCCCAATAAAAATAACCCCATAAACTGCCCAGCTACTGCTGTCTGGGCCAGAATTCTGGGGAGAGGCTATGATCTTTCATGGTCTCTTACTGGATTTCCAGCTTACACTATCGGGTCCTGTTTATTCTGTATCCTAGAAAGCGTCACAAGCCAGTTTAATTTTCCTCACCTCTGGCCTTACTACTTAGTCAGCTTCACCATTCAGAGATGGCATGCTTCCTGGATCAGAGCAGAGTTGCACAGAGCCGCTGTAATCGCTCTGCATCTTATGGGTGGCGGTCAATTTGAAAAACACTAAGGCATACAAGAAACAGCATTTTGTACCAGTGTCCAACAGAAGACAAATAGGCAAAAGCAGATGATTAACAGATAAATAAAATATGTAAGAAAACTGAGGAAAAGACAGAGGAAATCCATGACAGCTATTGGCATCACTAGCTAAGTATCCAAGTGTGGAGGATGGAGAGATGGCTCCCTGAACCTGCCCTGCAAACATGAGTACCTGAGCCCAGCTGCCAGCACCCAGGTAAAAAGCCAGTCCTGTGCAAGGGCAAGTCTGGAATCCAGGCACTAGGGTGATGGTGGAGACAATCTAATCCCCGGAGGATTTTATTTTAATTAATTTTAAAAAGTCTCCTCTCACATATTACATCCCGACCGCAGTTTCCCCTCTTACCCCAGATTTCTCCTTCCCCCCCTCCTGCGCCCGCTCCTCCCCTCAGAGAAGAGCAGGCCTCGCAGGAACATCAACCAAACATGGCATAACAAGCTACAATAAGACCAGGCAGATACACAACACAACAAGGCTAAACAAGGCAACCCAGTAGGAGGAAAAGGGTCCCAGGAGTAGGCAAAAGAGTCAGGGACAACCCCCGCTCCCACTGTTAGGATTCCCACAAGAACACCAAGCTTCTCAACCTTAACACATATGTTGAGGACCTAGGTCAGACCTCTATGGGCGCCCTGGTCTTTACAAGTTCCCAAGAGTCCCAGTCAGTTGATTCTGTGGGCCATGTTCTCCTGGTGTGTCACTGACCCTTTCGGTTAGTTCCTCCTGTCCTTCCTCCCCCTCTTCCACAGTACACCCAGAGCGCCAACTACTACTGTTTGGCTGTGGGACTCTGCATCTGCTCCCACCTGTTTTGACCAATTCGTCCAGCCTTGGATGAGGTCTAGGTTGAGACCTCTCTCTGTCTGCCTGAAGAATGTTCAGTGCTCTAAATACATCCTTGCGAACTGTGAGGGTAGAGGGATAATGATGTTCACAACCAAATATCTATAAGGAGTTATTTTTAGTAGCCAAAAAAAAAAAAATACAAATAAACAAGAAAATATAAGTGAACTCTTTGGGATAAAGGAAAAGCAGCCCAAAATGGCCCAAACTATGGAAATTCAGTTAAAAAGGAAAAAAGGGATAGAGAGAATAAGTATGCAGGTGTATATAAATAGATATTGGCCGCACAAAATTGTCATAGAGTTGCTTTGTGGAACATACAACATAAGAAAGTGAAAAAAAATCAAACCTTTGGAAACAAATGCAAAATAATACAATTTAAATTTTTATCCTTACCAAGGAAGTAGAAAAACAGTATAGTCTGCAAACTGCTGGATCCACACAGGATAGGCACATACGGAGGCGCATGCAGATGCAGGGCATGCCATCTAGACACATCCACTTGGGTTGTTATCTTCATCGTAACGGTCGTCGTAGTCATCATCATCACCACTATCATTATTTCTTTTACCTTTTGAGATTATTCTATAATTGCAGATGTTTAACAAAATGCCATTTTAGGCCCATGGTAGTGGCTTTCTGTATAGAGAAGTCTCATTCTATGAAACCTTCTGAGTGATTTCATGCACGTTCTGGCTGAAGAGCACGTTCTGCTCTTCCCTTAGCTTGGAGGCATTGGTTTCCATTTGCTCGTTTACTTAATTATAGCTTCTAAATTGTGAGTGTATGGGTTCTCTTGGTCAGAGTTGCACTTTGCTTTTTAATTAAAATATAATTACATCATTTTCCTCCTTCCCTTTCTTCCCACCAGCCCTTCCTACCTTCCCTCCCTCCAATAACTTCTATATTTCCCTTACTACTCTCTAATTGACAGCCTCTTCTTTCCTGGTTATTATTGTTACATGCACATGTGTGTGTGTGTGTGTGTGTGTGTGTGTGTGTATACACGTGTGCACATGTGTGAGTATAAATATACAGATACAACCTGATGAGTCCATTTTTGTTGTTTTTGTGCATATTTTCTCAAGGCTGGCCACTTTGTATTGCAGACTGTTTTTCAAAGGCTTTCTAAGACAGAGGACTCTTTTTTAGGTGCTTTGCCATTTACTTTGTGGTGGTCACTGTGACTAGCCAGGCATCTAGGGCATATTCTAGATGCCTGATAAACTAACTTTCAGGCCTCTATGGGCATCACAGAATGAGGCTCCAAAGCACAGAGGCAGGTGGTTATTCATCTAGAGCACTATCCACAACAGGAAAAATGAATGTACATCTGTAGAAGTGATGCTGGGAGTGTATGCTTAGCTCAAGCAAACGCGCAGGTGCAGGATGATGGTTGAGAGTCAATGCTCAACACCTGATGAGGAACCAACAAGGAAAGCAGGGCTGACAACATACAAAGAGTGAGGCCACAGCCAGCTTCTTAAAGAAAAAAATGGAACAAATATAGAGCTCATAAGATAGGGAAGATAAAGAAACACAGGTATGGACAAGGTATGGATGGGAAAGATGCATACTCCCTTGATATCATCCTGATAGATCATTTTATTCCTACTCTCATCAATCGAGTTTTACTATTTCCAAATGCTGGACATGCATAGCAGTATCAAACATGATTAACATTAGGCATGGGAAACAAACTTTTTTTTAATTTAAACTCTCCACACTTGAGTGGAGAGTGGGATATGACTTTCTCATGTACTCTGGTGCCTCACATTTGACTATGTCCCCTGGAGGGGGAGACCTAGTGGCACTCAGAGGAAGGACAGCAGGTCACCGAGAAGAGACTTGATACCCTATGAGTATATACAGGGGGAGGTAATCCCTCTGAGGAACAGTCATAGGGGAGGGGAATAAGGGGAAAATGGGAGGGAGGGGAGAATGGGAGGATCCAAGGGATGGGATAACCATTGAGATGTAACAAGAATAAATTAATAAAATAAAATAAAAAGAAATAGAAAAAAAACAACAAAATTTTGCTGCAGAAAGTTTGTCACATCATTGGATCCTTTCCTATTTCTACAGAGTTACTCTTACTCCCCACAGAAATCTTGTTCTGAATTCATCTGATGATGTCAAGCACTAGAATTCTAATGGTAGGAGAATAGCAGTAGAAATGCCTAAATGATTTAAGTTGAAATGAGGACACTAGTACATATTTTGTACCAAATATCAAGAATGTACAAATGTCTATGTTCAAAAACACAAAATAAATTACCAGTAGGCAAGAACAGTGACAGCAACAGAGCACTATATCTCATCAACTGAACTCAGTAACTGATGAGTATAGTGCTTAGCCAGCCTTTTCTTTAATTGATTTCTCTGAAGTACTCATTGAGGAGCCTGCCTCGAGTTCCTTTCACATGCATCAATAAGGGCAAAGCACTGTTCTAGCAGGTAAAACAATGCCACCTGCCATACCCCACCCCAATTTCAGCCTTTGTGCCCATTTCAGGGTCTTACTTTTCACAAAGAATTTCTGTGACTATAGAGTGTTCTGTCTTTAACAGAAGGAAAGGCCACCAGAGGCTTCCAGAAAGAGCAATTTTTGCGACCTTTGTTGGATCAACAATTCCCTTTTCTACCGTAGTCAGAAAAACTTCACACAAAACATCATAACCAAACACTGAAGAACTTTTGCAGAATTTTCTCAACTATTAAAGATTCTTCGGCACCGTCATCCTTACAAATACTTAATGCAGGCATCTTTGAGTGCTCATTTAATAAGTTCTATGCCAGTTTTGTGATCTTCATTAGCACGTTTTAATGTAGCCAAAGATGGGGTGCACCAAAGTAGAATGCAGTGCCTCGTTTAAAAGAAATAGCTTCCTCAACATTTGTTCTTCGAACATCGAGGGCACCTGTAACTCTGCCTTCCTTCTTCCCTCAGCACATGTGTAGCTGGTCACTCTTTCAGCTTCGCTCATTCAGTTTTTACTTTCCATATTTACCTGTTGCAATGTCTAACTGCTTAGTGATTTCTTGAATATGCTTTTAAATCTGATCATTGATAACATTTGGGTTCAAACACATAGTGTCATCACTGCTACCGAGACCTCTCCAACACTCTTCCTTAGTCATGTCTTGAGCATCTTCAAAATTTAGATTCAACCCTGCATTCTCCAAATACTGTACCCTCACTGGCAATAGCTGCATCTTTATGATAGTTCTTTCTCTGGTCCCTAAAGCTCAGAGCAGTTACAACCAAGGGCTTCTGATAGGAATTAACAGTTTTCAAGAATAGGCATAATGAAGTGGGCACTACAGATTCTGTTTTTACTCAGTTCTTGGTATTCACACTTCTGATGTTTTGATGCATTAATAAAATATGAGAAAATACACACTCTATCAAAATTCATACCTTCAATAATTTCTAATTCATCCTTCACTGTGATGGTATCCATTCTCCAAACCGTTGCTGTTGTTGTTGTGGTTGTTGTTGTTGTTGCTGCATCAGAAATATTGCTTCCAATGTATTTGTCTCCAAATACAGAAATAGCAGCAACCAGAGCAATTTCTTTAGGGGTTGGCATAGGACTAGACTGCTTTTTAAGTTCATCGATTATAGCCTCAACAGCCAGCATGGTGGTCCTTCTTATTTCCACTGGGTTATCATCTTTGCTGCTCTTATCTCAAACCCCTCCTTGGCAACAGAACATGCCAGAACAGAAGCAGTTCCGGTGCTATGCTATCTTCAGTCTCTTCACTTGTGTTATGGGAACCATTTTGAACAACTTCAGTTCCAGTATTTTTTTTTTAATCCTTTAAATGACTTAACTTTGACAGAATCACATCATCTTTTTTTTTCCTACTTTTGGACTCGACCAACTCTGCTTATTAGTCACCTTTTCCCATTTGGTTTCATTGCGATTGGTATATCATGGGCTAAAAGTTACACACCGTGAAGAATTAAGGATAGGTCATCTACACCAAATTTTACATCTTTGGTAAAAACCAAAGTGAGATGTGGAACCAGTGCCTAGGAAATTGGTCTCATCTAGCAAAGGCCTATGGGCAGTTTAAGCATTTCTGCTCAGCATCAGTAGCAGCTCACTGTTTGAGGAAGGCCATTGACAGAGAGTGATGGAAGAAACATACTTATTTTCATTTGATATTTGCCCTATTACAATTTTCCTAATCGATCTTGTAACCTCGTCCCACTCCTGGACTCCCAAACCTTGGTCTAACTCTTTAGATTTTTACTAACTTTTATGCACAGTTCATTTCACTGCATTTTGAGGCCAGCACTTATTCTTGTTTCATATGTGACTAAAGAGAAAAACAATACCTTCTTATGAACATGATGCATTCAGACATCTCTTAATCAGGGTAGAGTACGATAACAAATTATTAGAGACAGGGTAGCTTAAATAACACACATTATTTCTCACCACTTTAAAGGCTGAGAATTCCAAGGCAAGAAGCTGGAGAGTTTGGCAAGTGGTAAAGCCCTCACTGCCTGGCAGATACCCATCTTCTCTCTCTGTTGATGTATGACAGAGCAGAGAAGGAAAACGTAAACACTCTGTCATCTTCCCTGAGGTTATGAGAGCACTGCCTCTGTGACTTCCCAAATCCATACCTCCCAGAGTCACTGGGCTGATGATTTCATACTATGACTTTACTGGGGTAAGTAGCAAACTTGTCACCCAGAGCCAGTCTTCCTCCACTTGCCCCTCTTTCATCTGGCAGTCTCTCTTTTTTTTTTTTTTTTTTTTTAATCAGCTTTTAATCCCTTCTTTCATCGTGCATATTTTTCTGTTGAAGAATATTTGACTTGCTCTTTAAAATTGCCTTTGGTATTTGTTTTAATGAAGTGCTGCTTGGGATGGGTTCTCTTTTATGCCTGGGGATGTTTTTGTTGTCTTGCCCTCACTTCTGAAGCTACCCAAGTATGGAATTACAGGTGGGCAGCTGCTCTGCTGGTAATAAATTCCGTTATTCTCTGGGTGTTTGTTAAAATGGTCTTTTCTGTGCCTGGTGTAGTTCGCCAATAGGCTAACAGTTGTTTCCTCAGTATTACTGTTTAGAGATTCCACAGGATTTTCTGCATCTGTGATTAATTTTGCTTTTTGTCAATTCTTAAGTGTCACAGGTCTTTTCTCTTAAAGTTTCACGTCCGAAATATTCTCTTATCTTTTGTGACCTTATATTATCCATGGATACACTTTTATAGTACTTGATTGAACCTCAACCCCTGTACATGTTAGATAAGTGTGCTATCAATGAGTTATATCACCAGGCCTTTTTTTTTTTTTACTTTTTATTTTTGAGATAGGGGCTCCTTCACTTTTTGTAATGTGGCTTTTAATTAATTCTGTGCCCCAGTCAGGCCTTAAACTTGAAATATGCTTGCATCAGTATCCTGAGTACAGTAACTAGGATTACAGCCATGTGCTAGCTCAACTCAGGCACGTGGGTTTAAGCTTTCTCTCTACTCTTGCTTGCTCTTTATACACATCTCTGTATTGCTTCCTTCTTGAACTCCTTATGTTTCCATTGAGGGTTTTGTTTGTGTCTTGCTGTTTTTATAATTTATTTATGTGTGTACGTATGCATATATGTGTGTATACATATGTGTGTGCATATGTGTGGGCATATATGTGTGTGTTCATGTGTGTGCATATGTGTGTGTACATGTGTGTGTGCATGTGTGTGTGTGTGTGCCTGTGGGCATGTCTATGCACACTTGCATTGTACCACTTCCATGCTCATGTCTGCAGAGGCCAGAAGGCATCAGATCCCCTGGAACTGGAGTTCCAGACATTTGTGAGCCATCTGATGTGTGTGCTGGAAACAGAGCGCAGGTCTGTTGCAAGAACAGCATGTGCTTTTAACTGTTAGGCCATCTCCAATCTCCATTGGGAAGTTGTTGAAACAACCCAACTTCCAGTTCACAATTTCTCTTTCAGTTAGGCCCAAGGTCCTGGCAAGCACATTTACTAGACCCTTAATTTCAGTGCTACACATCTGAGTTATAAAAGTTCTCTCCTGTCTCTTTTTACATAGTAAAGTTTTAATGTAAAATTCTATACCATTGTTTTCCATCTTGAGCTTGTGACTCAGAATTATTTTTAAGCTTATATCCAATTATGTCAATATATGTTTTATCATCTACATTTCATCTAACCCTGTGCACTGATGTGTGATAGTTTTTATGCAATGGAGGCATTTTACGTGAGAAAGGTCAAAGGGCATTGAGCATTTTTTCCCAGAGAGGACTCACCCTATGCTTTGGCAAATACACGTCAGGTACAGAGCATGTCCCTTCCACCTAACTGACAGGATGTGACTTTGATGTGAAGCAGATTTTCTAAGAGGGACCGTTCCAGTTTCAAAGAATCTTGTTATTTCTTTAACAATTCCTAAATTCCGAGTTTAATTCTTTCAATATTTCAGAATTGCAAAAACACTATCGTATTTTTAGCTTCTTTGACATTGACTTTTTAATTTGGTAGACAACATGTTTAAGAATTCCGCAAACGACTCAATGGAAAGCTCACACGTGTCAGATCTACTTTGCTCTGCCCTGCTCCCTTCAGGATTTTGGCATCTCTGACTCCTATTGCCTTGGCAGCCTCACAGGTTATTTTTCACTCTTTCATTTCAATTCACAGCCATGAGATTGCCCAAATCTTTTCTGGTGCTTGTAGAGATGCCTTAGTTCTTCCAAATACTCCACCTGCCCACAACCCCCACAAGGACAGCAGAAAAAAAAAAAAAAGGCAAGAAAGTGTGAAGTGTGCTGTGTCCTTGCTCTCCAAATCGCTGTTTCTCAAAATCCGGAACCTCTCTGGTACCCTGTAAGCTTCGAGGAGATGGATGTCAGGCACTCAACTCCCCCAGGTGTTCCCAGCAAGGGTCCTTGCTGCACTGGGAGCTTCTCCGTCGTGGCTAGTAGTCAAATGCCCGCCATATCCAGGTTTTTTTGCCTAGCTCCTGAAAACAGCCTTCCCTTAGTGGACAGAATAAGAAAACACATTTTCACAAGGCGCCAAATTCAAAGAGAAAGGTGTTCAACACGCAACATGATCCCCGCATAAGTGACAATCCCTTATACACTCTGTTGCCGTATGAGTCGCCGCTATGAGTTTGCTCTGTGGAAGAGTGAGTCACAGTGACACCAGACCAAGCATGCTTCTGCATACCCTGTTCGGTAGAAGAGATTTCGCTAGTTATGACTCGGTTCCCTGTTGATATTAATATATACTGTCTCATAAACTCAGACTGTGTTCCACGTTCTACTCTTTTTGTTTGTTCTGGTTTAAAGATTTCCCTTGGCTAGAATCACATGTTGGGATGCAGGATGCCAAGAGTGTCTTCTCCTTACTCCTTGTTAGCAGCAAAGTCAATGTACTTGATAGTTAGTAATCCTCCCATCAGAAAGAAAAATGATCTGGGTTTATCCATGATTCCTTTAGGGGGAAAAAAGCCATCTTTCCAGTTTATTTTCCAGCTACAGTCTTGGAGTCCAAATCAACTTCTATAATATACTGAAATAAGATCTGAATGTAAGAATTTCTGATTTTGAATACAGATATTTTGAAAGCATATCTGTCATTACCTTATTGTCTTTTGAGAGTTTTGGACCAGGTATCTATGCAATTGACCTTTTCATACCTGTGTTTACATATTTATATTGTTTTCCCCAATAGATCCATTACTGAGGAGTCTTGTGAAAACCAAAGCACATTCAAGCTCTCTAAATGAGTGTTCTATTCAAATTAACCATATGTTAAATCATTTCTAAATGGAAGAAGCTCTCAAATTACTTTTTAACATGTAAATGGACAGCAACATATCAGATATTCATCATATTAATTAGTCTTGACTTCCTTTAACTGTTCTTTTCCTCATTTATTAGGAATTAATCAAATGATTATAAAGATTAATTCCTTATTAATATGTTAAAGTGAAGCTGATTGATAAACCTCCATGAGGAAATTTTTGGCAGATCTTTTTCATTATATTACATCCTTTCTAGGAAATTCTAGCAGATCAATACTAATTGAAACCTGCAAAATGAATGGCTACATTTGACCTAATATAAATCACTGCAGGAATGTACAGAGTACCACTGAGAAAATGCCAAGACTTCTCTGTTGGTCCAGCACGGTGAGGTATAACTAGCCACCAGTGAATTCACTGTCATCCTTTCCATGCCCAAGTCCCCCTCAATGGTCAGTGTCAATCCAGATACAGGGAAAAACAATGACATCAGCACAGGCTGTCAAGAATGATCAACCAGCTCTACACCTTCTCTTTCCACTCATACCCTGAATAGTGTTGAGAATGTGAACTAACCCCCGGCTCAGCTATTCTTTCCTCAGCATTGAAATAGGGACATCCACACATACTTACAATTATTTATATAATTAAACAATAATAATTCAACAATTTTAATCTACACACTTTCATAAGTTCCAAGGTAATATAAAAATGTTATTATATTATAAAAAAATAGTACCATTGTCTATAAGTCCAATGTAGTGTAACTAGACTGCTTGCTTATTTCGTTGAATAAATATGTGTGTAATATACAACACCTCATATCAGTAATTCAATTCCTGATAAGCTTTGCTTTCTTTTTATTTCTTTGTGTGAGCATAATTTAAAACTTCATGTATTTAAATTCTAGTTAAATGCACTCTAGAATATAATCAATTTGAAGTGAAGTGTTGGTTAAAGAAAAATTGCATGGACTTTATTATTACTTTTTGTTTGTTTTAATTTTGAATTTGTTCACTTTACATCCTAATTGTAGCCCCTTCCCTCATCGCCTCCTGATCTCATCCTCCCTCCCTCATACCCTCTCCCTGCCCACCTTAGTCCTCAGAAAGAAGAGCCCTCCTCCCCTAACATCCAATCTCAGACTATCAAGTCTCATCTGGACTGCCTGTATCTTCTTCATCTGTGGCCTGACAAGGCTGCCCTGCCAGGAGGATATGACCAATGGGGGCAGGGCACAGAGTTCATGTGAGAAGTAGTCCCTACTCCCTATATTATGGAACCCACAAGGAGAATGTGCTGCCTATATAAGCAGAGGGTTTAGGTCCTCACTGTACATGGTCCTTGGTCGGTGCATCAGCCTCTGCAGCAGCCCCCCTCCTCCACCCAGTTTTGTTAGCGCCATTGGTTTTTTATATGGAATTCTTGCCAGTGTTCAAATCAATGGGAGGTATTAACATAGAAAACTGGGTGAGAGAATAAAAATTAAATAAATTGGATTCCATGACTTGATCTGTGCGTGTAAATTTAGGATGCCCTATGCTGACAAAGTTTAGGGTCAAAAAACTCATGCCAAATTGCTTGTATTATTAAAATCCAGCCCTTTAAGACTGATTCTTTGCCCAAAATTTCTTCCATCACCCTTCCCTTTCTCTTTCTTTTCCTAACAATTCTACTTCTTGAAGCTACCTCACTCAGTTATTAATTACTATCTGTGAAGCCATGCTTGATCCCCAAGTCAAGGTGCTGTCTATTTCAGGTATCTACATTTGTATGGCATATTACTTCTGGGACAGAAACAGATGACACATTCCAAGATACTTACTACTGGAAAAGAAAAGAAGGAAAAGAATTGAATTGAAGCTTGGTCTACATGTTCTTATCTAGGGTTGCTGATGTCATTAACATCAGAGCATAGACTGTTCAAGTTAGGTAATGTAGTGTGTACAAGAGTTGTTTAGTATCTCTGATCTTTGGTTTCAAATGAGATTCTGAAATGTTTACCACATGTCTAGCCTTCCATGTGACTTATATAACGTGTGTGTGTGTGTGTGTGTGTGTGTGTAATATGCACTACATATCATATAGTATAATAGATAGATAGATAGATAGATAGATAGATAGATAGATAGATAATAGATGGATGATAGATAGATATAAAACTGCCAATTACTACAAAATGTAAGAATTAAGTACTAATCAGTTTTGAGGAATGGTTACAATTAAAATACCAAAGAGATGACCACGTTTTATTTAGTTCCGTGTAACCAAGACATAAAGATCAGCATAATGCTTCTGAGCATTTAAATCAGGGTAAGTATATGTGGGGTCACTTAAAAGTATTGCTTAATGAGAATGTAATGATTCCTCAGTCTCTCAATAGCAGCTAAGAAAGGAACCCACTAATTTTATATTCAGTTCTTAAGCAATGTGTTTTACAGTAAGGAATACACAGAAAGTACTAACTAGATTTCCTGTTGAGGGAAAATAATTTCTGATATCTATAAAATAATGCCTATAGTCAATGACAGAAATATTCACATGTTTGGGTTACATAAAATTCAATATTCAGCCACCATGATGTTTATTAAGGCCTGTGGAACCCTGAACACTCTTTTCTGCACTTTCCTGCAATTTTCTTATCTGTTAGCTGAACGCTTTGTAAAAACAAAACCTTTTGCACAGCGAAAAATTAACTTAAATAGAAATAATACAAAAATAAACTTAACATCAGGTTACCAGAAAATCAGAATATTTGCAAAGCTGTAATACAAGAAATATTTTCTACAAATACATTTCTGGCATCAGAAACCTATATAGCTAAGAGGCATAGATACAAAGTAATGTTTGTGTTGTATAAGCTACAGATTGGATATCTACTACCAAATGGTCAGCCTCGAAGACATGCAAATAAGTAATATTATATAGCCTAGGAAAGATGAGCTTATATATTTAAGAATGTATTTAGGCAATATTTTATAGATATCAACCTGGTCCATAAAGTCCTAAGTGACTCGTACAAAACCAGATTAGTAATTAAAGAGCTACACTATCAATCAAGATTTGTGCAATTATGACACCCAAAGCCATTCAGTCAAGCCATAGACTCTGCAATCCTATAATCGGAGTTTGAGGGGCTGAATCTGTTTTGACTTGTATCACCTTGTTTATAGAACCTAAGGAAGCATCCAGCATACCAAGTTTCTTCTATGGCTAGTTCCCAACATTAAGCAATAATCTTGCTTGTTTGTTTGTTTGCTTGGGGGTAGGGTTGTAAGGGCAGAGGGTGGATAGGAAGTGGCAGGGAGATGAGTAGGATTGGGGTGCATCATGGGAAATTCACATGAATAAAGAGTCAATAAAAATTTTTTATATTTTTTATTAATTTATTCTTGTTACATCTCAATGGTTATCCCATCCCTTGTATCCCCCCATTCCTCCCTCCCTCCCATTTTCCCCTTACTCCCCTCACCTATGACTGTGACTGAGGGGGACTTCCTCCCCCTTTATATGCTCATAGAGTATCAAGTCTCTTCTTGGTAGCCTGCTGTCCTTCCTCTAAGTGCCACCAAGTCTCCCCCTCCAGGGGACATGGTCAAATGTGAGGTTTTTTAATAGGGTTGTTTCTCATGTTATATCCTGATTACAGTTTCACATACCTCTATTCCTCTCTGTTTCTCCCTATTCCTCCTTTCATCCAGGCCCACCTCTTTCTGTCTCTCATTAGAAAGCAAACAGGTATGAGAACATGCCATAGATCTCAGCATGGTCTCCGGTGGTGGTACGGGACATGGGCACCAACATGGCCCTAGGGGCAGCCTGGCCCATGGACACCAACATGGCCCTAGTGGCATCCTGCCCACAGACACCAACATGACTTCAGGCAGCAGCACAGACCACAGACATCCATATTTCCTTATGTGATAAAGAAGGCCATGTGGAAGTCTATGATCTGTGCTCCTGCTGACTGTAAAAGGCAAGGAAGCTCCTTCTGCAGTGGTATTAATGACTGAAGACTCACAGTTGAGGAAGAGGCATAGAAGAAGGCTTCTGTGATAACCCCCCAAAAGTAACAACCTAGACAGGAAGCCATCAAAGAAAACTCTTAAAATTGTGATAAGGATGCTAATGTATAGCTCTCCACAACATATGGCTACTGGTAGAGGTGGGAATGGATTCACTTTTCTTTTAGGGGGTGGGCACCATGAGTTCGAACATATTCCAGTAACTCTAAGGACATCATATAGGGTCTTTAAAAATTAATTTTAGAGGTAGGCCACAAGGGTGGGAGAGTAGACCTGGGTAGACTGGGTAGTAAGAATGATCTGGGTACATTATGTGGAATTTCTAAATAATCAACAAAAATATTATGTTAAATTGAAAAAAGGTAAATTAAAAGCAAACAAACAAGAAGGGAAACAAAACAGCTTATAAGGTATACTAATAATAAAATAAAACAAAAGCTAACACATTGGAATAGAACAAGACAAGCAAACTCAGAAAGTGCACAAGAAACATACAGATGCAGAGACCTACATATTTGCACACTCAGGAGTTCCATAAATTCACTAAACTGGAAGCCATAATAATCATAAAGAGGACATGTAGAGTAAAAAGGGAGAGAGAGTGAGAGACAGAGAGAGAGAGAGAGAGAGAGA
>OU015752.1:25725264-25740498 GCA_907169655.1 Acomys percivali
GAGAGAGAGAGAGAGAGAGAGAGAGAGAGAGAGAGAGAGAGAGAGAGGAGAGAGAGAATAAAACAAAAAACTTTTAAAGGCCTTGACATGACATTGTAAGATAAAGAACTTTCAAAGATGCAGTTGAACTCATGATCTCTTGGCCATCACCTGCTGGACATGCAGTCTACCATAAAAAGTGGCTTGCTTTCCCAGAGAGACTCCCTTGGAGAAAATGAAAATTTCATTTGCAAGTGGTTATTCACTGGAGAAAGCTTCTGGGTTAGGGATAGAGGCTTGTGTCCACTGCTCTTTCCAGCTCCCGGACTCCATCTGGAGCAGATACATGCAAGGCCTGTACGTGCTACCTTAGTCACTGTGAGTTCATACCCACATTGATCCTATTGATTTTAATTTTTTATTAAATCTATTCCTTTTATGTGGGATGGCTACCACACCTGTAATACAATGTGCATAGGGAAGTTAATGATGTCTACTGGATTTCTTTTATTGTGACTGAAGTCATTTGTAACTATTATGTAAAAGTACTGTACATCTTAATGTACAACATGAACTTGCAATATGTGTATAGATTGTTCAGTGTTTAAATCAGCTTGAATTAAGTCTGTGTCTCAAAAAATCTATAAGCTCTTGATGAAGATTCCAAAGTTCTTTCTTAGAGGTTTCTGAAATGTTAAGTCCTTTACTCTTTCCTGTAGTCACCCCACAATACACTACCAGAACTTCTTTCCCCAACATATTTTCTCATCTGAAAGACAAGTAAGCTACTTAACTTGTGAAATATGTTGGAAATAACTTATTTTTGAGAACTGTGGGAAAGATGCTCCTTTGTGGAAATTGGCTGTCACCTTCTACAATTCATCAACTGATGAAAAGACACTCCTACGTTTCAAGCCTAGATAAGATGTAACAACTACATCTTCTCCAAGTATGTGCACATCACTTCTCCTTTTATGTCTTGTTGGTTTCATCCTGACTGGTGCTCATTCCTTCTACATGCTTTCAAGTGAAGCAAGTAACCAAAATAATCACACACTGATATCTTAGATAAGAAAAACTTCTCTAAAAAAAAACAAAAAAACTTGCAAAACTGCCACATGTTTTGTGTGGCTGAGATTCAAAGTAAGCAAGCTAAACACTGAGGCCTTAAAGGGCATGTAGTGGTGTGGTATCTAAACATGTGGAATAGTCCAGTGTGTTGCTCTGCATTTGAACATTAAGCAAAAAGAAATGGTGAGCACAAGCAGCTTCACCAGCCTAATTTGGCTTTTTCTTAAGAAGCAAGAAGTTGTCAACATATAGTAATCAGAAGGATCAAAATTACTATTACAGAAGGAATTCGTTATACCAGAGTCAGTAAATCCATTTGAGAAAACTATAAAAATGCATAATTGAAATCTTGGATGGTGTCACATTAGCAGAGTAAACAGAAGGGCTGTAGCTGCAGCTCAGTGGTAGAACACCTGAACAGCATGTGTGAGGCTCTGGGTTCAGACCCAGCATCCGAAAGAAACCAAGACAGCTAATGAAGCTGTATGTAGGGTTTGGCCAGAAACTGCTGTGTGAGTTCCTCTAAACAGCACACTCCTATAAAGTGAAAATGACTTATCAAACTTGGGAGTCAGGCCCCAAAATAAACACCCAGCAGCCATTTAAAGCAGGTCACCAAATCAATAGCTCAAGTCACATTTTGTTTTCTATGCTCAGAGGATCAACAAGTTAGTAAAAGTCTACCCAATCCACATCCTACAACAGCAAAGGAAAATTCTCAATGCTCTATGTAGAATGTTTAATATTCTTTAAAATAATGGGTTCTTTAGTTTGGATTTCTGTCATTAGTTTTGATATTGGGATTTTTCTATCTATACATAAAATGCTGGTTTCTGTTTTCCTTTGCATTGAAAGGTACTATTGTCTTCTCTTCTGTATAGTCCCTTCTTTTTCTCTTTGTCTTCTTTCTTCTTACTTCCACTTCCTGTCTTATTTTCTTCCTCCTACTCATTTTATTTTTTCATCTTTCTTTCCATCTTCTCCTGCCCAGCCCTCTCTCTTCCTCCTCTCATCCATTCTCTTCCTCTCTTCTCTCTCTCTCTGTCTCTGTGTCTCTCTCTCTCTCTCTCTCTGTGTCTCTCTCTCCCTCCCTCTCTTCATCAAAACTGTACAAGAAGTGTCCATCAGGGTCATGTTAATGACTTGATTTTGTACTATGGATGACAATTCTGGCAAGGTTGTTGAGCTAAGACTAGGAACTTGGACAATCTTTATAGCACTCCAACCTAATAAAGCAATATAAGAAATTTTCTTCTGGGCCACCCTGCATCTGAAAGCAGTAAATCATAATGACAGATGACATATGAGTTTTCTAAAGATCACAAACAATGAACAGAACTCAGAAAAACTGGGGTTACAACTTTGCCTATATCTCTGTTACCAATGACACATTTTTTTAAACAGGAAAACAACACCATAATCATTAGACAATATTAGATGCAAAATAGCATTCAAGAAGAAACACTTACTACTCAAGATGCAAATTTATTATTCAGAAGAAAAATGTAAATAGTTTGCAAATAGAGGTGCCAATTAAACTTTTAAAAATGTTTTTAAATGTTCCTGTAGTAGAAGAAGTATGGGATATTTTTCTATTTTATTTATTCAGAATAAACACAATAGAAGTCATTTTTAAAAGACACATCAGGCAATACTTCATAGGGGGAAATAAAAGGGAATTTATGAGTCTAAAAGCCAACCCATATCTGTCAGAAAGTACTGATTTCCGCAGTGTGCTTATTGGAGAGAAAAGGACATTTACCCTGGGCCCCTGCTGCCAGATCTTTGTGTATAATGACATAGTCACATGTTTCATCCTCAGATTAGAAATAGAAAGCTTTAACATTCATGGTGAAAATCAAGTCATGTAGTCAACGAGTTCTAGGATTTTCACTCTAGCATTTTCTCACCAAGTTCTTTCCCTTGAAAGAGGTACCATTCCTTCTTAAATGTGTTTCCTGCATTGAAACTCATTGAGTTTTAACACTAGGTCAATAGAGGGAACATTAGCACAAGGAAAGTTATACAAACTTTCTCATTTCAGAGTAACAAGATTCTGGATGGCATTAACAAACAAATCAATAGAAAAACCAGAAAGGATATTTTAAGAGCAGGAAACCCCCTTGTCAGAAAGGAAGAAATCTCTATGCTGACAATACTCAAATACAATGCCTTCCACATTAGAAACAAATGTTTCCTACTATTGAAATCATTTCCTGACCCAGCCCATTCATCTTCTCTGGAAGTGATGCTTAACAGATTCCAGCCTATTTCCCAGACTCGGGTTTCCAGCCACACTCCTCACCCGCAGAGGCCATTTCATAAGTAACCTAACATCAGTTCAAACAGGATTCATTTTTTCCATCACTTTACACCTTAAAAACTGATACAGACTTCCCCAGATGAAGTCTAACACGGAGCATAGGTTTATGAAGTGTGGAACCGCATTTCAAATGTACACATAATATATTGATATAGGCTTTGGGAACATTTTTAGAGAATACAAATGCTCAGTATTCAAGGCTTAAATGGCCCTTTTCACAGAGATACAGCTCATAAAAGATTTCAGAGGCCAAGAAACTCTAAAATATAGTTCCCTGTTTCCATCCTTAAGATTTCATAGAATTCTATTTCCACTTCTCAGTGAGATTTAAGCATCTTCCCTTGGGTCCTCCTTGCTACTTATCTTCTTTGTGTCTGAATTGTAGTATATGGCTTAAACCCACTTATAAGTGAGTACATACCATGTATGTCTTTTCTGGGTCTGGTTACCTCACTCAGGATGATCTTTTCTAGTTCCATCCTTTTGCCTTCAAATTTCATAATTTCATTGCTTTTAACAGCTGAGTAGTATTCCGTTATGTAAATGTACGCAGATATAGCTGATGGGCAGCTCAGGTTTCATGTTGGTCGCCTAGTAATGGGACTGGGGGCCGTCTCTAACATGGACTCTGTTGGCAGCTTTTTGATCACTGCCCTCTGCAGGGCTCCCTTGCTAGGTCACAGGAGAAGAGGAAGTACTCAATCCTGATGCAACTTGGTGAGAGGGGATAGGTTGGGGCAGCTCCCCTTTTGTGAGGAATAGGGAAGGGAGGATGGACCAGTAGGACAGGAGGGAGGGGACTATGATCAGGATGTAAAAGCAACAAATAATTAATTACTCAATTAATTAAAAAAGATTTCATAGCATATTTGGACTTAGAATCAAACGGTATGTCTAGCACGCATAGTGTAAACAACTCATTAGATAAAATAAAATTGAGAACCTGATCCAGTTTACTTCTCAGTTGTTGTGATAAAATATTGGTCAAAAGTAAGTTGAGAATGAATAAGGCCAGGTGTGGTGGTGCAGGCCTTTAATCCTAGCATTTGGAAAGGTAAGGCAGGTGGATTTCTGTACATTTGAGTTAAGCCTGGTTTACAAAGTGAGTCTAGGACAGCCAGGGCTACACAAAGAAACCCTGCCTCAGAGAGAGTTGGGGCGATGATAACTCAAGCAAGAACATGGAGGCAAGAATGGAAACAAAGGCTGTGGAGGATCATTGCTTACGCTCTCACTCTCCATAGCCTGCTTAGCTTCTTTTCTATATAACCCAGTACCACCTGCCCAGGATGGCAGCACATACTGAAGGTTTGACCAAGCTATATCAATCATTAATCAAGAAAGTGTCCCCGCAGACATGTCCACAGGACAGTCTGAAGGAGGCATTTCTTCAGCTGAAATTTTGTCTTACCGGATACATCTAAGTTTATGTCAAGTCAACAAAAACTAACAAACACAATAACTAATTGTGAATTTAAAAGCCTAATTATTTTTAAGTACATGACTAGAAACTACCATACAACTGAGGATATGCAGTAATATGTTAACTACTAAGTGATCTGCAGAGAAAGGCTCTGATACTGTTAGTAAGTAGAAAAGCATGCAGAGTTATATTTACATCTTAATTCTCCATCTTCCCTGAAAAGTATCAACAGGGACTTAATAACATATATAGACTGCCTTAATACTCTTAAAAGCTTTAAGATGTACCCTTCAGTCACACTCAACCTTCCTTGTGGATTTCAATCTGTTAGCACACATTTCCAAAGGAAGGGTATGTGTTTCTCCTGAGGCATGAGCTCCACATTCAAATGGACTATGAAAAAAAATTACAAATTTTAATTATCTCAAACTTCCACTTTTATTTAATGGTTTTCCAACTTCTTATAATTAATTTTCCTTTGCTTAATCTATTCAGCCATTTTGGCAATGGGACACACTCACCTCAGGCTATGTGAACTTCCTGTTTCCTCAATTAGCTACTCTTTTCCCTCCCTCATTTCCTCAGGTCTTTGAGCAAATATCACTTTGTCTAGACAAGTGGTCCTTGCAACCACACTTATATGACAGCTCTGATCCCTCTACATATGAAACAGAAAGGAAAGGACAAAATACCCACCCAACAAAGACACCCCAAACCTACATGCCTAGATGACAGTCTAACACAATCAGTTACAGCCAGAACAACAGGTCTCCACCAGAGCCCAGCTACCTTACCACAGCAGGCCTTAAATATTGCAACATAGTTGAAGCACAAGGAAACAAACAAACAACAACAACAAAAAAGACACTCAACAAGAGCTATATGAAGGTGATAGAAGAAGGCCTTAAAGAGGACACCTTTTAAAGAAGGACAAACAAACAAAGTTGAAGAAAATGAATAAAACTGTTTAAGACTTGAAAATGAAAATAGAAGCAATATAGGAAACACAAACTGAAGGAATTCTTTAAATGAAAAAAATGCAGGAATTCAAACAGAAATCACAGAGGAAAGCTTCACCAATGAAATGCAAGAGATGGAAGAGACGATCTCAGGCACTGAAGACATGAAAAAGGAAATAGATACTGTTGGCTTCAGTTGCTTACCAATTCTACTTTATTAGGAATTTATTAAAGGCAGGTACCTCCCATACAACCCGACTATCCTAAACAGGAGGGAAAGGAGAATAAGGAGAACAAGAATGGAACCTTCTGGGTGTCAGTTCCACCATTGCCAATCCTCAAACTCCCCATGTTATCAGGCAAGAATCTCTTATCTCTCTCTCTCTGGTTCCCTCCTCCCATTGATGGTCGGCAGCTTTGCAATACAATAGCCTGGCCAGAGTTGTTGACCAGTGCCCTTTTTTTTTTTTGTATTATTTTTATTAATTTATTCAGATTACATCCCAATTTTTTAACCCCTTGCTTGTCTCCTCCTGTTCCTCCCTCCGTCTTTCACCCTATTCCCATTGCCTAGGTCTGTGACAAAAGGTTACCTCCCCCCACACACACCAGATGGTCACAATCTATCAAGTAGCCTTCCTATTCTTTCTCTGAGTGCTAGCAGGCTTCCCCATCAAGGGGAAGTGGTCAAATATGAGGCATCAGAGTTCATGTCAGAGTCAGTCCATGCTCTAATCCACAACTGTGGATAATGTCCTGTTGTCTGGGGCTGATACTTCCTACTCTGAGTCTATCACAAATGTTTATCAGTTTATAGAGACAAAGTCTCAGTGGAGTGGCATCCCAAGACTGTTTTCATCTTGGGCTCAGACTAAGGCAAGAGTACATACTCTTCACAGGATACATCAGTCAAAGAAAATGTTAAAACTAAAAAATTCCTGACACCAAACATCCAAGAAATCTGAGACACCATAAAAAAGTCAAACCTGAGAATAATAATAATTTTTGTACAAATGGACTGAACTAGAAACGATCAGAATTTGTGAGTTAACCCAGAAGCAGAAAGAGTCAAATGGTATATACTCACTTATATCTGCACACTAGCCCAAGGGGCATGTCCCATGAAAGTCTTCACTTACCAGGAAAGTGGGACAGAGGGGAGGATATCCTATTGGGACTCTAGATGAGAGAAGCATGGGAGAATGGGGAAATAGAAGGATCCAGAGGGTCCTAGAAACCTACAAGAACATTATGATGAGCAGATCTGGGCCCAGTGGTCCTGCTCAAACTATGGCATCAGTAAGGATAATACATGCAGTAAACTTCGAACCCCTATCTAGATCTAGCCAATGGACAGGATGTTCTTCACAGTTGTGTGGAGAGTGGGGTCTGACTTTCACAGGAACTCTGGTGCCCCATATTTGACCACATCCCCTGGATGAGGAGGCCTGGTGGCACTCAGAGGAAGGATAGCAGGCTACCAAGAAGAGACTTGATACCCTATGAGCTTATACAGGGGGAGGAGTTCCCCTCAGTCACAGTCATAGGGGAAGGGAGTAAGGGGAAAATTGGAGGGAGGGAAGGTTGGTAGGATACAAGGGATGGGATAACAATTGAGATGTAATATGAATAAATTAATAAAATATATTTTTAAAGGACAGAAAAAGAGAAAACCCTAAAAGAAACCCAAATTATTCCACAAAATAGAAACAGAAGGAGCATTGCCCAATTTATTTTATAAAACCATAGTCATTCTAATACCCAAACCACAGAAAGACTCAACAAAGAGAATTACAGGTCAATTTCCCTTATGAACATAGATGTAAAATTACTCTATAATATACTTTCCAACCAAATTCAAAATACATCAAAAAAGATCATCCACTAAGATCAAGTAGGCATCCTTCCAGAGATGCAGGCATGGTTCAACACATAAATATCACTAAATGTAATCAAATGCCTTTGACAAAATTCAACACCCATTCATAAAACTCCTGGAGAGATTAGGGATACAAGGGACATACCTACACATAATAAAATCAGTTTAAAGAAAGGCTGTAGCCAACAACAAATTAAATGGTTAAAAGCAATTCCACTAAATCAAGAACGAAACAAAATTTTCCACTCTCTTCATATCTATTCAATATAGTACTTGAAATTTTAGCTAGAGTAATAAGACAACTAAAGGAAATCAAGGGGATGCAAAATAGAAAAGGAAAAAAATCAAAGTATAGTTACTTGTACATGATATGATAATATATATAATTGATCTCAAAAATTCCAACAGGGAACGTCTACAGTTGAAAAATACTTAAAAGAAGTGGCTGGATATAAAGTTAACTAAAAATATAAAAATGACAAACTGAGAAAAAAAGGTGAGGAAAACCATGTCTTTGACAATAGCCTCAAGTAATATAAAATATCTTAGGGTAACTCTAACCACCAAGTGAAAAACATGTATGAATAAAATGTCAAGTCTTTGAAGATGGTATCAGAAGATGGAATGATCTCCCATACTCATGCATTGGTAAAACTAATGTAGTAAAAATGGCCATCTTACCAAAAGCAATCTATGTATTGCACACAATTCTCATCAAGATTATAACAAAATCCTTTACTGACTTTGAAAGTACAATTCTCAAATTTACATAGAGATAAAAAGATAGCCAAACAATCCTGTACAGTAAAAGAACTTCTGGAAGTATCACAACCCCTGATATTAAGATCTACTACAAAGCTATAGTAATAAAAAACTGTGTTATTGGCATTAAAACAAACATGCTAATCAATGGAATTGATTTAAAGACCCAGACATAAATCCACACACCTAGGGACACATGATTTTTTTTTTATGAAGCCAGAAATACACACAGGAAAATTTCAGCATCTTCAACAAATGATGCTGGTTAAACTGGATAACAGTATGTAGAAGAATGCAAGCATAGCTATACTTATCACACTGCAGAAAACTCAAGTTCAAGTAGATCAAGGACCTTATAATAAAGCCTTATAATATATATATATATATATATATATATATATATATATATACACACACACATGTGTGTGTGTATGTGTGTGTGTGTGTGTAATAAAACCTTATAATAAAGCCATTGAACCTGATAAAGTGCAGAATAACATTGAATTCATTTGATACTGTATTGCATCAAATTGAGTAGTTGGCTGGAAGTACTTGGTTGAAGATCCCCAAGCAAGCCAGGTTGATGCTAGGACAGATGGTTGGTATCTGAAACCTGACAGCCCGACCCTATTGCTGAGGACAAGATCCGCACAGTTTATGGAACATAAAGAGGTCAAGCTGGTACCTGCAGGGACCCTTCACATCTTACATTCTAGTCTCTTTAGTGCAGGAAGATACTATTTAGGCTATGGAAAGAGAAAACCAACCTGGCCACAAAACCTTTGACTTACAATCTGTCCTGCCTGCAAGATGAGCTGGAGCAATGGTGGCACAGAACTTGTAGGGGTGGCCAATCAGTGTCTCATTTAACTTGAGGCCCACTACACAAGAGGGAACACATGTCCTACACCACTTGGATAGTGAGGAACTAGAGACTGGACAGCTCAGAGACATGGATAAAACCAAACAGGACTGGTTAGAAAGAAGGAATGAAAGAAAGAAAGAAAGAAAGAAAGAAAGAAAGAAAGAAAGAAAGAAAGAAAGAAGAAAGAAAGAAAGAGTGGGAGAGAAAGAAGAAAAAGAAAGGAAAGAAAAACAGAATCAATTCTGGTGCCTTATATTTGACCATGTCCCCTGGAGGGGAAGACCTGGTGGCACTCAGAGGAAGGATAGCAGGCTACCAAGAAGAGACTTGATACCCTATGAGCATATACAGGGGGAGGTAATCCCCCTCAGGAACAGTCATAGGGGAGGGGAATAAAGGGAAAATGGGAGGAGAAGAATGGGAGGATACAAGGAATGGGATAACCATTGAGATGTAACAAGAATAAATTAATAAAAAAAAAAGAAAACTTATTTTTAAAGTAACTCATATACTAACTTGGGAAATATTCCCAAATTAAAATAATATAGGGTGGTTTATTTCAAGTGACTGTATTTACAAATTTACATGAGCCTGTTGGCATAAGATAACTGTGTAATTCAAATGCTTATTTCTGTAACCCCCACATCTGGATACAGTCGGTCTTATTTTGAGAATCTCCTTTCTCAATGTTGCATAAACTCTGCTCCTCAATTGTCACCTTTTATGCCAATAATGCAGCTTACAGCCAATCACCAGGCAGGGGAGAGAACAGAGCTGGACTTCCATGATAGGTAGGGGAGGAAGAGCAAGAAGAGGAAGATGGGTTTAGCTGGGGATTTCAGCCACCAGCAGAGATGCAGGAGAGATGAAGAAGATTCAAAAGGAGCAAAGAAAGAACCGAAAAGCAAGAACTTAAGGATGCTGGTTAAGATGGAATCAGGCTAACTCAGAGGATTAAGAACAGACTAAAACTGCTAATGATTGTGTTGTAAAGCTTATAAACAAATGTAAGAGTCTCAGTTATTTGCGTGTTAGGCAGGTTAAGTAATGAACTAAGAGAAACAAACAGTTATATAAAAATAACCACAACATAAACCAATAATTCCAAAGTCTTTGATTTACATTCTGCTGACCCCAGGATAAGAATGGCCAGCAAGAGGGAGGACACCAAAAGAACAAGTTCTTCTTAACCAACTGAGTAAGGCTCATATGAAGTCAATAGAGACTGAAACAACACGTACAGCCCTATGTGGGTCTGCACCAGGTCCTCTGTGTATATATTATAGCATTGTATTTATTGTTTTAATGGGATTCCCGTGTGTGTGAACATGTGAGTTTCTGATTCTTTTTTTCTTTCTTTTTTTTTATTGACAATGAATTTTTTAAATTTATTCATATTACATCTCAATTGTTAGTCCATCCCTTGTATCCTCCCTTTCTTTCCTCCCTCCCGCTTCCCCCTCTACTCCCTTCCCCTATGTCTGTGACTGAGGGGGACCTCCTCCCCCTGTATATGCTCCTAGGGTATCAAGTCTCTTCTTGGTGACCTATTATCTTTCTTCTGAGTGCCAGGGACATGGTCCATTATGGGGCACCAGAGTTTGTGTGAAAGTCAGATCCCCTTCTCCACTTAACGGTGGAAAATGTCCTGTCCATCGGCTAGATTGGGTAGGGGTTCAAAGTTTACTGCCTATATTTTCCTTGGCTGGTGCCATAGTTTGAGGAGGACCCCAGGGCCCAGACCCGCCTGTAGTTTTCCAGGACCCTCTGGATCCTTCTATTTCCTCATTCTTCCAGGCTTCTCACCCCTAAAGTCTCAATAGGATTTTCTCCCCTCTGACCCACTTTTCTGGTAGGTAAAGTTTTTCATGAGGGCATACCCCTTGGACTAGTGTCTCGATATAAGTGAGTATATACCATTTGACTCTTTTTGCTTCTGGGTGAACTCACTCATTAGGATAATTTCTAGTTCAATCCATTTGCCCACAAATTTCGGAAATTCCTTGTCTTTAATAGCTGAGTAGTATTCCATAGTGTAAATATACCACAGTTTCTTTATCCATTCTTCTACTGAGGGACACGTAGGCTGTTTCCATGTTCTGGCTATTATGAATAAGGCAGCTATGAATATGGTTGAGCATATATCCCTGTTGTGTGGTAGTGCATCTTCTGGGTATATTCCAAGTGGAATAGCTGGGTCTTGAGGAAACCCTATTCCCATTTTTCTGAGAAAGTGCCAGATATATTTCCAAAGTGGTTGTACTAGTTTGCATTCCCACCAGCAATGAAGGAGTGTTCCTCTCTCTCCACATCCTCGCCAGCATGTGGTGTCAGTTGAGTTATTGATCTTAGCCATTCTGATGGGTGTAAGATGAAATCTCAGTGTCGTTTTGATTTGCAGTTCTCTGATGACTAAGGAGGTCGAGCATTTCTTTAAGTGTTTCTGAGCCATTTGATATTCCTCTGTTGAGAATTCTCTGTTTAGTTCTGAGCCCATTTCTCTATTGGGTTATTTGGTTTGGTAGTGTTTAATTTCTTGAGTTCTTTATATATTTTGGATATTAGACCTTTGTCAGATGCAGGGTTGGTGAAGATCTTTTCCCAGTCTGTAGGCTGTCACTTTGTTCTCTTGACAGTGTCACCTGCCTTACAGAAGCTTCTCAGCCTCAGGAGGTCCCATTTATTAATTGTTGACGTTAAGGCCTGGGCTGTTGGTGTTCTATTCAGGAAGTTGTCTCCTGTACCTATGTGTTCCAGACTCTTCCCCACTTTTTCCTCTAATTGGGTTAATGTCTCTGGTTTTAGGTTGAGGTCTTCAATCCACTTGGACTTGATTTTTGTGCATGGTGACAAATAGGGGTCTAATTGCATTTTTCTACATGTAGACATCCAGTTAGACCGGCACCATTTGTTGAAGATGCTGTCGTTTTTCCATTGAATGGATTTGGCTTCTTTGTCAAAAATCAAGTGACCAAATGTGTGCGAATTCATCTCTGGGTCTTCAGTTCGATTCCATTGATCCACTAGCCTATTGCTGTGCCAGTACCATGCTGTTTTAATTACTGTTGCTCTATAGTACAGCTTGAGATCAGGTATAGAGATTCCTCCAGAGGATTTTTTATTGTATAGGATTGTTTTTGCTATTCTGGGCTTTTTGTTTCTCCATATGAAGTTGAGAATTGTTCTTTCAATATCTTCAAAATATTTTGTAGGTATTCTGATAGGGATTGCATTGAATCTGTAAATTGCTTTTGGTAAAATGGCCATTTTTACTATGTTAATTCTCCCGATCCAGGAACAAGGTAGATCCCACCATCTTCTGATGTCATTTTCAATCTCTTTCTTCAGAGATTTAAAGTTTTTTTCAAATAAGTCCTTCACTTGCTTGGTTAGGGTTATTCCTAGATATTTTATATTGCTTGTGTCTATCGTGAAGGGAGTAATTTTCCTAATTTCTTCCTCTGCCTGTTTGTCATTTGTATATAAGAAAGCTACTGACTTTTTTGAGTATATTTTGTATCCTGCCAATTTACTGAAGGGATTTATCAGTTGTAGGAGTTCTCTGGTGGAATTTTGGGGGTCACTTATATACACTATCATATCATCTGCAAATAGGGATAATTTGACTTCTTCCTTTCCCATTGGATCCCCTTGATCTCCTTTTGATGTCTTATTGCTCCGGCTAGAACATCGAGTACTATATTGAAGAGATGTGGAGAGAGTGGGCAGCCTTGCCTTGTTCCCAATTTTAGAGGAATTTCCTTGAGTATCTCACCATTTACTTTGATTTTGGCTATTGGCTTGCTGTATATAGCATTTATTATGTTGAGGAAAGTGCCTTGTATCCTCAATCTCTCTAAAACTTTAAACATGAATGGGTGTTGGATTTTGTCAAATGCATTTTCTGCAACTAAAGAGATGATCATGTGTTTTTTCTCTTTCAGTTTGTTTATATGATGGATTACATTGATAGATTTCCATATGTTAAACCATCCCTGCATGCCTGGAATGAAGCCTACCTGGTCATGGTGAATGATGTCTCTTATATGCTGTTGTATTCGCTTTGCGAGTATTTTGTTAAGTATTTTTGCATCAATGTTCATAAGAGAAATTGGTCTGAAATTCTCTTTTTTTGTTACGTCTTTGTGGGATTTAAGTATCAATGTGACTGTGGCCTCATAGAATGAATTTGGTAATATTCCATCCATTTCTATCTTTCGGAATAGCTTGAATAGTATCGGTATTAGCTCCTCTTTGAAGGACTGGTAGAATTCTGTGCTAAAACCATCTGGCCCTGGGCTTTCTTTGGTTGGGAGACTATCAATGGTTGCTTCTATTTCTATAGGTGAAATAGGGCTATTTAATTTGTTTATCTGTTCTTGATTCAATTTTGGCAAATGGAATTGGTCGAGAAAATTGTCAATTTCCCTTAGATTTTCAAATTTTGTGGCATAAATGCCTTTAAAGTAGGTTCTTATGATTCTTTGTATTTCTTCGGTGTCTGTTGTTATGTCTCCCTTTTCATTTCTGATTTTGTTTATTTGGATAGTGTTTCTCTGTCTTTTAGTTAGATTGGCTAAGGGTTTGTCTATCTTGTTAATTTTCTCAAAGAGCCAGCTCTTGGTTTTGTTGATTCTTTGGATTGTTCTCTTTTTTTCTAATTTATTGATTTCAGCCCTGAGTTTGATTATTTCTAGGCGTCTACTCCTCTTGAGTGTTTCTGCTTCTTTTTTTTCTAAAGCTTCCGGATGTGTTGTTAAGTTGTTTATGTGGGATGTTTCCATTTTCTTTTTAAAGGCACTTAGTGCTATGAATTTTCCTCTTAGCACTGCTTTCAATGTGTCCCACAAATTTGGGTATGTTGTTCCATCATTTTCATTGAATTTCAGGAAGTCTTTTATTTCTCCCTTATTTCTTCCATGACCCATGTGTCATTAAGGAGAAAGTTGTTTAGTTTCCACGTGTTAGTATGCTTTTTGTTATTTCTGTTGTTGTTGAAGTCCAGCCTTAGACCGTTGTGATCTGATAAGATACAAGGTATTATTTCAATCTTCTTATATCTGTTGAGGTTTGCTTCGTGACCCACTATATAGATATCTGTTAGATCCATATGATTCATGACATTGGTTAATGAAGTTATTTCCCGGCTTAGTTTTTGATTCAAGGACCTATCCTTGAGTGAAAGTGGGGTGTTGAAGTCTCCCACTATTAATGTGTGGGTATCGATGAGTGGTTCAAGCTTTGTTAATAACTCTTTTACAAATGTGGGAGCCCTTGTATTAGGAGCATAGATGTTCAAAATCGTGATGTTTTCTTGATTGACTTTACCTTTGACAAGTACGAAGTGTCCGTCCCCATCCCTTTTGATTAATTTTGGTTGAAAGTCTATTTTATTAGATATTAGAATGGCTACCCCAGCTTGTTTCTTGTGACCATTTGCTTGGTATATTTTTCCCCAACCTTTCACTATTAGGCAATGTCTGTCCTTGTGATTGAGATGTGTTTCTTGAATGCAGAAGAATGTTGGGTCATGTTTATGCATCCACTCAGTTAGTCTGTGTCTTTTTATTGGAGAATTGAGACCATTGATGTTGAGAGATATTAATGTCCAGTGATTGCTAAGTCCCTTCATTTTTGGTATTTGTTACAGTCGAGATTTTGTGAGGTTGTGATTTTGCGAAGGTATAGTTACCTATTTCCTATGTAGTTTTGGTTGTAGTTTGACCCTTTGGGGTAGAGTTTTCCTTGTAGTAACTTCTGTAAAGCTGGATTTGTGGCTAGGTACTGTTTGAATTTGTTTTTGTCATGGAATATCTTGTTTTCTCCGTCAATGGTTATTGATAATTTCGCTGGGTAAAGTATTCTTGCCTGGTATCTGTGTTCTCTTAGGGTTTGCAGAACCTCCGTCCAGGCCCTTCTGGCTTTCATGGTCTCTTCTGAGAAGTCAGGAGTAATTCTGATAGGTTTGCCTTC
>OU015752.1:25740898-25842512 GCA_907169655.1 Acomys percivali
TTCTGATAGGTTTGCCTTCATATGTTACTCGGCCTTTTTCTCTTGCCACTTTTAATATTTTTTCTTTGTTCTGTATATTTTGTGTTGTTATTATTATGTGGCGGGAAGATTTTCTTTTCAGGTCTATTCTATTTGGTGTTCTGTAGGCGTCTTGTATGCTCGTATGCAACTCCTTCTTCAAATTGGGGAAATTTTCTATTATTCAATTAAAGATATTCTCTGGGCTGTGGCGTCGGTTGCCTTCTCTTTCTTCTATCCCTATTATTCTCAAGTTTTGTCTTTTCATGTTGTCTTTTACTTCACGGATGCTCTGTGTCAGGAAATTTTCAGATTTAGCATTTTCCTGGATGGATGTTTCCAGCTCTGCAATTGTATCTTCAAGTCTCGATATTCGTTCTTCCATTTCTTGCAATCTGTTAGATAAGGCCACCTCTGAGATGCTTGCTTTCTTTTCTGATGCTTCTCTATCATGGTTTTCTTCCGTGTGTTCTTTTATGATAGCTTCCATTTTTATCTTCAGGTCTTGAACTGTTTTAATGATTTCCTTCATCTGGATATTTGTATTTTTCTGAAATTCTTCAAATGCCTCTTTATATGACTCTTTTAAGTCTTCAGCCCTCTTGTTTGCCTCCTCCTGCATTTGTTTACAGATTTTATTTGTTTCTTCCATTATCATCTTACTTACTAAGGACTTGAGGTCATTTTCTTGTATATCAATTGTTGTTGGGTTCTCCAGGTTGTTTTCATTGGTATTGCTGGGATCTGGTGATGCTATCCTGTTTTGGTTTTTGTTAGCGTTCTTTCGTTGTCCCCTTGTCATTTTGGTGACTCTGATGTTGGGAGGTGGTTTGTAGTGATCTTCCCTGTTTGGGAGTGGATAGTTGATGTCTGATTATAGGTAGGGTGCCCTTACCTGTGGGGATCAGGGAATATTTCCCTGGACCAGGCAGGTGATTCAGAATCTACTCCTGGAGATTTTTCTCAACACCTTAGGCACCAGGCTGAGTCATGCAAAGTAGGTTTCTGTTTGGGCCTTTTCACCTTATTGCTGTAATTCAGATCAGCAGTTTTGGGATCTAGAGTAAGGTCAGCACACAAGCTCTCTGATCCCAGCTGTCTGCCTTTCCTGTTGCTTTGTAGCCAAGACCCCAGGTGTATCAGATCTTCTGGGTTGTAGCTGTCTTTTAGCTCTGCCTCTATACTCTGTAGGAGCGTCCAGCCTCTCCCATGAATTTGGGAGTTCTTGCTGGGTCTGCAGGAGCCAGTGCCTGGTGGGCCTGAGACAGTATGGTTTCAGGCCACTGGCAGTATCCAAGGAGGCAGCAGTTTCCACGCCCCTGTATGCCAGGACATTCCCAGGTTGCTTTAGGTCAGCAGATAGACCCTGCAAGTCGACCCACGGCTCCCTATATTATGGGAGGTCCTGTCGCGGGTCCGCAAGAATGGACCCAGCTAGGTTCTGTTATTTGGGGAGTGCCGGGTCAGTGCCAGCAGCCCGGGGCGGGCAGCTGGCGACAATGGTGATTCAGGCCGCTGGCAGGAATCCCCTGTATCTTCTCTTTCCCCCAGTGAAAGCCAGAATGCTCCCAGGTCGTTTTAGGTCAGCAGATAGACCCTGAGAGCAAGACCCAGGGCTCCCAATAACGTGGGTGGTCCCACTGGGCTGTCGGAGCAGACCACGCTGGTTTTTAACTGCCCCTGTTTGCAGGGTCAATCCTTTGTGTCTGGCTTCAGCTTGGGCCCAGGACTTGGACGCGGTCCGCGAGCTACACGCCAGTTCTAGCTGTTTTTGGTGAGACCCACCACCTGTGTTTCCACCCGGGCTAGACAGGTGACCTCCGCAGTTTGGCTTGGTGTGGATGGAGAGGTTCAATGGTGGTTTCACCCTATTCACTGAGACTCCTCAGGCTGGGGGCTCCGGAGAATCCTCTCCTCAAATGGCGAGTTTGGGTTTTATGTGTCCGCTGCAGCTTGGTTGTGGATTCCATTTCAGGGTTTGGGGAGTGCGTTTAGCACCTCTGGGCTGTTGCTTGTCCTGGAGTTAGACCCCCTGGTGGTCTGCGGCATTTGGGGCCCCACTCACCTACAGTTCTCAAAATCCAGCAGTCTGTGGCTCCCTTCACGTCCCTGGTCTCCTCAGAGTAGATCAGCTATGGTGCCTACTGGTCGACGCCATCTTGGAATCCCCGAGTTTCTGATTCTTGTGCCTTCTCTCGGTGCACTTTTCCTTCTCTTGGCTTACCTTGCCTAACTTTGATGTAACTTGCTTGTTGGTTTATGTTATTATATTTTATTTTGTTATGTTTGGTTGGTATATCTCAGAAGCCTGTTCTTTCCTAATGAGATACAGAAAGGAAGTGGATGCAGAGGGGAGAGGACGTGCTAGGAACTGGGAATGGAGGGAGTGAAACTGTAATCACAATGTATTGTATGAGAAAAGTATCTATTTTCAGCAAAGCAGGGGCATGTGATGACCAGCAAATGTTGAAAAGATAACAATATTTTAGTTAATAAATGTTCATGAAAGATGTTAGTGAAAGATACTGGAATCCCATCTACACATTGCTTTGAAGCCTTTCCAGCATTTCTGCAGATCTTACATGAGAACCAACAAGTACCTCACATTTCCTAAGTACTCATGAGCTTTCTGTTCATTATACTGCACAACTTGCCTTAGCTGCTCTGTTGTTGTTATTGTTGTTGCTGTTTTTAAATTAAATGTTTATGGGTGTTTCTGTCTGTCTTTATGTCAGTCTACTACATGTTTAGTTGGTGCCCACGGAGGCCAGGAAAAAAAAAAGCATCAGATCCCCTGATCTCCTAGAAGTGGTGTTGGAGACAGTCATGTGGTACTAGGATTCAAACAAAGGTCTTCCGGAAAGGCAGCCAATGCTTTTAACTGCTGGGCCATCTCTCTAGCTCCTCATCAGCTGTTTTTAAAAGACCTATAAATTCAAACCAAAAGCACTAGAGAATATTCGAATCAGCATTTTTCTTGATGGGGCAGCTGGAAAAACAAAAGATGTGCAATGAAGCATTGGCACCCATTTAAGTTACTGGTAAGCGTTGTGTCCCTGAGTATAAGAAGCCCTACTGCCTCCTAGGTACACACAGATGCATGTGCTCATGAGAGAACTAAGAACACATGCAAAAACACTGATGTCAAATAACAAAAAACAAAAAAACAAAAACCCAAACACTGATGTCCTAGTGAGGGTTAAGAAAAGCCCATTATATCTGAAATCAGAAAGCAATTTTGTTTTTATAAATAAGCTTTCAAACTGAATGTATATGATGCTTGTTAATATCATTTGGAGTGAAAATTAATTCAGAAAACCATTTATCAAAGACAAGTTTTGAATGATAATAATATGCATGCATTTATATATTTATGAAATGCGAATGCATAGATGTGCTTATTTTGGAAACAGCTAATAAAAGATCAATTAGTAGTGTCAACTATAATTTTCTAATTATTTCCACTTGTGTTTATTCTATTTTGTATGTAGTCCTGGGGATTAAACCTCAGGCCTTGCATATGCTAGGCTTAACTAGTATTCTATAACTGAGTCACATATCCATCCCTTTAGTTGGCGGAGGGTTTTACCCTTTTCTTTTTAGACAGGGTCTCACTACACATCCCACAGTGGCCTTGAATTTGCTCTGTAGCCCTAGTAGACTTTTTACCCATGATACCCCTGTCACAGCATCCTGGGTGCCTGCAATAGCAGTACTGTATCACCAGATGGACTTGCTTATTCTTTAATGAATTATTTCACATTTAGTTTTTACTGTTATTGATAGCATTTGTAGATTTACTGATTCCTACCTTACCTCTCCTAAGTGAATTCTAGACTAATTTTGCTGCTAACCATGGTATCATGAGCATTCAGTATCCTAACTACATTATTCTATATACAGAACCTATGGCAGCTACCATGGAACAATATTATCTATGGAAAGAAATTCAAAGACATTCAAATATGACGCTGAGTGTAGCAGCACCCCCCCTGTCATCACAGTATTCAGGAGCCCAATGCAGACATATGATGAATACGAGGACAACTTATCTCAAAATAGCAACTGCAAGTGGTAATATGATATGAGGGAAATTGTGTGAGATTTAGATTCCGATGTATCAGATTGAATTTTTCATTTGGGGGATTTGTGGACTTATCTCAGGAACATGGCTTCAAGTGGCTAATATCTAAAACTTTAATCTTTTTTAAAAAAATTAAGTTAGTGTTTTTATTGTAATTGGGGAAGATAATATTTGCTGAAATTATAGCTTGGAGCCAGGCCGACAACAGTTGATCAATGTGTTTAGTTACCACCATTCATAGGACATCTCATTCTACCTTGTTGTTAGTATTAATTAGGTGGCAGATAATTATTTCAAAGCATATTAGACCACTGACTTTCAAATCCCTGGATTCACTCCTTACTGTAGAGTGGGGAAACTGTGACCTATCCCTGCTGAATTCCTCACCTTCTAAAGCTGCTTTGAGGACTGATTGGTTACTACAAAGAAAAAAAAGAGTTCTTTGGACGGTTCACGTCACATGAATGCATTTGTTGTCAGGGGTTTCAGTTGGGGGACTGAAAACAAAGGGCTAGAGTGAGAGCAGTTTAGAATGGTGGAGCCATCTTTATCTCCATGGTGGCTATATAATAGTTGACAGTTTTCAAAACACATACAAGATGAATCTTATTTCCTGTAAAATATGCTTTAAAAACAAAAGAAGAGGATAAGATAGTTAACAAGAAGAGAGATGCTTTAAGGGCTGGGGACATGGGCCAACAGTTAAGATTTTCTGTGCATAAGAACACTGTTGCCTGCCTTTAGATCCCTTTCCCCTAACTGGGCTTTGTCTACCCTCAGTACAAGATGCACCTGACCTCAATAGAAGAAAATGTACCTTAGTCCTACTACAACTTGATATGCCAAGGCAGGTTGATATCTGTGGAAGTTCTCCCCTTCTCTGAGAAGAAAGGCACGGGGCAAAGGGAGGGGATGAGACAGGGAATGAGAGAAGAGAAGGGAGAGGAAGATCCAATCAGGATGTAAAGTAAATAAATGAATGAATGAAAAAAGGCTTCCTGTACAAGCAAGAGGACCAGGGTAGATCCCAGAAATCACATAAACACTAGGTGGACATGACAGCTCATCTGTAATGCTACCCTGGGAAGGCTGGGACAAGGAATTCTACGTGCAACCTGGCTAGAAAGACTAGCCATGTTGGTTAGATATGGGTTTGAGTGAGAGAGTCTGCCTCAAAAAGATGAAGAAGAAGAGAAGGAGGAGGAGGAGGAGGAGGAGGAGGAGGAGGTGCAGATTAACTAAAGAAGATTCTTGATAACATTGGGCCTCCTTGTACATTCATACCTTTGAATATCTACACAGATTCAAACATGCACACAACACATACATGCATGCATGTCACATATGAAGAGAAGAAAAAGTCATAAAAATAATTTGTAGTGTCAATTACATGGTACACCTATAAATTGCTTAACAGTAAGCAACAAGGCTGTATTAATTATGATCATGTTGATTGTCAGCTGGATGGCTGGGCTCGCTTCTGGTTCTTTTTTTTCTTTTTTTCTGCTTCTGGTTCATCACTCACTGATCACATAAACCTTAGGATTTCTTTATTCATTCCAGTGCTTAAAATTTCTTATGTTTAAAAAGAAACAAATAATACTACTTCAGAAGGATTGAGGTCATATTAATATATTACATAGTCATTAAATATTAATACAATATATTGCCATATATTATTTTAATATAAATATCATATGTATGAAGATAAATGGATAGATATAAATATGAAATAAAATTCTTAGAAACAAAGTATTAAATAAATGACAGATGTTGATATTATTTAGAAATAAAAAAGCATGATTTCATTGATATATTATTAAAATTATAGTATGAAAAAATTAAGCTTGTCCCACAAAGAAAATGAATTACTTTATTAATAATAATTACAATAATAAAATAGATAACTTTGCATATCATTTGTGCGGGATGAGACTTACTTTCCATATTGGCTTCCATACAGAAATGTGTTAGAAGTTAAAATATAGATTTATATCTGAACAATAACTTAGAAGATGAAGAAAAATACCTTATGCTTGGAAGAAAGTCATCCCTAACCTTTGGAAAAGTATTGAAGACACAAGACAAAAGTGATTTCTGTAGCTTTAGTCCAAATTTAAGCATTAAAGGTGATTGGAACACTGAGAACTTAATCCCTCTCCAGACATCCTGTACCAATGCGCTCTAAGTGCTGGGATTAGAAAGCTAGATTAAGAATGTAACATTTATATAATTCCTTATTTTGTCATGGTTCTTCTTGCTGTAGGTAGGTTATTGTATAAAGGTATAACAATATAAATGTATATATAAGATATTTAATAAAAATTAAAAATAAAGTCAAACCACAAAAAATAAAATAAAATCTAAAAGGAAAAATAAAGAAAGAAAGAAAGAAAGCCATATTAACTGATTGACCAACTGAAACATGAACGCTTTCCCTCTAAATAAGAAGCACCGTTATGCATGCACCCATTAACATGACAAACATGGATCGAACTTCATTAATCCTATAGGATTCTGCAGGGCTTATCTTAACATTAAGGGAATTGGTGGCTCCAGTATTTAGAATTAAGCTCTGAACTACAATAAAGAACAAGTAAAAAAAAAAACGAGACTCCACAAACAAATGGAATGCTTCTTTCAGATTGGACGTGGGAAAGCAGCCACTACACTTTCAGTGCCAAGAAGCCAAGCAACAGGAAAATGCTCCAGCTGCACTGGTATTGAAAACTGGCTGTGGAATGAATCTTTCCAGGCATACTAAAACTTCTGGCCCAGCCATACCAGTAAAAGGATGTGGACACTGAAGTCTTGTCTCATGAGAATCTGCACTCTAGAAGGAGAATGAATTCCCCAACATGACACAAGGTGCCTTTGGATTCTCTCACTCATTCCCACACGATTGTGGAGAACACTGACTGTTCTCAGTCAGAGGCCAGGCGTCTTCTGCAATTACTCTCCACTTTTTTTTTTTTTTTTTTTTTTTTTGAGGCAGGATCTCTCAAATACCCTTCATATCTCAGTGGTTCATGTGTAGTTCTTTGAATGCAGGGCAAGCACTACCGAGAACTCAGCATCTGGGATCAGATGAGTTGGGCAGCAAATGGATGGGGTCAGAATGTGAAGCCACGCACTTGCAGAAGATGGTACAAAAAGGGCACACAAGAAAGCAGAGGATGGGTAAAAGACTGGAAATACGAGATCTGGCCATTTCTGTCAATCACAGTGGAGAGGCTATTACTAGTGGTCCTATAAGGCCAAGAAAAATACATGGCTCTTAATGTGAAACACAATTCTCCAGGGGCTATAGAACTAGGAAAGCACAGGATTGGGTCCTCTGAAACTTTGAATGTGTATACCTATTTTCCTGAAAATTAGCAGATGTGGGCAAGAGGCATGAGTCACACAAACAAATCTGGAATTTGAGGAAAGTTCAGATTGATGTGTTTTGGAATTGTTGTACAAGTTAGTAAAATATCTTTTAGATCTAAAATGACCTTAGGTAGTGCACTGCATTCCTTGCACACCTAAAAGTGTTGTTAATTTTGTTTCCTCGAGAAATAAGTTGTTTTCATCTCCCTTAAGCAGAACTCATCAATTCTTTCCACCCACTACATTATTGATCTCCATGAAGGCTCTCAGTCAGGATTAAGCACTTCATAGATTACAGTGCACCTCTGTTACAAGTTGTGACATATGTGTCAGTCTGTTTGTAGCCTGTTTGCTTATATCACTGCTTCCTGGGGGAGTACATAGAACTTCAGGGTCCACTGAAGCAAGGCTTTTCAATACCAGGTAAAAACACTCACAAAAGAAGAAAGTTAAAACATGTTCTAACCTATTAACAGTGGAAACAAAACAAATTCTACTGTTTTAGGTTTTATAATTGTCTTTGCAATACAGCATATTCTATATCTAGGATAGGTCATTAAAATTATAAGGCCAATATACATATCTTCTCATTTCACTTATGTATTCTCATCACGGCATTTAGACTCATATCTGTCTTGGGGGGTGGTTTGTCTTGAGATCTACATAGGACTATATCTATTCTTTGAGAAATTAGCTCTCTATGGAGATAATATGTGTTTATTTAACATTCTACAAAAATTTAGTTCTGCTTATTCTGATCACCATCCTGAATATTTCATTATTTTAATATTCTCTATTCATAAAATCGTAAGTAACAAAACGCTAAACAGACTGGAGGCCCAATCCTTGCTTCAGACATGATTGCAAGGACTCAGTAGTCTATATTTACTCACAGTTTTCCATAGCCTCAAGGAGAGTGCATAAAAATCTTTGAGAAGGCAAGCCAGTCATTATTTGTAACATTTATAAAATATTTTAACTGAAGAAAAATAGAAGAGAAAGGATAAAGTGATTTGCCTTCCTAAATAAAATCAACGTTATATTCCATTGTCTGTTGCTTTTACATCTCTCAAATTTGGAAATAAAACATATAAAACATCAGAGTCACTTGTCATCTTAATATAACCTTTATATGTTTTTTTGTTGTGTTTAAAAATTGTTGTTGTGAATGCTTGAGGCTTAGAATATGATGTTACAGAATTCACATAGAAGCTGCAGTAAGGTAATATATTTAGCTTTTTACATCAGCATTCTTGCAAGTGGAAAGATGTGACCACAAATGTCCAAAGCCATATAATTGTATTAACCATAAATCAATGATGTATACCTTAAATAAAGATTGACCTTTTCTTTTTTTTTCTTTTTTTTTTTTTAATTAATTTATTCTTGTTACATCTCTATGGTTATCCCATCCCTTGTATCCTCCCATTCTCCCCTCCCTCCCATTTTCCCCTTATTCCTCTCCCCTATGACTGTGACTGAGGGGGATTACCTCCCCCTGTATATGCTCATAGGGTATCAAGTCTCTTCTTGGTAGCCTGCTGTCCTTCCTCTGAGTGCCACCAGGTCTCCCCCTCCAGGGGACATGGTCAAATGTGAGGCACTTCAAATGGTATGTACTCACTTATATCTGCATACTAGCCCAATGGGCATGTCCCACGAAAGCCTTCACTTACCAGGAAACTGGGACAGAGGGGAGGACATCCTATTGGGACTCTAGATGAGAGAAGCATGGGAGAATAGCAATGTAGAAGGATCCAGTGGGTCCTAGAAACCTACAAGTAGAACATTATGATAGGCAGATTTGGGTCATGGGGTCCCGCTCAAACTAAGGCACCAGCCAAGGACAATACAGGCCGTAAACTTTAAACCCCTACCCAGATCTAGCCAAGATTGACCATTTCTTATCAAGGCAAATGCTCAGAACTGTAACTCAGAAGCTTCTCAGATTATGTTTTCATTACCTACACCAGCTCACCCTACATAGCTGCTGTTGTTACATCCCTGAACACACATCCTGCATTTTCCTCCTGTCCTTTCAGCTGTCCCTCACTGTCATCATTTCAGCCTCTGAATGGGTTCTTTGCTTGCATCCACCTGTGAGTGAGACTATGTGATATTTTGTTTCTGTGCTTGGCTCCCTTCATTCAAGCCCGTTCGTGTTCGGGAAATAGGAGAATCTCTGTTCTAAGCTGAAAATATCCCACTTTCCCTTTGTACTATGTTTTCTTTATCTATCTACCCATCAACAGACATCCAAGTGGTTTTTAACCCCTTGTCTACTATGGATAACACTACTCTAAATATAGAACTCAGATATTCTGACAAAGCTGTGCTTTCACCTCCTCTGAGTAGATACCCAGAGGAACTGATGAGCAATATTCTGGTTTATTTTCTATTTTCATAATGTCTGCAGCAGTGTACAACCCACCAACATTAGAAATTTGCCCTTTCCTCTACACACACTGTCACATTTATTGTTTCTTACCTTTTATACTAGCCATTATTATTGGAATGTGACAATTAACATTGAGCACAGTATCATGCATACACTAGACATATTTTTATCTTCTTTGGAGAATGGCTTTTTGGAGTGTGTATCTATTTTTTAGCTGAATTGCTTAGTATCCTGCAATTTGGTTGTAAGAATGCCTTACTAATTTTGTGTATTATCCCTTTGTGATAAATTTGGTTTTTTAAATATTTTTCAATCTTTATGTAGCATTTTGATTTTATGCTTTATTTTCTTTGCTATGAAGAAGATGCTTAGTTTAATGGTGTCCTGATAATTTAATTTTGCAAGCCCATATGTTTTATATAATTCTAAAAATTCCTTAGCGAAACAGAACAAAGCCCAAAAGATTTTCCCCTATGTTCTAATAGCTTTTCTTTAGACAGGGTTTCTCTGTGTAACAGTGTTCTGGTACCTTTATGGTTTCCTGCCTCACTTTCAATGTTTTTATCCACGTTTCGGTAGATCCATGACTGTTGTAAGATAAAATTAACCTTCATTCTTTGCATGTACAATGTGCTGAGGAATCTATCCTTTTCCACATGGTATCTTTAGATGGAGGGAGCTTGGGCTGTTTGAATCTTCTGTTTTGAGGTCAACATGTCTGGTTCATGCTTGCTATCTTAAACTTTATAATACAATTTTCATCCATGAAGTCTGATGGCTCCAATTTTTCTTTTTTTTCAGTATTACTCTGAGATACTTTGAAGTTCTGTCTCACTTCATACAAGTTTTGGTATTGTTTCTCTATTTCTGTGAAGAATGTTATTGGAATTTTTAAAGGATCACCTTAAATCTATAATCTCTTCAGGTAATGTAAAAGTTTAACTACATCATCTTCCGACCTATAAGTATGAGACGCCTTTGCTATTGTCTCTATTTCCTCTCATTTCTTTCAGTGGTGTTTTATAATTTTCGGTGTATAAAACTTTTACCTAACTGGTTAACTTTATTCCTAAATTGTATAGTCCTGCTATGTTATACACAAATAGAGACAGGTAAACGTTTTCATGTTCTGATTCTTATGTCTTCCATTTCTCTTTTCTTGTCTGATTCCCTGTACCACTACTTCCAGTACAGTGTGCAATAGAAGCAGTGAGAGTAGGCATGGGCCTTAGTGGAAAAGCTTTCCGTCTGCCTACACTAGTTATAATATTCATCATGAGATTTTTATACAGGCCTTTAACACGTTGAGGAACTGACTTTGGCTTTGTATATCTAAACTTAAAATAGCTGGGTCTTTTACCAATAAGGATGCTAAATTATTTTGACTTCATACTCTTAAATGGTTTATTTTGGGTATTTTTAAATGGAAAATGACATATTGGAATGAAACTATAATCTTTTTTTTGTCAAAAATTATCTGGTTTGGGCATTGAATCCATGCGTTCTAGGTGAATCTTTTAATTATAGACAACTCTGGAATTTACTCACTCTGATACTGTTTTGATATCTTTGAGTTTTGTGTTTTGATTCTGGCTACTGCCTATGAAATTTTAAACATATAGTTTTATCCATTAATTCCACAAACATGGAATTTGATGTTTGATGAAACAGTCCACCAATGTGTCAAATCCCATGGGCACAAAGAAAAAAAGGTTTCATCTAAAAACCTGATGAATCTAGTAGGAGGACCAGATGCATGGTTGGCTGCTTGTAACAATACTGTAGCTTAATGCTAAAAAGCTTGATGTTAGCATCCATGGTTCCATATTATTAAAACTCTGCTTGCATCATCAATGAGACACAAGAAAGAATACTTTTCAGGCGAGTAGAAATTATACTAAGGGCAAGTTGTAGACCAATTTTGTTACAAATTCCACCTTACCAAATCAAAACTATCTCAAAATAGCCATCCAGCCTGTATCTTTTAACTCAATGACATCCCTGTGTTCTGTTCTAACCACTCTGAAAAGCATTTCACATGAGAGCCATACTAAAAGGAAACACAATTATATTTTAATGATGGGTCTAATGAACTTGTGAGTAAAATTATAAAAAGTGAGATGGGAACAAACGGACCAAATGGGCATGTTGGCGGCTTCAGTCCTAGTGGACAGGCTGGGTCCCACTACTTGATTCTCACAGCGGGACTCAGTCCATACAAGTCTTGCAGGATATTTGTTATGCTGAGTCCCCTGCGTTTCATTAAGAAATAGAGAAATGGATTTCCAGCATTACTTACACCTATTCACAACGCATCTTCCATGTATTTAACAGGCACTTGAAGCACTTGTACAGAATTTCTAGAGTATGAAGCCCTCATTAAAACCTTTCAAGTGCCAGCTAACAGCTCCAGGATTATGGGATTAATTTAATGTATTCATGCACACACAGAGATATATAACACTGAAGTTTCTAAATTACCCTGCGACCAATAATAATCATTTTGATAATAATAAAATAATAGTCTAAGTATTATAATAATAAGCATGCATGAAGAATTCCAAGATATAATCATAGTAATTTGTCTTCTTCTGTTTAATTAGGGCAATTTCATCTTACAAAGGAGAACAACGGCACTGGCACTTTCTCATTTCTAGGAGAAAAAATAAGGACTATTTGTTCAAGTACAAATATTCCCAAATAGCACAGACCACATTCATACAGACACCAACAAGCACTGACTGCTAATACAAAAGTATTAGTAACATGGAAAAGGTGTCCTGGTTGCCTCAAAGCCATGCCTATTTTTGGAAGTGGGATTATCTTTGGAGAAGAGAGTGGGAATAACTTTGCAAAGATACATCCATGAAGAAAAGATTTGTACTGTCAAACCCATTTGTGATTAGTCACTTTCTAACTGTGGCTTAGAAATAAAACCTGTCACCAAAAGAGTTTAATTTTTCTTTCTGCAAACCCGAATTAATCCTCTGTGACTCATCGTCATAACACAGGCCCAAATTATCCCATCTCCACCAGTTTATTATGTTAACAGGGAACCCTCTGTTCCTTTTCAGATTTCAAATCCACTTGTAAGTCTTGCCTTGCTGGGGCAAGAGGCAGGCTTTGGAGTCATTTGCCCACTTTGTGTTTATCAAATGGCTGATGACAAAAAATAAGTTCCTCAAGAAGAAATGGCATCTTCTTGGGAAATTGCTGCAGGGGAAGAGAGTAGGTAAAATTATGATTTTAAAAAATGCCCTGTTTTATGACTCCCTTCAGAAGGCTGGGACTTCAAGTGTACTTCAGAAATTGGGTACAAATCCCAAAGTTGCTGACATGGAAGTACCAAATATTCCTTGATATGTTTCATTTACCTTAAGCTGTCAATCAACTCACAGTCTTTTTTTTTTCACATGTGAAAAGCAGAAACCCCAGATTTTGAAAGGTAAAGTAAGTAAATAGTACATAATTTGAGACATGGAGCTTAAGAACTCGGAAGGACATAGGGGGCTCAGTACTAATGGGAACCTCAGAAACAGTGTAGGTTGTTGATGCTCAAAAGAGTCGCATTTTCAGTGACAAGTTTGAAAATCCCTATTTGCTCATCAAACCTATGCATTTTCCTTCACATCATCTAAGACATAGAAATGTTAATTGTAATTTTTTTAAACAACTATTGTAATTTTCCTGATTTTTTTTTTTTTTTGCTCATAAAATAGTGTTGACTAAGTCAACCATAGACTAGGGAGCCAACCTCAGCAATTCTAGAATAAGGCATATGTATGTGCTGCATGCAAGCCATGAGAAGGGTGCAAGATTACATCCAAATCCGTTAAGAAATGGACGAGCCGACAGAGATCCCCGGCCATAGAAGTAGTTTATAGTAAACAAACAAACAAACAAACAAACAAGCAGTCACTGGGCCCAAAATGCTTTGTGGACCACATTAAAAAATTAGTGACAGCCTCAAGTTAACTATTACTAAAAACTCTTCTCATATTTCTGATTAATGACTTGTGTCTCAAAAGACAATTACCTTCTACCCTGTGTTTATCTTTCACACGAGCCATACTCCACATTCACAGACACAGCTCTTTATTTTAAGAAATCCACATTACAAGTATGTTCTTCTTAGCCTTGTGTCTTGTCCAGGAACTCCCTTCTTCTTTTCTGGGCCCAGATGACTAGCTGGTAAACGTTGAAGCCTTTACTCTGCATTTTCAATTATTTTTTCCTATTCTTTTCTTCTGTGGTTCTTACCCATGAAAGAACTAATCCCATTCAATTTGAAGCTTCATTGGTGCTCATGACTGGTTGTGGAAGACTAAAATTGACTTGCAATTATAGTGGCAAATTGAAACTATATGCAACTAATCTGTGACACAACTCCTACACACAAGGCTCAGAGAACATCCCAGAAGATGGGATGGAAAGATATTAAAAGCCAGAGGGCAAAGGGAAGTGCTGAGAAGTAATGTCTTCTGAACAGGACCGGGTTGTTTCACCCATGAAGTCTCAGTATGGTTGCATACACTGCTCATGGTCATGCCAGTCAACATGCTAGTGGGAATGGGAGAAAAGTTTACAAGGCCCCGCCCATAATTGAAGAATTTCAGGCAATGATTGGCTGCTGAGGGAGAGAGTATTAGTTTTCTTTTGAGTGGAGTACCCTGATAAGTTTTCTATGCCCAAGTATTCAACTCTAAACCCTAAACACTAATTGGACTCAATAAATTACACACACACACACACACACACACACACACACACACACACAGAGTGAGAAGATACAGGCAAGTTATCTTTGTGGTTCTTAGAGAACTTTAAGAAGGGAGACAAAACCAGAGAGGTGACCAATGACTAAAATGTAGCCCTGAGAGGTTTTGTTAGAAGGAAATACTAAGTGCCATAACCCTGAGAACTTAACTTCAACAGTTTCCAATTCCAATCACCAAGCAAACTTTGGACGATCTCCCGATCTAGCCCTGGACACACTTGCTATGCAGGTAAATTAAGCCTCTGCATCCCTGGCACCCAGGTCAGAACACAGCCAAAGAAACCAAGCAGTTCACTCTGCAAGTGGGCTTTTGTGATCTAAACAACCTTGGATCATAGCCCAAAAGAAAATTGGAGAATGTTGAAGTCATTACCTCAGTTTAATTTATGACAAAACCAAGATGCATAAAGAACAAAAACAATGGCACAGGATCAAAGATTATATCCCCAAGGTCCCGATTTCTGCTCTACTGTGTAGCTTGGCCTCACGAACTCTATCAGTAACTCAAGGATGTATTTGCATATTTCATTGTCGAGCTGTTAATATATTCATCTTCTGGAGCTCAGTTTTTCTAAGGGAGCCTAATTCCTTCTTTTGAATTTCTCCTCATTACCACAGACTCAGCAGGCTCAGAGCTTCCTATTGCTCTGTGAGCCACACTCTCAAAGCACACATCCTCCCATTCAGTACATTCTTTAAATAATTACAGGTCTCTTTTATAATAAACTCTTCCCAACATGTTACCAGTCGACATTTTTATCTTCTTTTGGTTCTGCCTTTAAGGTTGTTTCACCAATGCTAATTATAAAGAAAATGATAAGGTCAGACCGCTTTTTTTCCCCACTCACAGCAGCTTGGAAGACGAATTGTAGCTTTCTGCTTTCTTATTGTGCAGGTAATGATGTAGTCATTGTGGCAAAGTCTTCACAGACAGCCAAAATTATGTGCTTTTTGCAGAAGTACTAATTATCTCTTCTTGATCAAGAAAAAGAATACTAAACTGGCTTCCAGCTACACAGTTTAATTTACACCCATATTTTGATGCTGGCAAGAAGCCTGAGCTATTTTAGGTTACCTTATTTTTTGCCTAGGAAGTAAAAATAATATAAAAAATATTATTAAGAAATGCTTAAGACAGCTAATACATATGATTGATTATAGAATGTCACTACCTGTTAAGCTACAGTGTAGATGTAAATGCAGAGATGGGGAGAAAACCAGAAGACACAAGATGGACGGCCAACAGTATCCAACTTGAGTAATGTGAGCTAATTCAATCTATTTTGGACATGCTGAGTTAACTCTGTTATTAAATGACTATTTGCACTTCCAGGAAAGGAACAAACTATATATTTTTGAGACATAAAAACTACATCATTCCCTGGCAACCCCCAAAAGAACAATGTTTTCATCGTGTTCCTTTCATTTGCTGATTTATAGTCACACAGAGTTGTGGCCAGAATTGTTCTCAATTGCAGGCTACTTCTTCTAAACTTTGTTGCTTTTAATGATACTTTGTAATTTTTTGACAACATATTTAGCTGTGAATGAGTTTTTAATTATATTCTTACAGGGGAAACACTGATATGTAACCTTAACTTATACATTTTACCTCAAAGCAATGATTTGATGGAACTTATATTTATAAATGATGACAAGAAGAAAAAGAACTTAAAAAACAAAACAGATCACTGTCAATAGAGATAAAATGAATAGAGAAATGATCTTATCTACATTTATATGTTAGATGCTCTGGGTTTTTTGTTTGTTTGTTTTTTGTTGTTAATCACAGTCATATTTCTCTTTGATTTCAACATATGGACATTTTCAAAATACACACAAAAAGGAATCTTGCCATTATTTCCAACGTATAGACTCCAGAAGATAACAGTTCCACACTTATCGTCCTTCCTTTTTCCCCATGATCTTATTTATGCAGACATATACGCATCCATAAAATGTTGCTGAGGTGTTTAATGAGCCCATAGCAAGATCAAAGGATTACTGAGGCATTCAGTCTACAGCAGCCTGCATATAAGCACTTCTGAGCTTAGAAATAATGACAATATAAAAGTAAGCTATGGAGCTAGAACTAAAATTCAAGTCTTCAGGCTCCCAAGCACAAGTTCCTTTTTCTTTAAAACATCCTGTCCTGTGACCTTGGCCAAGACACTACGCTTTTTTTTTTTTTAATCTCTCTGTTTCCTTTTTAAAATTAGTTTAATAATATTACCCCAAACTTGCTCACTTGGATAGTTTTGACATACAATTCACATTCATGTGACAGTGTAATATAAATGTAAATGCACTATGATTTTAAAAATAATTTAAAAACAACATAGAATATTATAAAGTGGGCCCCAACGTGCCCACTACTTTGGGGATCATACTGTCCCCTTATCTGATAATAATCATATAAGAACATTTGAAAAAAAATCTCTACGGAGAAAAAAAGTGACCGACTCGTTGATGTGACACTTGGCTCATGCTCTAGGCCCAGATGCACTAGTAAGAACTTGTGTTCTTCCCTTGAACCTGGGCTGGGTGCTGCTACTGCAATGAGCCAGCAGAGGGCGCCTCATCTAGTGGCTGCACCAGATCCCTCACATCACATGTAAGCAGCACGTGACAGCACCTACATATCTATGTCATGGTCGGCTATCCTCTCCCCTTGCATTTTTGTTAATGCTAAAGAGTAAGATAACACAGGACGCCAGAATATGTGGACCTCAGAAGTGAAAGGGAGACGACATCTTGTGGGGGTGAAGCTTGGCCAATGGAAGACAATTACTATCCCCTAGTTCTGGTGCTGCCCACTGCCTGGATGGGTATTTGCTTGGGCAGAAACCTCTAGTGCTCTTTTTGTGAGGCTAGGTTAAGGCACAGCCAGCTGTGATTCATTTGCATTTGCAGCTCCTGTTTACCCACCCCACTTTCCTTTCCCCTCAGCTTGGGCTGCACTCATAACATATAGCATCTATATGGGCTTTAGGGATTTTCTTCTAGGAAATCTAGGGGTGACAACATCCAATAAGAAAAAAAAGCACAAAAGAGGTGACTAAGGGCTTGGTTGAAGATAGAACTTACAAATTTATATTCAGAATTACATATCTGTTTCAGTATCCCAAAGACAGGATGAGTCAAGAGAAAAGGTTGTGAGTTCATTTACTAATTTAACAGATCAAGTTTTACTGGATGAGACATCAAGGATTTTCATACATAAGAGTAACATCCCACTGGGCTCTAGCTCGTCCTTCCTGAGGAGATATCAAGTTGAGGCAATCCAAAATGCAGATGAAGTAGTATTTGTGAAGAATAGGAAGAAAAGTAAATAATAACTAAGTTAGGCTAAAGGAACTAAAGATCTAGGTGTGATAAGATCCAAGCTATAAAATGGAGAAAATATACCTGTTCAATGGGGGAATCGTGAGAATATAATTTTGATATCAAGCTACTGTGAGAACAGCTAACTTCAAAATTACACCACAGGTGAAGTCTATTCTCTTTTTTTTGTTGTTGTTGTTGTTTTGTTTTGTTTGTTTGTTTTGTTTTTTGTTTTTGTTTTTGTTTTTCGAGACAGGGTTTCTCTGTGTAGCCTTGACTGTCCTGGACTCACTTTGTAGACCAGGCTGGCCTTGAACTCACAGCAATCCGCCTGCCTCTGCCTCCAGAGTGCTGGGACTAAAGGCCTGTGCCACCACCGCCCAGCACAGGGTGAAGTCTATCTTCATGAGAGCCCTGAGAGGAAGAATTCAGAGAACAAGCAATGTGAATGGGAAATTTACAGCATAAGGCTGTCTCTGACAGTCTTAAAATAGGCTGAGCTAAAGTAACCTGCACAAGAAGAAAGGAGCTAAACTCACCAATGGCCCAAAATGATGACATGCATATGTACAGCAATGCATTTCGCAGACTTCAAACAGATTAAAAATCGCTTAACCAAAACCCTGCTGTAAACTGCTTGCCAGGGTGAAAAGTGAGAAAAATAGGGAGAGATACCATACAGAAATTAGAGAGAGTCGGGGATAAATTTTTATAAAACAAAGCAGAAGACTTTTGGTGTACGTCGGATAAACACAGTTAGTATTTAGAGTGGGAAAGACATGGGGGAGTGTACTTACAGAGCACTGTGTGCTGCAAGTGATGAGAGATGCAGGCGGTGATGGCTACCATTGTGAAAATGGTGGGGGAGGCTTTCCTAATCATTACTAATGCATACAGGATTGATGCTACTACGTTGCCTAATTGTTTCATTTGCTATTAAGAAAGGCTCCAAGATCCCTTTTTATTACACAGATGTTTACAAGATAACACACAGGATGATGCAACTGGAACTTGCTACGTAGCCACTCATGATTCTCCTGACTGAGTCTGCATAGTGCTGGGATTACAGATGTGTGCCTCCATGTCCAACGTGGTATGCCATATCTTAATTAGAGGCCAGAAGCATTTCCAGTAAGTATTACATATTTCCATGTTTAGCTCCACACAGCCATGTCCTTTTGCACCATCCCATCAACCTGGTGAAGAAGCATTCCTGAAGAATCTGGAATGGAATGGAGGGGAAGAGCTATAGCAACAGGAGTCTCTGGGACTGGCGTATAAACACTCAGACACATCGCTGAACTGGTAATTTGTGGTGACCTCTCAGTGGTCTCTGGAAGATATCCTAAGTACTGAAGAAAACCCTGGGGTTTGTGCCCTGCATCTGGGACCCTTCGGTTATCACAAAGCTCACAGTGCAGGTGAGCACTCTCACAGCCCGCCCTGCCCTTCTCTTTCCCACCACTTGACAGTGTTTGAAAGCATTTGATTCTCTCTGCGTTGAATGCCATCGTGCTAGAAAACCCTAGTGTGAGTGCTGCTTTTAGGACACAACTCTTATGGATACACGTTTCTTCTTTCAAAAAACCAGCTTAACCTGGAAACTGGTTGTTGTTAGTATAAGAGTATGTGTTTTCAAAAAAAAAAAAAATTCCATTAACTACAGGGTACTTTTACTTCCTCAAATGAAAATGCCAGAGAGTGAACATAAAAATAAGGTACCTCAGAAACATAAAAGTTATATTATCAGAACATGTTGATACTCTTTTCTCGCTATTATCAAACCAAATGAATTAATAATATACTTAGTTCCTTGGGGAAAGTCCAACTTTATACTTTGGACCTGACTGCTTAGCTGTATAACTTAATAGAAACCATAAAATACTGGAACGGGTGCTTTTGCAATAGGTGACAGGGAAGCAGTTAATGGCTACTCTGGCTTAAAGGAAGCACTCTCCTCTTTGTAGGGAACACTGCTGTATTCCGGATGGAGCTGCATAGCCAAGTGGATGTTAGGACTACAGTGAAACCCATTAGTTAATGCTATAATCATCCTGGCAAGCTGGGCATAACTGTAATTCATTTCTATTACTTAAACTGAAAATTATCAAATTATCCTTTAAGCATTTAATTTCTCTCATCTTCCAATTAGGAAAAAAATAATATTTTTATTTCTGTTTCTGATATTTAAGAGGAAAGAAAAGATATAAGTTTAAAAGCACTTTTAATTTATTTTGTAATCAGTATAAAATTTTATACACTAAAATATATATTATTTTATATATTTTAGACTTTTAAATTTTTATTTTTATTTTTTATATATTTCAATCCTATTTTTCCCTTCTCCCCAAACTCCTTCCTTCCAGATTGACCCCAATCTCTACATGTGACCTACTTCATGTTCTCTCTCAAATAAATGTATAAATAGATAGATAGATAGATAGATAAATTAGATAGATAAGTATATAGATAAATAAATAGATATATAATAAGTAAAACCTAAACAACAAAAGAAGACAAAAGTATCGAGACAAAAAAACCCACAAAAATTATGGAGTGCATTTTGTGTTGCCAAGTACTGCTGGTCATGAGGTCTTCCCAGGAGTGATATAATTAGTGTCTCTCCAATGGAGAAGCTTATTTTCTCATTTCCAGCAGGTATCAATTGCAAATGGCTTCTTGGTTAGGAGTAGGATTCTGTTCACTTCCCCACTTCCATGCTGAGATTATGTCTGGTTTGAACCTGTGCAGGTCTTGTGCATGCTGTCAGTCTCTGTCAGTTGATATGCTTATCAGCCCTATATCTGGAGACACTGTGTTCTTGAAGTTATCTACCACCTATGGCTCTTACAAAAGCACTATTAAAGCTACAGAGAATATAAACAGTTTTGCCATTTCAAAGAAGCTCATCCCATCCAACACAGAGGACTGTACACATGTAATAGCAATACATGACATACCCCTGGCCTCTGGCCTAGTTGCTGTCAAGGTAGACACTGAGGATACTGGCTTAGAAATATTCTTTTTTGTTTTAAAGATCTTCACCAACTCTACCTCTGACAAAGGTCTAATATCCAAAATATATAAAGAACTCAAGAAATTAAGCATCACCAAACCAAATAATCCAATTAAGAAATGGGGCTCAGAACTAAACAGAATTCTCAACAGAGGAATATCAAATGGCTGAGAAACACTTAAAGAAATGCTCAACGTCTTTAGTCATCAGAGAAATGCAAATCAAAACGACTCTGAGATTCCATCTTACACCCATCAGAATGGCTAAGATCAAAAACTCAAGCGACACCACATGCTGGCGAGGATGTGGGGAGAGAGGAACACTCCTTCATTGCTGGTGAGAACGCAAACTTGTATAAGCTCTGTGGAAATCTATCTGGCGCTTTCTCAGAAAGATTCTAAGCTGCATCCTTGGTTCACCCCTTTACTGAATGAACATCGGGCCTAGCTTTAATATTCATTCCTTTCACCCAAGTACATATTATATATATTTAGAGGGTGTGGTAGGCACATCGGATTTTGGGTAAAGACTTGAATAAAACTTTTATTTCTGAGGATGAATCCATATGTATCTAAAGAGACTGAAAAATGTATGCTAATCTTTGAGGGATGTGAGAAGCTGGAAGCCATCAGAGTTGATTCGATGGATAATAGCAAAGTGACTGTGATTATTTTGGTGTTTAGCATAATGACATTTGTATAAGTCTAAAGTTCACCAAAAACTATACATAGAAAGAAGGGAAAGAATTATGCATGTAAGTGTCACAGTTATGTCAGTGTACGGCGTGCTGGGAGGAATGCATCTGCCAGGTCTGATCCAGCATCAGTGTCCAGTTCTTTTGTTCTGCAAATATATAATTTCTCATGAGCATAATACAATTCTAGACTTACAAATGTATGAGGTGTGCTGGATGCACAGAACAATTAATGCTGGTTCTCTGCACTTTGTATGAGCAGAAGTAAGACATCGGCAAATCTTCATTCATGCCATAGAAAGAATGTTGTTTTATAATAAGTCACAAGAAGCATTGAACAATGGTTATCTGAGCACTCCATCAGGAAGAACATTCCGGTAGAACATTTAACATTGAATAAGAATAAGAAAATCGAATTTTCATGTCCAGACTCAGTATGTCAGTCTTCCTTTTCCTCAGCCTCCAGCTCAGGAACTTAGCTCCAACATCTTTTTCACTAAATGTTAAATAAATAAATGAAAGGGTAAATAAAAAGTAGAATCCCTTTTATTATAGCATATCTTACCCAATTTTTCCTCACAGACTCTGAGTCATTTATTGATATCCTAAAGTAAGTATAGTTCTCTTTCAAGAGGTGTCTTGGACAACTTTGACACAACTTACATGTGCCATAGCTAGGTTCAGACTATTTGGAGCCCCCACTGCATACTTAATTGCACATTTTAATTTGATTATATGAAAATAAATCACAAATCCATGATAAACTCTTCAACCACTTCCAATCTGAAATGTAAAAATCATACATTCTTACTACATGAAATTGTACTAATAACACTTATTTAATTAGTTCAACTGGCATTTCCTTCAAAAGGATTGACAGCAAATTCAGTTGAGCATATCTATTTTATATTCTTTATTTAGCTGCTACATCTGTGTTTAAAATTTCACTAGCTAGTTCTCCATTTTAATTAAGTTCTTCCATGTCACTGGACTATATTAATTTAAAATATAAGGTAGCTACAACTATGTGAAGGCTACAAACATTAGTCTATATAATTAGTCTGTTTAATCCAGCAAGACATAAATAAATAGGTCTACTTTCTGGAATACCACAAGTGGAGGGTTTCAGTGATGAATAGTGACAGCCCAAATTTTAAATAAATTAACTTCATTCATGAGCAAACAGTATTTACAAATTATCCATTGTATGTATACATATATGCATATATATATAATATATATATGGTCTAAAATCAGCCTAAAAATCTATATTAAGTCATAATGGTTCACTACACATCTTTGAAAGACTGATAATGAGAATGATAAAGAAAATTAATTCCTGATTTAAATATCCTGCTAATAAAGTGGCAAGGTCTTATGGAACAAACACAACAGCTGCAAATTATGTAATTATGTATCTGTATGCAAATTTGCAGACATCTCATAAATGCAGGAACACTATTTGCAATGCTAATTAAGTGGCTTTTATTGCGGCTGCATAATTCCTACATGTGATTTGGTTCCAGATGTCGCTGTAGCTTGTGAAACCTTCATTGTCAGGTTAGCTGAGGTAGCATGCATTAACACTGCTCATAAAAACCTCTATGTATAATTAAATTACCGGCAGTGACTCAGTGATTTTTGTCAGCCTCCTCCTGTCCTCCTCTGTTCCTCATATTACACGTAGTAACTATGAGCTTGGGATGAAGGAATTTCTTTCTATATCTATATTGCCATATAAGAAGCTAATCTGTGTAGCGTCATCCACATAAACCAACTTCACGTGCATAATGAGCAAGAAAAGTCAGATACCAGACTAGACCAGCATGCAATTCTTGACAGATGCTGTGACGTTTCATTTAATCCATCAAAGAATAATTCCATTTGTTATTATCTAATATCAGCATTTTGATTTCTTAAAGACTTATTTTGTTCCACAATAAAGTAAGATGCTATGAGAGACAGCAGGGAATTGATAACATACTTTTAATTCACATATAAGAAAAAAATAAGAAATATATTTATTGAGCACTTATTACATGCTCAGAATTAGAGTAGCTACAAACAGCTTTAATATTTGGGACCTATAAACTCAGAATTAATTTGGAAGAGAAGATATAAGGAAGGATCTCCCCTGTAGTACAAAAATATGACATTTGAATGCTCATATGGAACAAAGTAGATAAATGAAATCAGAGATAAGTCTTGGAGGTATTTCAGTTTAAAATTTTATTTCAGCCTTTTACCTTGACAAACTTACACTAAAACCACTAATATGACTAAAAATGTAAGCCACTATAAGAACTGCTTCTTTTAAGAATGACAGTCTAGTTGCTTCTATAATTTTCTCAGTTGGTACCACTATAATTTTACATGTGGGATCTTTACATCTCCAGGAGGAAAAAAATGAAAAGATGTAAGAAGCTACTGGCATTTGGGGGGGGATGTTTCCATAAGTCACATGGAAGGGTTGCCATCTTAGGTTCTCTTCTGTATATGCCATTCATTTTCCATATTCCAGAAGATGTTCCTGCTGCCCAGCTCTAAGCTGCTGAAGGTGAAAGAGCACATACTCAGAGAATGCATAGGGATCTTGGTGAATTAGAAAGACTGAATCTCTTGCCAAGTCAAGATAGAGAAGGACCTGGGAGCCTCTCGTGGGGGAGAAACATATTTAGAAAAGTTTTGTCCCCTTGGCTTCTCTCAGTTTACAGAAGTAGCCACAATCCTGTAGCATGAAGAGGTGATAAATAAATTCTAGGCAGAGACAAATCTGATTGATCAGTGTGAATCTGTCAAAGGTGTAGTATGATTTGTGGGAACATATCACTATGGCTTTTCCATGATCTTGAGCTCAAACATCAAGTTGTCCCCTGGGTATATTTAATGAGTCTTTATAGCTGTGTATGGGTTAACAAACTTACCCATTATTTTATTTTAAAATGTCCTGAAATATATCTATATTTTATATTAATATATTTGTATTTAATGTTTAATATATTTAATTTAATATTCATATATTTTGTGTATTTAATTTAATATTTATATTTAGTATATGGTTAGATATATTAATATATATTCACATACTTACCTCATAAAGATGGCTTTATGAGGTAGGGTCCAGCTTGGTTTCAGCCTAAGCACTTCTAATACTATTAACAGTTCAAAGCCAGTATGTCTCAAATAAGTTCCCATGTGTAACTAAATATCTCTTTGTCCCATAGAAGCAAACACATATTTGGAACCTGAAATGAATCTGCAAGTACTATCTTAATTCTAAAAGTTATTGGGGTTACCTAACGAAGATTACTAAATCATTCAACCTTCACATTCCATTCTTGTTTCTGCTCATTTTTGACTCGTCTTTCTCTCCCAGGTCCCTTCAGAAGGATAAATTCACTGAATAAGATATCATCTTACTTCTTTGCTTACTGCTCCAAGAACCTCTTAGTTACTGAGGGACTCCTCTGTCCATAGATTTATCTAGAAAAATATTGCATTGTCCATATACTGTTGCCATGCTAGCTTTCCTATATAGTGTTTCCATCTCTCACATATCACGTATCTACTCAAAAAGCTCCAATGGCTTTCTTTCCTTCTGTACAAAGCCCAATACTGCAAATCTTCTAAGATCTCCAACCATGTGATCTAGTACTTCTACAGCAGTCTAATCAAACTGCTTACTACTTACAGCTCACATCTCCCAAAGCAGATGAACTTATGTTTTCCTACTTTAAATAAAAGTGGCCCCTATAGGTTCACTGGGAATGACACTATTAGGAGGTGTGACCTTGATGGAGGAAGTGTGTCACTGGGGGCTGGGCTTTGAGAATTCAGATGCTCAAGCCAAGCCCAGTGTGTTACTCTCTTCCTGCTGCCTACTGATCTAAATGTAGAACTCTCACCTACTTCTCCGGCACCATGTCTGCCTGTGTGCCACCATGCTTCCTGCCGTGATGATAATGGACTAAACTCATGGACTACAAGCCATCCCCAACTAAATGCTTCCCTTACAAGAGTTGCTGTGGTCATGGTGTCTCTTCACAGCAATAGAAAACCTAAGACAGACATTGATATTGTTCTTTGTCAGTGCCTCCAAGTTCATCTATTCTTCTCTTTGTGACTTTAAAATTACTTAATGTCTTAGGTATGCTGGGAGACTGACCTCAGATACTCAGACTTTCATGGCAAGTGTTTTTACCAGCTGAGCCATATAGCCTAGAGGCCATAAGAATAGAATGAAAAATGATGAGAAAGCAAAGCATGGAAGCCAAGAGGTCTCACATGACACGAGGGTAGAAAAGAGGCTGCTAGGCACAGGAAGGCACAACGGAGTCTGAAGAAGAGTAGGAAAGAAGAGGAAGAGAAACAACAAAAACAAATTTTGTTTGAAAAAGTCCCATAGTGAAATCTAATGCTTTGTAAACCAATTAAAAAATAAGTGCTGCCTTGATGTCATCAGTAGTGATGTTAAAACTGGCCTAGAGTTTGACCTACCAATGGCAAGTTACTACAGCATCCTTATAATTTGATGCATTAAGCTAATCCTTTTGAAAGTGAAAGGGATGTTACTGGTAATACCCTTGGACAAGAAAGCATAAACCAGAATGTTTCAGTCTGCCTGAGACTTTCCCAAGCAAACTAGGTCTCATGGTTACCCTAAAAGACAATTTTGGTAGAATTTTAAGAAATAGCATTGAACTTTTAAAAATTGGAAATTATTGACCAAGTTATAACTCTAATTTGTACTCATACCTAGTTACCAAGGGGGGAAAGAGTGAATCGAATCTTAAAGAAATGCAAATAGACTTTTAAAATAGTTGCTTCTTTACCACATATCTCTTTCAGCATGGCCCACCAACATACTTTAAAGAAATAAAATATATATCAGCCAGTTTTATGTTAGTATGTATATGATTAGATGTTTGTTAATATTAATAAAATAGTTTAAGAAACTATTAGTGGGATCAGTGGACTAATTTTACTCATCTTGTCATAAGATCTGGCTTACCATAATATACAATCAGAACTTGAATTTGACAGATATCCATATCAATTTAAAGTGTGCTACAGGATAATTCAGGTAATCAAAATTATGCCACTCTATGTGGTGTGTCTGAGTTTGTAAAATTTTTTCATAATGAATCTTGAGATGCATAGGTAATTCTGGCTCAAGACAATAAAAGAAATAGTAAAACAAACAAACAAAAAACACAACATAGCTCTATCTTTTCAAGTCACATGCATAGAATACAGGAGTGAAAAAGATTGTTTCCCAGTATACAACAGCCCAAGAATTTCCCCTCACTCCATAAGACACCCTGAGAAGGAAGGACCCTGCCAGCTATGAGGCAGTAGCCTCACTAACACTGTCAGCTTCTAGTAACAATGTGAAATGTAACAGTGTTAAACATGTATTCAGCCCTCTATACCTGTGTACCTGTATGCTTCAGGAAGTATACACTGTGCTGCCTTTTCACCATCCCTAATCATTCTTTGAAATGTTGATATATCACTACAGTCCCAAAGACTGTCTTGGTCAACAACGATGCTAGTATGCTGACAGAAACCAAAAACTCGTGGAACACCTATTTACCCAGTTGTTTAAACAGTGTATGAGATCACGTGCCCTCAGGCTTATTAGTCACTACCCAGCAGGAACTATTTTATCAAAATTATGACTCTGATATACAACTAATCTGAGGTGTTTCATAAATAGCCTGAGAGATGCTGCCATTGTCACTGAGACCCCGCACAGTGTCTTCATTTCTATGATATGTACATCTCTCACTTGCTTTCCTATACCAACAGAAAACAAATTTTCCCTGGTGTGGGAGAAATGACCAAATGGGAAACAGTATTTATTCTGTATGAAAAAAAATGAAACTTTAAAAAAAAACATCCAGCTTTCAAAAATCAGCACTCTGGCACACTGCACGCGTTTTCAGGCATCCCTGGAGAAGAGGCATTTACTTGGCATCTCCTCCTGCAGACTCATTTTCACTGGATGCTGCAGAGCGGAGATGCCATTTTTGTGCCAATATGGGCTGGCTTCTTCACAAAGGAACGAGTCACAAGCCCAGAGGACATGCCTCAGAGAGCACATACGGCTCTCACCTCGCACTGCAGCTACTCTTTCTTTGTCCCAAGGTAGGTGCACTGCGATGACACTGTAGTCTATTAAATTCACCCTGTACCTTCAGAACTCCATGCATTGCCTTGGAGCTCATCAATCTCAAGGCTGGCACTATCTGTGTTAGGTTTGGAGGAAATTAGGACACAGAAATTAGAAGTGGGTAGCGGGTCTTTTTCTGAACTCACAGGAAATAGACAAATGAGCTGAGGACAAAGCAATTGTTATTAGAGTTCAATTTTCATAACTGCCTCGGGAACTTTGAGATTCCCTTGGCTGGCCTTAGGAACTAGCATGCATATCTGTTCTTGGGCTTGATAAGAAAGCAGGCAGGGAAGAGAGAACAGTGTCAGGGCCCTCGGATCCCTGAGTATACAAACTGTTCCTGCAAATCACAGGTTATACTGTGCAACAACGAATCAGCGTAGCAGCCCAAGGACAAGAGATGTGCCACGGTGAAGGGGATACAAGTCCATCCTGTAGTTAAAGGGAGCCTAGCGGGAAGGACAGTGAGAAAGCATTCTGGTAGCATTCACTTTGTTTTTGTTTGTTTGTTTGTTTGTTTTGTTGGTGTTTGTTTGTTTTTTATCTTCAAGCCTGGGAGCTCCAAGTACAGTTCTCTACAGATATGGTTTTGGAAGGCAAGTGACTCTGTGTCTATTGGAACAACGCAGTGTCGGCCTTCTGGAAGAATATTGATGGAAACCCAAGAGCGAGCCAGGCCTGAGAGCAGAAAAAGTGTTCTTCAACATTACCAGTTAGGAGTATTGATCCTCATGGTTAACTTGACTGGACCTAGAATCACCTAGGAGACACATCTCTGGTGACGCGGTGGGTGTGGTACTTTAACTGAAAAGGGAGAACTCATCATCAGTGTGAGCAAGCGCTTACACCATAGCTCGGATTCTGGACTGAATAAAAAAAGGGACCATTAGAGGGAAAATGAGCTAACCGCTGGCATTCATCTCTCTTTGCTTCCTCACTGCAGATACAATGCGACCAGTCATCTCCTTCTTCTTATCCCTGTAAGCTATGAGCCAAATCAAACCCTTCCTCCCTTTGCTTGTTCTGGTCCAGCACTTTGGCCACAGCCACAAGGGAAGTAGGTTAACAGGGGAAACGGACGAACCGCAGGAAGCGGACTGCATGCGCATGCGTGTGTGATGTGGACAGGAACGTGAGTACCACAGGAGTGACGCAATGCAGTGCCTCTGGTAAGGAAAACGTTCCCTTCAGGCTTGAGAACTGAACATTTGAATAATAGGATAAGGAGGATGGAAAGAGGCAGAGGGCATATCACTGTCCTAAGAGTCTTTGAAAGAAGTAGAGATACTTGGTGAAGCAGTGAAGAGTGAGCGAAGGGATTCATTTTCTGTCCAAAAGCCTATCTGTCTTCTGCCCCCTCTGCCCGTGTATGTCCGTCCTCTCATCCCCACCTTAGCTAGGGTATAAAGCAGATCCTCTTTCCTTACAACTGCTTCCTTCTCCATTCAGACTAGTAGGTGAGAGTCCCATACCAGCAGGAAGGCACGTGAATTTTCCAGCTAGCTTTTGTATTTGCTAAGAAAGCTGCCTTGCAATTCGTTCATTCACAGCTGTTAGTCTCCTCCCATAACATGGCAATCCTTATCCTTAGGAATAGAAACGCCATGGAGGTAAGATATGTATCTCCATGGTTCAGTTCTGTGAGCAGCTGCCTTCTCTAGCTCTGGCACCAGCAAGAGGCCAGGTCTGCCCTTCTCTGTCTCCTGACAGGGGTTCTGTCACCACTAGCAATTTCCAACACAGCTCTCCGAGGTAAATCACAACATGCTATACACTAATTACTGTTTTTATTGATAAATTCACTTGAAAACTGTGGGTGGGTTTTAGGAGTGCCCAAATTTCCTTAGAAAAGAATCAGAGAAGACCTAAATTAAGAAGAAACTTTGACCTATATACTTGGAGTAAAAAATGTTTTCTTTTTCCCACAAGGGAACTGTTTTGATATCTAATGAAGTTTTTCCAAAGGACTTTATTAGCTCATGTTTGCTCCATGGAATTGGAACAGAAATTCCATATGATCTGAGCCATTCAGCCTATTTAAAGCATCAAAGTTCTGACAATTTCTTTCCATAAAGTTCTGGCAGTGTCTTTTCAGAACCCAGGAGAAAGCCTGGTAGCTTGGTCCTAAAGCAATCCCTTACACTCTGCATATTCTGCATAAGTTAAGTCCTTAATGGGCAACTCAAGGATTGTATAACCTTCTGCATTTATTTTTCTTCTCTTTATCTTTTTTTTTTCCTTCTAAATCTTCTCTAGGTGATTCATCAAGCATACTTCTTGAACCAGCTGTGAGAGATTAAGAAATGTTATTTGCATTCATGAGAAGAATTTTTAGGCAAGGCGCAATCTGCCTGTTGAATACATTCATGTAAATAGAACAAATAGTTTAAAGCCGAACTAAACGCATGCAAAGGGCACATGGGAGATTTAAAAAAAAAAAGTCTCTGCATGAACCATGCAGAACTTTGATCCTATCTTCAAATGAGATTAGATCTCACCCTGTGTGACAAGGTGCTTAGACCAGAATGTCTACAGCTCTGATTAGAATCGGAACTCACAAGGTGTTTCTTTCTCTTTGAACCCCACTATACTAGCTTTAGCAACCCTGCTTTCAGACATGCTTCTTGTGCAGTAAGATAGCAAACTATCAGTGAAGTGTTCACAAACAGGAAAAGCACCCAATGCGGGTGCCAACCAGGGACTCCTTTCAACTGGACTTCGAACTAATTGCTAACTACTATCAATAAATTACAATAAACAGGATGAAAACTCAAGACACAGACAACTCAACTCAGTTCAACTCAAGATACTGCGCAACGGTACAGCCAGTTTCCTGGGATATTTTAAGCAGTCGATTGACCTTTCTGAGTTCTCCTTGCAACAGGGGCTTTCAGTCTGAAAGATTGGAACAACGGAACACCAAGGCTCTCTCTAACAGTGGCACTGTTTGATTTGACAGGTCCTGCTGCTCTGCAGGACTCCTGTCTCTCTTCATTTTGCGTCCCAAGGAATTTTTCCCTTGAGTCCTCTGGACATGGACAAGAGAAAGAGAAAAGAAAGCAGCATAGTCCTGGTGTAGTGAAAGAGAACTGCTTCCAGCCACGCTTTTCTCCTGTGATGCAAAGACAGCCTCTACTTGTAGATAGCCTTACTAGTCCATGAGAAACTCCAGTGAATTCGTTTCCTCTTCATTTTTAATTAAGTTCCCAATGTTTTCAACTATTCTAAAGATTAATGTTTAAGTAATTTTCAGGGAGTTTCGAATCTAAGATGATAAAAAGTCCAGATGATGAATCAAACTAGTAGAAATCCAAGTCAAGTCACATGAAAAATTCAGTCCATCTCTTCTTCCCAATTTCTTACTTTTTATTTACATTCATTTATTTTACATTTTGAAGGTAATCTATAAACATATAAACCACATAGTGCCAATTTTAATTCTCAGAAGCTAACATTAAGGAAAATTCCATTTTTAATGTTTTCCTGACGAGGTGGAATCTTATAATGATGTTGACATCTACCTACAAGCTGTTACTCATGAGCGATTATAAACACTGGGGCAAAGAGTAGAGTCCAGTTCAATCCCAATCTTCAGGGGCCATATATCAGCTTAACCCATTTTTTATTTGTAAACAGTCTAGGAGAAATTTTCAAAAGAACAAAAATTATAAACAATAATTTACATTTCAATAATACTTTATATATTAATAACATATAAAGATATGAATAGACTATTTAAAATATCACATGTAAATGTAAATTGAGATATTTCATTGTTGTTTGTTTATAGAAATCCTAGTGCTGGAGAGATGGCTCAGCAGTTGAGAGTGATGGCTGCCCTGCACTTCTAAAGGTACTGAGTTCGCTTCTCAGCAACCCTATGTGGCTTATAAGCATCTGTAATGGGATCCAATGACCTCTTCTGGTGTGCTGGTATAAATGCAGATAAAACAGTCACATACATAAAATACATAAACAAACCTCAAAAATAATTTTATTTAAAATGAAAGAAATCCCTAGGTGAAACTCATTGTAATACAAATGCTACAAAACTCTCTGAAAAACAAAAGACTTAATTTTTTGATATTGAGAGTAATTCACTCTCGGAGATGGAAGGTTAATGTTGCTGAAAGTTTACCTACAATTAAAGAAAATTATGATATGTAGCTTTGGGTTCAGACACAAGACTAAGGTTTTGTTGTTAGTGTTCAGGCTTAAGCTAGGCTACTATTAAAGCTCAATTCAAGTTCAGTTGACCTGGACTTTTTCCTGTTGCTCCATGACCTCTGTCTGTCCCTCCCACATCCAGATCTCTACCCTGACATAAGGAATTTGTCTAAAAATTTAGAAATTGTTTATACCATAAAAACATACTTGTAAAGACACAAATAATATGACTCCTAAGTATCTTTATACTTGAAGCTACTTTTAAGGCATTGGAGGTTTCCAATGTGTTCCAATGTATTTTAATAAACTGTGAAAACCCCTGTTCTGAGACTTAGTGTTTTTACTTGGAAATATTTTTAAACTTGAAAGCATACTATAAGAATCCTCCCACTAAGAAAGGAGGGAGGCAGAGGGGTTAAGGACACTACAAGAAGACCTGCAGAGTCAACTAACCTGGCCCCATGGAGGCTCACAGAGACTGAACCACCAGCCAAAGAGTATGCATGGATTGGACCTAGACTCCCTACACATGTGCAGCTAGTGTGCACCTTAGTCATCAGGTGGGTCTGCTAACAATGAGAGTCGGGCCTGTCTCTGATCTATTGCCTGCTTTCGGATCCATTTCCCCAGGCTGGGCTGCCTACTCCAGCTTCAATGAGAGAGAATGTGCTTAGTTCTGCTGCAATTTGAGGTGCCAGGGTAGGTCAGTACCCTTTGGGGGCCTCCTCTTCTCTGAGGTGGAGACAGAGGGTGGAGGAGGGGGAGTGAGGGTGGGACTGGGAAGAGAGAAGGGAAGGGGCTGGGGTCAGGCTGTAAGTGATTAAATAAACAAATAAATGGAAGAAAATAGTACTGAAACACACACAAAGAGTCTTCCCGCTATCACATCCTTGCTTCCCTTGATTTTGTTACCTCACATCAACTGTGAAATATCGGTTGTGTGGAGCTGTGCTGTTTAGTTCCACGTATTTGTGAAATTTTCTTGTTTTTCTTCTGTTCTTCACTGCGAGTTCCTGAGGTGATTAAATGATATTTGGCCCTGATGTAAATAAATCTTCTTGAATCTTCTGACTCGTCCTTCCCATGTTCTCATTCCTAGAGGATGGTCTGCACGTTTGAGAGAGGTCCCCACCCTGTTGTTATTGAGTAGAGTGTTCGCTTTGTGTCTATAAGACACACTGAGTCCAGTGTTTTGCAATGACACTGTTTCCTTGTGGATTTTCTGTCTGGCTAGGCTACCTACTTTGAGTGAACTCCAGGCCTGCTATTTGACCCCTTCCCCTTAGTGGAGGGGCTTGGTGGCACTCAGCAGGCTACCAGGATGAGACCTGATAGGCTGTGATCATATGATGGGGGAAGAGGTCCCCTTCCTCCCTTACAGACCTAGAGGAGGGGAATAGAGTGAAAAAGAGAGGGAGAGGGAATGGGAAGATACAAGTGAGGAGATAACAATTGAGCTGTAATCTGAATAAATTAGTTAAATAAATATTTTTAAAGAATGAAGAGATTTTATATTTCCTACTCTCCTATTTTTTTTAATGTTGTTTTGGTTGTTTAGATTTTTTTGAAACATGGTTTTACAAAGCCTCGGTAGGTCTCAAATTATGTAGCTAAGGCTGGCCTTTAACTCATGATCCTCCTGCCTCAACTTCTCAAATGTTGAGATTACAGTTATGTTCCACTTCCTCCTACTCTTCTTATTAATGGTGCTTATACCTTTCAGTTGTTTCTATATGTTGGTATTCTGTTATGAACACATATATGTTTATAATTGTGTGGCTTCATGATGGAGTGGCCTTTTTATTAGTAATCAATGTCCAACTTTGTCTATTGTGCTAGGTTCTGAATTAGGGACTGTCGTATCTAAGTACACACACACCTGTTCACTTTTAGTTACCATTTGTACATGATATCTTTTTCTTAATTTTTTTGTAGTTTTGTAGTTTATCTTTATCATTAAACCTATCATGAATCTTTATTGTACACAACATATAGTTAGACCTTTTATGCATTCAAGTATTGTGTATCCTTTTGCTGGAGAAGTTCAATCTATTTACATTCTAAAAACCTATTAATGGGGAAGAACTTAATTAGGTTGTATCCATTGTTGTGTGTCATCTTGTGTTTCTTTTTTCCTCTTCCTGTGTTCCTTCATGCTTCACTGATTGTTTGCATTAACACACTTCAGTTCCTTTCTCTTTGTGTAACTACTAGAGATGCTGTCTTTGTGATTACCTGGAGATTCACTTCAGTAATTAAATTCCTCATCATCAATATTTATGTTTGGCTCTTTTGTGATTTTACAACTCATCCTTGAAATTATCACCCTGTGGATAGTTCTGAGTTCACTGAACATTTTTATAGCCCTTGTTTTCAATCCTCTTTCAGGTAATTCACATATCTCCGTTTTATTAGTGAGAGCTTCTGGAGCGTTTCCTGTTCTTTTCTTTAGACCATGTTTCCCTCTTCATTTTCTTTGATTATGTATTGACATTCACATACTAGGAAAAAATCACTACATTTTCTTATCCTTGGTGATTGATGTAGTGAAAAAGACCTTCACAGAAGAACCCAGTGAGAGCTTTAGTGGTCCTTTCTGCACCTTCCTGCTAGTCCAAACCATCGTCTTAGCTCTTAGTAGTGTCTAGGAGCTAATAGAATGGATCTTGTCAGCATTCCAAAACAGATGAGCCAAAGTCAACACCTTGGTGAGATTCAGAGAAGATGGAATATTAGAAAAAGTCAAACTTCTTCTCTCCCTTTTAAATAGGAGAGTCTGGGTTTTTTGTTTTCACTAGGAACAGAGTGGCTAAGCCAAGGGCTTATAGGTTGTTCAAATCTCCATTTTGTCAGTGGCCTCTGAAAATCTAGAATGTTCCAGATCCACTGATGTTCTGACACAGGGAAAACAGAAGATGCTCTTCAGGTAGCTTAAGGAGTAAGAGGCACTTCTGTGAATGCCCATGTTTACTCAAACATTTGTTCTCTATTAACCACTTTAGTGTCTAGCTAACTTAAAGTCTTATTAGTGCTGTGAGACAAACAAGACAGAGCAGCCCATTGGTAGACTCTGTTTTCCTCTCAAACATATTGTGTTTAGGGTCAAGGTGTAAAGTATTGTAGGGAGAGGGTGTCTCTGTTTTCCCAACTGCTGCCAGTGCTTTGCATCACTTAGGCTTCAGCTGCCTTAAAATGAATGTCTAGGCTTCATGTCCTTGCAGTTAATTCATCTTTGGCGAATGGAATCTTTAAGGCTCCTCTCCTGCTATTTTATACATGCCCTAGCAGCTGTGTGCATTATAAATGTCATGTTAGAATATGTGGTACTATATTTTCAAAAGTGCATCATCACAAGACTTTGTGCTAAATAGTTTAAATTTTTGCATTAATACTCACAAAATATTGATCTATCACTTTTTATTTTTACACTTATTTACAGAGATGCAGCGTATTTGATTTGTATTTTTTCTTATTATATGTATTTACTTCTTAATTCCTAATATTTACATGTCACTTTAGCTGTTTTTCTTTAATTTTTTTCATATAATGTACTTTGATCTTGTTTCCTCTCAAATCCTTTCTGATCTTCCTCACCTCCCAACCAACTTCATATTCTTTCTTTCTCTCTCAAAAATAATACAATACAAATTTCTTAGTGATGGATTTGCTTATCTTATCATTTTTCATACAGTATCAGAATTTTATTGTAATGCTTTAATGCAGTTTTTGGGTTTTTTTGTTTTTGTTTTTGTTTTTGTTTTTGTTTGTTTATTTGTTTTTTGCTGTCATGCCATCAGCTTCTGTTTTTATTTGTGTCATAGTTAGGGTTTTTAAATTTTCTCTTCTGAGCCAGGAACTGGTGACTCGTGTTTTTATTCCCAGCACTTGACGGCAAAAGTAGGTGGATCTCTATGAATTTGAGGCTTGCTCACTCATTCTACAGAGTGAGCTCAACAGCAGCCAGAGGTACATCAAGAAACTCTGTCTTGAAAAAAAATTAAAAATTTAAAAATTCTGTTGATTTTATTGTTGCTACTCGTTCTTTTGTCTGTGATGTGTGGGCTAAGAACTCAAATTTCAATTATTTTTATTAATAGTAGTTCAGCATTATGATGTTGCTCTTGTGACTGTCATGAATGTGTCCTATAGACTGTAACATGTCACATGTTTATGACTGTTTTATAAAATGTCTTTAAGTCTGAGGGCCCTCTTAATGTGGCAGCCCATTCATTGACAGATGTAAACATCTTTTTAAAATTGTTTTTAATTTGTAGGCATCTATCATTATAATGAAAAAAAATTAATTGAAATGTTTCTACTTTAAGGAAATTGTTGGTTTTTTTTTTCTGGCTTAAATATATGGTCAGGGTTTTATGGACATTCCACATATTTTTTCTCTCATTGTCAGGGTGTATATCCAGTATATTTTATCATTGCCTTTTTACTTATATTTTGTCTATTTATCTGTCTTTTACTCAGAGTGTGATGTTTTTAAGAATTATATTAATATGCTTTTATTTGATTATTTGTGTAACTTTTACACTTTATTGTCTACTGTATTTGCTATGTGATTTGGTGTGTAGATACCCATGACTATTGTCCACTCACTGAAGACTGTGACAGTTAACAGCACTGCAGATTCTTTGTCTTATAGAATGTAGCTTGAATTCTTTGGTGTAGAGTATCAACATTAAAACCCTTGCTCTTCTGTTGTTCTATTTTAACTGATAAAATTCTAGCCCATCCCTTATAGCTGCTTTAAATCACTGAGTGATATTTGATATTATTTCGGCGTGTTTTTCATTATAAGCAAGGTAGCTTCACTAACTCTTATTAATGCCGCTGCTATTTGTATTCTCAATTATGACATGGTTTTATTCCTTCCTTTTTATCACAATACCTACATCATAACGTACAAATGTAATTCTTCTACCCATGACCCTATCCTGTTAACTGCTAGATCTTCAGTTATGAATACTCAGTCACCTTTCTAGTGATTTCTATGCCGTTTCCTGTTAGGTGAAGTGGATCGTCAAGTAAGGAGCACTGGATGGCCACTTGTGTGCTTCATCCCTTACATGCGACATGTTCAGACATGTGCCTTGACAGCTGAGGAATAGCTAGACAAGTTATGTCATTCTTGAGTCACACTTCCATGAAAACTCTGCTGTTCTTTCGATTTTGTTCTTTCTGTATTGTTTTAAATATTTGCTTATCTATGAATGAGCTGGTCAGTTAAAGTGTTTGACATGCGGTAAGAGGACCAGACTTCAGTTGCCAGGATCCAGAGGGTGCTGGGTGGACAGCAGTGGCTCACTCTGATCACTGCATTGGAATGTGGAGACAGGATCTCCAGCACAGTATGGCCAGGGAAACTCTCCAGGTTGGGAAACTCGGGGTTTGACTGAGAGACTGACTCACTGAGTAAGGGCAAGAAAGAGCTATCAAAGAGGAGTTTCTATATCATCCTCAATACTTAAGCACAGGCACACCCACTTGTAAATGCACCACCTGACACATGTGCACCCACACACATGTCAACACGTTCACACACACTATACATTATACACATGGGGAAAAAGGAAAAAAATAGATTTCTTCAGTGTGTTTTTTTAATTTGCATGTAATTTCATTTTTCCTGCTTAGAAATTCTGGAAATTTGGGATATTACTATTAATGCCTAATTGTTGAAAACTATGACCTTCTAGGTCATTTTCCTACAACTTAAACATTTTCAATATGTGTAATCAGATTTTTGTTTAATTTCTGGAAATGGTCTCAGATATTGGTATCTGTCTAGTGGTTTTGGTTTTCTTCAGAGCATTGACTGCATGAGTAGTGGACCTTTTTTTTTTTTTTTTAAGATTTATTTATTATTTATACAGTATTTGAGCCAGCAGGACAGAAGAGGGCACCAGACCTCATTATAGATGGTTGTGAGCCATCCTGTGGTTGCTGGGAATTGAACTCAGGACCTTGGGAAGAACAGCCAGTGCTCTTAACCTCTGAGCCATCTCTCCAGCTGGGAACTGAACTCTTATATTTTTGGTTGTGAGCCTAGCCTTTAACGGCTGAGCCAGGACCCTCTTATTCTGCACCATTCACCTCTCTCTTAGCTTGCTTACTTCTGTGAACTTTATTTGTTGTTTATCTCTTTTTCTTTAAGGCTTCTGAAGTTTGTTTTTTGTTTTGGGGTTTTGTTTGTTTGTTCAATTTACATGTCTATGGGTCCTTTTCCATTTAGCATTCATTTATAATATAATCTTATGTTCTACTTCTTTCTTTTGCAAATCTAATTGATATGTTTATCTTTCCTTCATTTGTGAAAAAGTTTTACCTATGTTCCTGGTTCAAACTGCTTTATCTGCTGTTCTGGCTGCTATGATCTGTCATTGCTATTTCATGTTTTATATTCCTAAGTGTTTTTTTTTTTTGACAGTGCATAATTCAACTTGGAATGTTGAGGTATAGTTTTATGAGTGACTTTTAACCAGCACAAACATTTTTATTGTCACTTCCTGGTTTTTACTCCATTATTGCAATCTGACTTTTCTCTCACTTACTCATCTCACAGGTAAAGGCCTCAGCTCAGGAGAACCTGTGTTTGATAGTGTGTCCTATGGATAAATAATGGCACGGGTTGCTCAGTAATAGACTGAGCTTTAATAAAATATTTCAACAACTTTCTCATTCCTTATCTCCATCACTTTCTTGTGACCAGTGCATCTCATTTGCACGTATCTGATTCTCTGGAAGCAACTTATTTCTGAGGCCTCCATCCTGTTCCTTTCAAGCCCTTTCTCCTGTGATGATTCTCTGAATTGTCTCATTCTGTGGTTTGTATTTGGCATTTGATATTAATATTTTTCTTGGGGATTTTTCTCCCATCATTCATATAGACCATAAACTTCTGTCTACTATTGGATTATGTGTGTTTATGAGACAGAGTCTCAAGTAGCCATGCTTGGCCTTGAATTCCTGATTAATTGACCTCTCTGTCTCCTAAGGGCATGTCTTAACATCTTTTACGTTAAAATTTGAAGGTCGTATTCTCTACTTATTAATTAATTCTTAGGTTATATACAAAATAAAGGGATTTGTAGTGGTACTTTTGGTTTATTTGTTTGCTTTCATTTTTATTTCTTAAATATAATCTCAAAATTTAAAGTTGAAAGTCCAGACTCACCTACTTAAAATAAAGGATCAAAGTTAGGATCAGTAAGTAGTTTTGAATTATTTTGACAGTATGTGTCTTTGATATCACATGAAGAAAGTAGTGCCATATTGTATGAGCATTCCTTCAACAATCAACCCAGTTTCCTGATGAGAATAACATCAGACAGATGCCAATAGAAGACTGTTCTATAATGGTCCCTTGGTAGTGCCCTCAAACTTCCAAAGTCATAAAAATAAGAAAAGTATGAAAAACTGTCATAGACAAGAAGAGTTCAAGACAAGAAAACCAAATTGAACGAGGCATCGGAAGTGGGATGTAGAAGAGAATACAGGAAATCAGTTTAGTGATTTTCTTAAAACCTGGAGAAAGTATAGAGCAGTCAACAATGAGATGTCAAATTTTGGTTCATTAGTTATTAACAGAAAATAATTGTAATAATGCAATGTTTATAGTGGAAACTGGGGACATGAATTGTTGTCATTATAATTGCCTTGATTTTATTTTACTAAGTCTAAAGAGTTTCTTTTATAAAAAATATGATTTAAAATAACGATAACATAAATAAGCAATCAGAAAAACACCTTTTAGCAATTAAAAAATTATATTTTAAAAGTTACACATGTTTTTTTTAATTATGAAGGTTTATTGCCTAGGAAATCAATTGTTGATTCATGGATAAATTAATTACCAATAATTTCTTTATTTTTCTACAAAAGTAAATTCAGGACTCCAGACATCAATAGACATTTATTTCTGGAACTTTTCACTGTTTTTTATCAGAGAACTATAAACTATGTTTAGAGGAGGAACCAAGTATATTATACCTCTGGATATCATTTCTAGTCTTAGAATCTGAGTGAAGGTAATCTTCAATAGGGTTAAAATCTCTGTTAAATGTGAAAATAAGAATATCATATTAAAAGGTGTTTATAAAATCATTTACGGAAATAAGACTAAGTACAATGAAGAAAGAACTTCATGTATAATGTGTCTGGATGCATAAATCTTTGCTGCTTTGAGGAATTTTCTTTCCATTCTGCAATAAAATTATAATTCTATTAGATTGTAGAATATGGGCTTTTGCCTGATATTTTAAGTAGTTATTGTGTGACATTCTCTCTGTTCAATCATATTTAAAGTAGTGAATTCTTTTTTACATATAATATATAAATCATTTCAATTATCTTTTGTAGAAAATTCTTTCATAAAAGTGGGTTGAGGTGAATGAGATGATTCAGTAGGTGAAGGCACTTGTCTCTAAGCCTGAAGAGGTGGGCCAATCCACACAGCCCACATATTGCAAGAATATCAGTTCCCACAAACTGTCCTGTGGCCCCTACCCTGCCGCCATGGCACACACTCCTACCTACCCATATACCCTAAAATCTTATCTTGGCATTATGCAGTAATACATAACATTTTTCAAAAGGTAGGAATATAAGCTTATGAGGGTGTCCATTTGAGTGTGTTCTCATCAGTGTTCTAGTAACGACAGTTGCTAACCATCCTAACTGAAGTAATCTTTAGTAAGGACACACAATGTTATGTTCAGTTAAACTGAAATTTAAGAGGATTAAACTTAGAAAATATATGAATGTATAGAAAGAAGTCTAAAACAGCTATGGATTTGCATTCTCTTCAAATAATCAAACTGAGAACCAGCAAAAGTTTTTAAAAATGTCATTAGTGGTTATTTGTACTTTTCAATTCTACAGGAAAGCCCTGTTCATCTTTTGTTGCTTAGTATCCAAAAATGGCACTAACATAGCTTACAAATTTCAATGATATGGACCATCTGTGCCACATGATAAAACAGAAGTAATGATTTACTGCTGTGCTTTTTACATATGAAAAAAAAACAGCGCAGGTTTGCATCAGAGAGCAAAACCAAATTAATTATACACAGAAACGACAACAAAAAACCACAGTCTTTCCCACAATGTAATGAAAAAGAGGTGTGTCTCATCTGAGAGTCATTCACATCAAATTAAAGTCAGAATGGTGGCAGGTTGTAATAGTAAAATTAATTTTTGAAGTAAAAGTTCAAACGAGTGTCTTTAAAAATAGTATATTTTTCCATGTGTGTCAAAATCTTCAGTTAAAATTGCGTGTGAATAATCAAATAAAAATTGTATTTACAGCTAGGTTGTGGTGGCCTATGCCAGTAACCCCAGCACTTGTACAAAATCAAAAGTAGTCTGGACTACAAAAACGGACCCTGTCTCAAAACAATGCCCTATTTGAAAAGTACCAAATAATCTGGAAAGACAGAAAACTGTTAGTTGTCTCAGAGGAATTATCCTTTCAAAGGCCACGTAATGCTTAGTTAGCTCCCTTGCTAGTGACACTAACGTAGGAGGTCCTAGAAATTTTAGGAAGTAATATTGAAGACCAGCATTATGTCTTTTCATGAGCCCAAAGACCTTTTAACATTTCAAAGCTTAGGCCTTAGCTGGACAGACTCTCAACTAGCTCATCTAAGTTGAGCATCTAAGGTGCATGTGTGTACCTTGCCACATCCACTTATTCTCCTATCCCCCCATGCCCACAGTCACATCTGTCTCCCTGTATCTCCTGATGAAAAGCCCTCTGACTTTTGTCCTTTTCCTTCCCAGAGTTCCCCCCTGTATCTTAGGAAGTCCCACCTCCAGCCCCCCCCCCCTGCACAGTTAATTGGTCAACCAGATTTTTATTGACAGCTGCTACATCTATACAACACACAAGATATTCCTTTAGAAGGTAAGGCCCGTCTGGACTGCATAGGTCAATGGAAATGTATCCTCAAGGGTTACATCTTCTCCTGGCCCCATTCTGTTTCTATTTTTTCCATCCAGTAGGGAGCTAGTCGCCTCTGCCACATGCTCCTGACACCATGGTGTTCAGCCTAAACACATGCCCAGAATCAATGACTATATAGGCTCTATGTACTAAAAGGCCTGAGGCCATGAGCCAAATCATGTCCTTCCTCCTTTAGTTTGCTTATCCTGGCGTTTTGTCCCAACAATAAATCTGACATGATGTGGCTATTTTATTTTAAAATTGGATGAAAAAAAGAGAAAGAGGAGGTGAGGAAGAGAAAGGAAGGAAGGAGAAGTGAAGGGAAAAGGAAGGATGGGAAGGGAAAATGTCAAAGGGAGGGAGGGAAAGAAGAAAAAAGAGAGTACTTAATTCATTTAAAGACAGAAATGGTTTTATCATAACTTGTTTCTTTAACTTATATGTTTCTCTTTCATTCAGATTCCCCAAACACTTACAAATTTTTAATAAAATCAAATCATGAAACATATAAATGTTAGCTTTTGGATGCCAATGAGCTAGATGAAGCTCAATGTTTTTGTTCTGCTCTTTGCACATTTACCTTGAACATGAAGGTGAATTGTTAGTCTGGTGCTGATATCATAATTACACCCTCTGTAGTTTCCTATAAAAAAAAATCACTTATGAGGAAGAGCAATCATCCCCGACTTTCAACGTGTTTAGTGTTTTCTTCTGAATAAGGAGATAAAAGTGGAAATGTCATTAGGCTATCTGCTTTGGGGATGCTTTACCAAATGGGTGCAAACCTCAAGTCTTCGCTATTCCTTTGGAAAAAAAGAACTGTATCAGCTAAAGGATTGGACTCAGAGCAGTTCTTGAAAGTCAATGTTCTCAAGGCTCTGAAGTCTTAGTATTTAGCTAAAACTAAAATACTAACCCTTAATTTACAATGTTTTGGTTCTGGATTAAATCAATAGGCTAATGAACAGATCTAAAGTCTAGAGGGGTATGGAACCCAAAGTAAATGTCTGTAAATACTTGATGATTATGAATGTTTGGTAACTATAGTCACTATACACCAAAGCTGGTGTGGAGGGGTCTGTTTCTTGTTAATGTAGATTTGCAGTTTTTAAAGACAAAGGGCCTGATTCCCCCATGACAAGCCCATACACCTTGGCCTGGTGGGAGGGAGGATGATATAAAATGCTCAACTGATATTCAATGAGTTGAGGAATCCCAGCAACCAACCAAGAAGACTGCATTCTTCCTGATTAAGGCAATTTCTTGGGTTTTTTTCCTTTTATTTTATTATTTTTTAAAATTCTCTTCAAGTAAGAGGGTCCAAGAAGAGTAAGTAAACTCCCTTTCTCACTAACACACACTATAAGCCTTAACATTAATAGACCATTTGAACAACATTGAAGGGAGAAAGGGGGCCTTTCTTTCACAGAACATTACAAACCAATTCTAAAATGCATTTCCTCCCCCCTAAAAAAAGTATTTTAAAAGTAAAAATAACCAAGACAATCTTAAATAAGAAAAGAATGGGAGAAGCTGGGCACAATGGCACATGCCTATAATCCCAGCACTCCAGGGAAGAGAGGCAGGTAGATCTCTGTGACTTTTAGGTTAGCCTGGTCTACAAAGAGTCAAGGACAGCCCAGGCTACACAGAGAAACACTGTCTCAAAAATAAATTTAAGAAAAAGCAAAGAAAGAAAGATAAAGGATGGTAACTTTATACTTTCAGATTTCAGGACATCCTGTTTAGTGTATTAATGGTATAAACACTGATAAACAGACAAGTGAAGCAGAACCTAGAAAGAGACCCACAAATATGAGACCACCCAATTTATCAAAATTAATGGCACTGGAGTAATTAGATATTCAACTAACCCTGATAATCATCTCTCATTTTGCATAATGTGTAATGTTAAACAATATAGAATTAAACTACATATCAAGGTGCTTTCAAATGTTCCAGAACATTAAGATGGACTGTCTTACCTTTGTTCAAGAAACAACCATAGAAGCCACTGTCAGAACTACCATAAGCTATCAGCTATAGGATGCTTTCACTTTCAACATTGAAACACGCTACATTTTATTCTTTGTATATCATTGCAAAATTAAATATTTAATGGTGTCTATAATAAAAAGTAGGTAGTGTACAAAAAATTAACATAAAAAGAGTATAGAAATATTGGTGCAGTTACAAGATTTGAGAAGCTATGCAATGCTGAAACTTAAATCCCATTATTAACTAACTGTGCCTACATAAATTTGGAATAATATATTTTTGCTGAATTTTCATTATTTTTCAAAACACCTCATGCTTTAAATCCTTATTAGATTGTTTGGGCCTAAATACTTAAAGAAAACTCTTATACATTTCTTTTATCTTAGAAGGTCTTCTAAAAATTGGGGAATATTAAAGTTTTAGTAGACCAAGAAATTATGGAAAGCTTTAGAAAAAAGTTATGAAAATAAAATATTCATGACCTTCAAGTAAGCAAAGTTTCTTATACAAAATAATATACACTAAACATAAAGCATATTCAATAAAATATACTCTCTTCAAATTAAGAAGAAATATGTATATAAGGCATTAAATAACTGAAAAAGCTAACAGCATGGTTGCAAATAAAATTCACAATATACCCACCTAAAAGCAAATTCATATAGGAAAATGTAAAGACCCTTTACAAATCAATTAGAGCAATAACCCAATCTTTTTCAATGGACAAAGAACCTCAACAGACACTTGAGCAAAACAATTGCCAGAATGGTCAGTGGGCATGGTCAGATTCATTCTTCATATCAATATCAATTTCATTAATAGTAACAGCACCTCTCAAATTGCTTAATGCACCTCACTGTTTCCACTTCATTGTTGGGTTTTCAGAGGAATGATCACACATGTCAGAATACAATTCCACTTAAGTGTTTCAAAATTAAAATCAGTCAAGATAAGGTTGAAATTCATAACAAATTTTGCTACCCCAAATTACTGGAACGTGATAATTTTATGGAAATTGTACGCTTTCTCTTTGAGAGGCTAAAATCTTTTTCTCCATTTTTCCTTCTATTTATTTGTTTGTTTGTTTATCAGTGTGTGTGTGTGTGTGTGTGTGTGTGTGTGTATGATGTATATTTGTGACATTGCATGTGCCACAGAGGCACTCTCCTTCTGCCCTTACTATAGTTCCAGAGATTGAACTCAGACCATCAGGCTTGTATAGCAAGAGATGCTACCTGCTAAGCTATCTCACCGGCTGCTCTATTTAACTGATTTTTAAATGCTATTTTACTCCTTATTGAAATTATAATATAATGACATCATTTTCTCCTTCCCTCCAAATTCTCTCTATATACATAGTGTGCGTGTTCCCAAATACACAAAATATGATCTACTCAATCTGTATAATGTTACTGGTATGTCTGTTTCTCATAGACACAAGCTCAGGCCTGAACATTTGGTGTTGAAAAATGAGTGGTGTGTTTCTCCCTGGGGAGGATTATTTCTCCCGTCCTCAACATTTCTTAGTTCATTCTGTAGGATCTAGGCCTCTTGGGATTTCCTCTGTCAATGGTAACATGTTTATGCTTTTGTCCTTGTTTAACTCATGTTTAAGCAGTCATGTTGGCAAGACTTTATGGTAATAGCTTCTGACATTACTATGAGACACAATCTCATAGAAAATTTCCTGTCCCTCTGTATCTTATAAATATGTCCATGCCCATTTCCACAATGATCCCTGAGCCTTAGGTACAGGAGCTGTTCTGTACATGTATCCCTTGGAACAAGGCTCCACACTCTGTATTTTGGTTGGTTTCATTTTCTGTAATGGTCTCTGTTTATTATAAAGAGAAGTTTCCTTGATGAAGGGAGAGGATTACCCTTATAAGAAAAATAATTTTGAATATAGATAGGGATTGTGCTGGTTTAATAAATTGGTAGATGTAGGATCCATTATTTCACCAACCCTGAGCAGTTGGTTAGATTTCTAGAATTAGACATGATTCGTCTCTTGTTGAACAGATCTTAAACTGAGAGATATTGGTTACTGTTAAGTTTAAGTGTGCCACTATTGCACCTTTAGGTTAATTGTGCCATGTGAATCATTCTTGTGATACATGGTCCCCGTAGCTGTGTAGGACTATTCTTTACTTTTCTCCTTTTAAAGCTTGCATGGCTTCTTCTGGTGCCATGAAAGTTAGTCCTCAGGGAGGAGGCTTTCAGGTCAGTACTTCAGGGGCTGCTGGGCCCTGGTGTCTTCAACAATGGGGTCTTACCTTCCATCTACCGGGAGTAACTAAGGACAATAACAATAGCCTGCAATGTTTGGGGGAGTCTCTTGGGAAACTCCAACTAACAAGTCAAAAGAAGACTTTTCATTACTGGTGTTAGTGTTTTTGTTAGTTGGTCTTTGACTCTCGGAGGAAGAATTGACAGCCAACATGAGTGAATTTTATTTGTATATTTATGTACATCGTTGTGTGAAATACAATATTCTTTGGGTATATAGTTAATAGTATGATTCCTTATGACCTTTTCAGACATCTTTACTGTTATTTTACCTTCCTATCTCCTATATTTATTAGCTCCCTCCCTAATAAGGGCACTACTGTGTTTCCCATTTCATTTCCCTGAACAGATCATTTATACTCCACTATTCTTCCTTCTGTTACTTCCCAAACCTCTTAACCCATCAACTATCCCTTTTTTCCTCTTCTGGTTTTGCATTTACTTGAAAATATGTACTAACATCTGAATATTTGAATCTAAGAGCCACAGATAAAAAAGAACATGGGACAATTTTCTTTCCAGATATTAGCCACGTCACTCAATATGGCATTTCTAATCCATCTATTTACCTGCAATTTTCATGATTTCTGATCTTTTAAAAAGATAAGTAGTATACAGTAGTGTATGTGTGTGTGCCACATTTTCATTTTCCATTTGTAAGTGGGGGATTAAGGTTGTTTCCATTTCCTAGCAATTGTGAATGAAATAGCAATGAACATGGCTGAGAAAATATCTGAGAGGTAAGATATCAAGTCTGGTAGGCATATACCAAAGAGTGGTAGAGCTATGTTTCGGAGATGTATTTTAAGCTTTTTGAGAATTCTCCAGACTGATTTTTATAGCTGCTGCACCTGTTGACAATCCCACCAATAGTGGATGAGGGTTCCCTTTTCCCCACAACTTCATCTGCATTTGTTGTCAGTTGTTTTATTGACATTTATTATTCTGAGTGAGGTAAGATGAAATCTCAAAATTGTCTTGATTTGCACATCTATAATTGCTAGGGACAATGAACTATTTTTTTTTTTAAGATATTTTTAGCCATTTTTTCTTGTTTTGAGAATCTCTGTCCAAGTCCTTTACCAATGTATCGAATGGGTCATTTATTTTTGACTCTTTGATTTTGAGCTCCTTATATTAATCATCTGTCAGATGTATTCTGCTTAATTATTTATAAGAGAAACGCAATTTAAAATCTCAGTAGGTTCCCATTATTCACTCACCAGAATGCCTAAAATGAACAGGATTGTTAATGCCAAGCCTAGTGGAGAATTTTCTATATAAGCTCTAAAATATACCTGGGAGTGACATACTTGGTTTGAACATCTTGAAAAACTGTGGGCAACATGTGAGAAAAATAATATATGCTACATACATTATAGCTTGCCAGTTCTACTCTTTGAAACATACACAAAAAGTCAACATTTAGAGTCCAGCAGAATATATCTTCAAATATATTTATAGAATCCTTATTCATAACACCAAGGAATAGTTTGTGTTATGTAATGACTTGTTTTTAGTTTGGTTGAAGCCTGCCTAGAAAAAGGGATTGTAAACCATGATAGTCACACTGTAGAGAAGATTGACAGAAAATCTTATAACACTATAGAAAAAGTTGAGATGTTGAGGGGTTGGGACTTAAGTTATCGTGTGTGTGTGTGTGTGTGTGTGTGTGTGTGTGTGTGTGTGTGTGTGTGTGTGTGAGAGAGAGAGAGAGAGACAGACAGACAGACAGACAGACAGACAGACAGATAGAGAGACAGAGAGACAGAGACAGAGAGAGACAGAGAGAGAGAGAGAGAGAGAGAGAGAGAGAGAAAATGAGAGAAAGAGAGAGGTATGTGAGGTGTATATGTATATGTGTTATGTATAAGGTATGATGTGGTGGTTGGGAGGTTGACACAGTGATGAAGTGAAACCGAGGTATAACACAGAAGTATGTGGATCACATGTCCCAAATAGGTAAATGTGCTGATGCCAGGCCATCAAAGAAGTTCAGAGGTGGCAAGAAGCTCAATCAGCAAGTAAGGGATTATGGACCTATATGGGTTTATGCTTAGACTGTCCATGTGTGTTATTCCTTAGGTTTTCCTATAGAGCTTTTGGATTTACTAATTCTTAAAAAAAAAAAAAGACTTGTGAAATGGATCCTACATACTTCTCATATTAACCATTAGGATTCATCATGGTGGAACCACAGATGTGTTGACATTTGGGTCCTTGAGATGTGGAACAATTGAGTTATATCTCAGAATCAACCACATGCATGTGTTTTAGGCAAAAATGATAGGTTTTGGTAAACAAATTTATAACACAGATTAAAACCTAAACATATCAATAATGAACTGGTAATAATGGTTAGAACCCTCAGGGAGTAGGAAGAGAAAAGTCATATCACAGGAAACATAAATATAGGAATTTTTAAAAAATCTGTAAATACTTACCATAAAGTATGTTAGGCTGAGTATCTCTTTCCTAAGAGATATTATAGTCAGATTGTGCAATAGTTTGACCATTTAATAATTGCGTCATTATATTAATAAAATTCAGTTCTGATTATGTTCTCATTGAAATATAATGTACACAAACAAACTGTATAAAGTAGCAACTCAGTGGAATTCACATACATGTAGAATAGCTAACCTACACACAGATGAAGAGAGGCAAAAAATTTATAGTATAATTAGGCTCCTTCAGACTCTCAAGTGCCCCTTGCAAGGAGTTGCTATTTTGAACTTCATAGTCTTCAATTAGCTTTCCAATCTGAGCACCATATTAGTAGAATTAGAGTGTGTACTGTGTGAATCACTTTTGTGTGAATCTGTAGATAGTATTTCTCTCATATGCACACATGTACACATACACACACATACACCACCCACACACACATACACAGAGAGAGAGACAGAGACAGAGACAGAGACAGAGAGATTTAATTCATGGCTTTAACATAGTAGGCAGGTACTCTACTCCTGAGATATGTCCCCATTTAATCCGTGTTTATACTCTTGTCAACAATTTATGTGGCCACAGCAAGATTACCTTCAGTACATAAATCATGTGAACCTCTACAATTATAGTAATCTTAAAACCAGATAGAAGAGGGTGGGGAATCTGAGGTAACACAGAATAAATGAGGATGATGAAGGGTAGCCCATGCGCAATAATTTCATGCCACAAAGCAAAGCAGCACCCCAGTGTCTGTGGGAAAGATGGCTCGAGTCATCATAAAGAACCTAAAGCAATACAATCCAATGTGATAGAGACAAAGGTTTACAAACACCATGCTATTCATGTCAAGAATCCAACTGATTCTATCTCTGGAACCACTATCACCCTACACTATTAAAACCAATTACCATTCAAAGCCACTATTCATTGTAGCAATGGAAATTTGGATACCAAAGGACAAAAAGTTTGCTCCAGTGTATATAAAGTCTGCATCAAAACAGTATCAACCCTAGTCACATCTCTGAAAGTGTAGAAGAGCCTGAAATGTTGCTGGTGATGTTGAATAATAAATGGAAAGCAGCTATACTATTCATTTAAGATGTGCAAAAAGATGAGCTACAGCAACTGTAGTTGCCTGCACAAGACCTGTACAATATCAAGCCAAACAACATTCCAGAATAGTGGGGAGGGAGGCTCATGAGTCCCTACCTCTAGCTAAGGACCTGATGGCTTCTGGGAGAGGTAGAGTCAGTTTTCTTTAATGGTATGGCCTTCTGTGCTCTGCTGGGTGATCTCATACCCATGAGAACATGGGTTAGCACATATTAGTCTGGGTGGGGATACAAGCAAACAGAAACACAACTTTGGAAACAGTGAGGTGTAGGAAATAAATCTAGGGTGAATACAGCAGTAGGGAGTGCAGGGTTAATGTGATCAAAGTACACTGTATGAAATTCTCAAAGACTTATTAAAATGTTACATTGAAAGGTATATAAAGTGTTTTATTATATTCATTGTGTAATTTTTAATTGGTTTGCATAAACAAGGAAAATGATTCAAAGTTTTACTAAGTACCTTAGGCTGTGAACCTACTTAGTGCGTATACGGTCTCAAATTTCTCTACTGGAAGTTTTCTTATTGTGATGGTTTTTTGTTTGTTTGTTTTGTTCTGTTTTGGATTTAGTTTTTGTTTGTTTGGTTGGTTGGTTGGTTTTTGTTTTGTTTTATTTTGGGTTTTTTTGGTTTTTGGTTTTTGGTTTTTTTCCGAGACAAAGTCTCTCTGTGTTAGCCTTGGCCATCCTGGACTCGCTTTGTAGACCAGGCTGACATAGAACTCACAATGACCCACCTGCCTCTGCCTCCTGAGTGCTGGGATTAAAGGCATGCGCCATCACACCCAGCTCAATTGTGATGGTTATTTTTACACAGGAATTCTCAAAAGGGGACTCATGCTAACAAAGCATCATCCTGGCTACAACTCTAAGATTTTCAAGACCCAGTTAGAGACCACAGAGTGTTTTTACAGAGTATTTTAAATTCTTTCTTAAATGTACAATTTTGTTTTTAGTTTGTGAGTTTGATTGAGACAGGCTTTCATGTAAGTCAGTCCGGCCTTGAAATTTCTATGTAACTAAAGATGGCCCTGAGTTCCTGATACATCTGCCTCCACATTCCAAGACCAGGAATGACATGGAATACCACCATGTTCAGTAATTCTCCATTATTCATGTTGGGAAAACGAACTTATTATTGTTTATTAAGCATTAAGGCATATTTTCCAAAGACTGGGCTACTTGGCCATGGCCCAAATCTCCAACAACTATAGTTACTAGTCTTAAGAGTCATACACATGATAAAGAGGTGATTTCTTCGGTGTTTAAGGCAGAGCTGTATGAGGAATGTGGTCTAATTTTTCCTATAGACAGGTGAAAACTCAGCAATTATGTTGCCCTTCAAATTTCCATTCTCTGTGGCCAAGGTTCTGGCATCTCTGTATTCTGTTTTCAGCTGTTGGGGTCATATCCAGTTGGAACTGACCTCTAAGGCAAACACAGAAAAATTAAAAGTAGACATTTGACACATGCCTCATGGACCCTGAAATAATAAGAAACAAAGAAACCTAACAGACCAGCTTCTTGAGAAAGAATGTGAGCAGTGTTTGACATTGCCCAGGATGGCACGGCTGAGATGAATACACTCGCTGTTCTTGGAGAGGCAAACTAGGACTGCAGCCCCAGCTGTGATAATAGGAGCACATTGACCCGTGACTGCATCTTGACTGAATTGCAGGTCTTGAATCTAATCATTATGTTAAAGAAGAGGTGTTGAGCCTTAAAAAAAAGGAAGGCGAGTCTGGAAAAAGAGACGTGGCAATATGTTAAAGCCAACCGATCACCTCTGGTCCACAAATACATGTCATCCCACCTGCTATTTGTTTCTGCCAGAGCTGTCATCTGATGATCTAGAGATGAGAAAGGGGAATGCAGCTTTTACAAGAAGTAATAACGTGTGGTGTAAAGCTGTGTCTGCTGCTGAAAGGCCATGTTCCCGTGTCGAGTTATTTCCATCCTTTTAGGCGGTGCTCTGTGAACTTCTCGACACGACCAGGAAATCCACAGGTTTCTCAAGCTGATGGCGTGCACATTTCTACCTTTCTCTATCACAAACAGACAAGAGAGCTTCTTCACTGAATAGCATCACACACTGAAAAGTAAAAGTAAAAATGTAATTTTGCACTGTGTGGTTATTGTTTTGTGTATAAGCAGTAGCTCCTGTCAGATCAGGACGTAAGTGGCCAGTAATTATACCACCACAATTTATATAACATTTTCTCTTTTTAAATTGTGTTTACTGTTTGCGTGTGTGCACGCACGCATGCACATGTGTGTTACTGTGTGATGTGAGGGAGGGGAAACATGCACACCATGTCCTACATGTAGAGGCCACAACTCCATGGAGTCAGGAAGACAGTTTTCAAATACATTGGTAGAAAAATCAAGAAGGTGGTTACATCAAAACTAGGAAATCTCTGCTGAGGCCTCAGAGGCTGACAAGATTCTGAGCCTCTTGATTGATGGAGATTAGTGGCCTGATAAGTTAATACATTCCCAAAGGGTCCACTTACTAATCACAAGGACACAGACACAGAGGTAGGCAGCCTATGGCTATTTAAAGACTAATGTTATCCCAAGATAAATGGTAATTAGGCTCTAGACCTGTAACATTATAACCTCTCTATGATCACAATCTCTAGCCTTTAATCAGCCTTAAAGGAGGTTCAAAGTACTTGCAGTTTCTCTCATGGAATTCTCCAAGGCTTGATGTTAGGATGGTTTCTGTTCACATACATCTCTTCTCATTTAAACAAATGTTTCTATCATACTAGTATTGCTTAGTGTCAGGAAACTAACAACATCTGAAAACTATGTGAGGTGAAATCCATTGTCTTGTTCAATGCCTCATTTCTAACACTCAGTGTAAGAGTGCACACATTTGAGAGTAGAGCAAGTGGTTCTAATTAATGTTAGAGGTAAGAAAATATCCGTACATGGTTAATATTATGGACTGGGTAAATAATGACATTTTATGAATTGAATGGCCAGAGAAAATGTTTCTGAACTAATATCTGACTCTACCCTCATCATACAAATACAAAATATTCAAAAGTTGTCTCTATCAAAATGTCTTCTCACAGGCAGATCTGGATCCAGCAGGGTCACCTCAGGCTACTGCACCAACCAAGGACAATACATATAGTAAACATTGAACCCCTGCTCAGATCTAGCCAATGGACAGGACTTTCTCCACAGTTGAGTGGAGGGCGGAGGCTGACTCTGACATGAACTCCAGTGCCCCATATTTGACCACTTCCCCATGGTGGCGAGGCCTGGTGGCACTCAGAGAAAGAATAAGCAGGCTACCAAGATGAGACTTGATAGCGACTTGATAGCTTATGACCGTATGGTGGGGGAGGAGGGCCCCTTCTGTCACAGACCTAGGGGAGAGGAATAGGGTGAAAGCAGGAGGGAAGGAGGAACAGGAGGATACAAGTGATGGGAAAACAATTGAGGCATAATCTGAATAAATTAATAAAATAAAATAAAATAAAACAAAACAACAAAAAAAAACCAAAATGTCTTCTCAGATACAAAAATGAATTTCTTGACTTCATAACTCTGTTTTGTCTCCCAAAGTCCCTACTCTGTCAACTAAGTCTTGTCTAATGTAAACTACTATAGATTTGATTGCTCTGAAACTTAATGATTATTTTGAACCTACAATTGTGACTGTGTGTGTATGTATGGGTGTGCATGTATACATATATGTGTGTGTGTGTGTGTGTGTGTGTGCTTGTTCAATCACTTACATTGGAATGGATTAATGTCTTTAGGAACCTGAATGAAGAAATAAGAACATATATATATATATATATATATATATATGTGTGTGTGTGTGTGTGTGTGTGTGCGTGTGTGTGTGTGTGTGTGTGTGTGTGTGCGTGCAAGCATTTTTAAACCACCACAGAATATGAACATATGATAATAAAATGGTAACTATCTTAGGGCATGCTCATTTTCATGAACCAAATATTAAAAGAAGAGATTTGGTAAAAGGGTTGCTATAGAGTTTCTAACACCCTGTAGATTACCTGGCCAGGGCCTCTGAGCCACTCACCACATGCCAATCATGCCTTCTACCACCTTTAAATCATTCAAAAGAATGCGTCAGCCCGGAGCATGCACAATTGGCACTCATTTTATAAAGGACAGCACAGGAATGACCTTACAAGAAACTAATGGGCCTTGTTTCCTGAGGATCTCTATCTGGGCATGTAACATAAGATAAATCATAGCCAAGGGCTTCTCAAAAATGTCCTGATGAGAGAACCATCACCCGAGTGCAAGATGGTGAATTGAACGGCATAAGCAACATGCGGATTTTTTAAAATAAAAGGCTGATAAACAAAGACCACAAAAAAAAATAGCAACTCACAATCACACACATGCACTCACACAACGAGAAAGGGTTCAGTAAACTCATCTCAAATAGCTTGCTGATGTCCACAGGTCAGGAAACAAAATCAAAAGAAAAGTATCTACCTGAAACACAAGGCTGTGTTAAGCAAAATAGTAACCTAAGTACTAGCTCACTCCAAGGAATGTGGGCCCATGCTAATGGCCACAAGCAAAGATCTGGGTGTTTGTGTTTCTGGGAAGGTGGGTGGCCAGGCGTCTGCAGCCTGTTGTCTGTCTTCTCTTGCAGAGCTTCTGGATGAACTGCTGAGTGGACCCTTTGAAGTCTGCTCCGCAGGGGTGGCCTGATCCCTTTAGAGGCCTCACCATCCTATGAATTTATGGAGCCTCTTGCAGACTGTGGCTCTCATAATCCTCACTTATTTGACTTTAGGCAAACATCACAGATTCTGTTACACACTGGCCCTAAAAGAGCTTCATAAATTGAAAGAATTCAAAATCTTTAGTCAGCACCTGACTCCAAACCCCACTACCTTATAGTCCAGAAGGGACCCTGAAAGCATGAACCGAATTTATTTTTCCATTGAAAATAAACATTCGCCAAGGCACATCTGCTCTGCTTTTTCATTCCTAACTAGACAGCTGATATAATGCTTTGTTTTTTTAACTACCCCACAAGGATCCAATCACGGCTTTCTGCAGCATTCTAATCACACTGACACACAGAGAGACGAGAGACATTCCAAATAGGCCTTAGACAGAAACAGGGCAGGAGAGAGAAGCGTGTTCCAGGCTTCGATCGGCTGGGATATCAGTGTAGATTTGATGTGTGACTGGAAGTATTTCCTCTCGTGTATGTCTGTCTTATGACTGGGATGACAGGCAGCCTGTGGAAAAGTTGCCTTCTCTGATATACTAAAGCTCCCTCTGTAGATAACATCGTGGTGGCTCCTTTGACTTATCCTTAGGGCAGTGTAGAACCCCTCTGCTTTGAGTGGAGCCATCTTTTCCATTGTTTGGGACTTGTTTTATTTGCCCAGGCTGTCATCTTGGACCTGTGTACTAGGATTGATTCTCTACTAGGTGAAAAGGAGTTTTATCCTTCGTGTTACTGTCCTCGGATTCACTTCCTATCCCATGCCCTACTCTGTTCCTTGTCTCTAGAAATGACCCCTGCCAGCTGTATGCACCAGGATTAGGTGGCCTTGAGATATATTCAGCCCACAGGAAATCCAGGAAGGATGAAACAAGGGCATTTGTTTTCCTCTCCACCTCATTCACCATTGTCAGCAGCAACTGTATATTCTACAGTTAAAGGGGAGGGGGAAACTTGATTTGGACCCCCTCCAGAGTTGTCAAGAAATCTTATTCTCTGACATGTAAGTATTTCGTGAACCTGCTTTTCTTCTTTCTCTTTAGTCTGCCTTTAAAGATTCAACAGCAAAAGGATTTAACATTAGGAGAAATAAGCCTGAGAATAAGAAATTCCAAGGTTCTGAGAGGGCTGCAATTAGGAAACTGACAGCTGTTTTAGCAACGGCCCACCTTTCTGAATGCACCCAGACTAACAAGCGGTGTTCTTCAAATGTCCAGCAGCCATGGCATCTTCATTCTGGGCATTTCCAGAAGGAACCCGTCTGTGGGAGCCAGGTCTAGGGATGTGCTTGCTAATATATCCCAGATGGTTCTTCTGCACACAAAAGTCTAAGAAAGACTTCACATCTTTCTGAAGCCAAAAATCAATAGACAAAATAAATAAAAATGTTCTTCCCACGTTCTTAACACTCCCTCCTCCATAACAGCATACGGTCTCAGAAATGGGGCCCGGGAAGGTATATGTATCTTAGTAGAAATGTGAAAGATTTCCAGGTCCTCTTTGTACTCAGAAAGGAAAGGATAAAAGCAAAGGAAATAAGATGTGCCACTTCTTCCTCTTATATAAAGGGGATACTGTGTGTGCAATATTCATAAATGTACCAAAACTGTGTCTATGTCTAATGATCCCTTAGGAACAATTCAAAAGGGTTTTTGGCAACTCTTTCCTAAAAACTTCTTTTATAGAAGGCTAGAGGAAGTGGTCAGCTATTTTCTACTTCATTGTCCAATGTTCCAAGTTACATGAAATAGTGTCTTCCTGGTAAAAGGCCATATTCTTAGGATTCTATCCTTTTAACTGTTAGAATAAATGTACCTATCTATAATAAAGGTATTTGGAGACTAGATGCAATTGTGGCCCTATATCATGGGCAAAATTGGCTCCTGGAGGAGCCTGGGCAGTTCTGAACACTGTCCACTTGAGGCAAAGGAAACTTAACAAAGAGGTACATGTGAGCCCTGAAGTGTTTACTGCTTTTAAAGTGGATGGCTTTTCAGAAAGGAAATTAAGTCTTCCCTGTAACCAAAATGCTACCATTTCTTAGGATGAATGCTAATTCACACACACACACACACACACACACACACACACACACACACACGTGTCCGTTCCTGTTAATCCCTGCTAATCTTAGGCCTTGATTTCTCCTATTTAAGAGGACATCTTAAACCATAAGGACATTTCAACATCATAATACACCAGGCCATGCAGCAGAGGGACACCACACCACACACACAGATTACTGCACCAAATCAGATGTCATCTTATACTTTCTTATCAGCCTATACATCTGTAAGTATAATAGCCTGTATTACCCACTGTATCACAGTGCCAGCCTAATTCTCATAGGAAATGGTAAGCTAGACACTACCTGGCCCCATATCATGAGGCTTGACTGGTATTAGAGGAGAAAGAGAGCGATGATATCAACATTAGGGAGCTGCTTCCCTGAACCAGATAAGCTTAGCTATTAGCCACTCCAGATCTGAATGTTATTGTCAGTCTCTAGGGAACTCGAGGAACAAAGAAGCTCAGAGATCTTAGGAATTATCTCCTACTTAAGGGATACATCTAACGCACGTACACTCAAACACTTCAACTAGAATGACCTCAAATACAGAAAACAAATGTAGGGACTAGATCGTTCCAGCTTCTCTGTGAATTCTTTGAGGAAGTATGGGCTTAACCTATAGGCTCATAGATGCTGAGACCAGCTTCAAGAACCAAACTCTGGCCTCGAGCGGCCCCTAGAGGTTAAGTCTGTAATCACTTTACCGACCTGCACCCTGTCTATCCACCAATTTCCACAGGGATGAAATATCAGGATTTTCATTGAAATCCATTAAAATCATTTCATGAAAGTTCAGAAGTACTGACTTGGTAATATACGCGTAATAAAATTAAAAATGTTTAAACTATGCTCTCCTTTCTTGGGCTTCTTTTCCAGGGCTGTATTCAGTGAAGGGGGACAGAGGAGGAGAAGAAAACTAGGGGAGACATATCCGAGATACTAAATATCATTAACATTCTGCTGTTGGAAACTCTCTTACCCAAACCACCATTTTCATTTGTGCTAACAGTTAGTCACTTTAGAGATATTGCCCAGTCTATAATATCATATAGGGAACAAATGAAAGTCTAGATGAAAGCTAGTTTTTCCTTTTTATTTGCTCTTCTCTCTTACAATACATCCTAACTCCCGTCTCCCCTCCCTCCATCCCTGCCAGTGCCCTCCACACCTCTGCTCTTCCCCAGATCCACTGCTTCTCCACTTCCCTTCAGTGACACCAACCAAACATGGCATAACAGGGTGCAATGAGACTAGGCACAAACCCTCATACCAAGGTTGGATGAGGCAACTCAGTAGGAAGAAAGGAGTCCCAAGAGCAGGCAGAAGAGGCTGAGACACCCCCACTCCCATGGCTAGGAGTCCCACAAAACCCCCAAGCTAAACAACCACAGCATGCATACAGAGGACCTAGTGCAGACTCATGCAGGCACCATGAGTGTTACTTCAGTCTCTGTGAGCCCCTGTAAGCTCTGCCTAGTTGATTCTGATTGCTGTGTTCCCCTGGGGTCCTCAACTCCTCTGGTCTCTACACTTCTTCCTCCTCCTCTTGGGGGCTTCCCTGAGCTCTGCCTAATGTTTGGCTGTGGGTCTCTGCATCTGTTCCCATCAGCTGCTGGAGAAGTCTCTCGGATGATGACTGGGCTAGGCATTATTTAATGAGTGTAGCAGAATATCTTTAGGAATCGTCTCATTGACTTTTTTTTATTTGTTTTGCTCAGTCATGATTGGTTCTTCCTTAGGTCTCTGAGCCATCCAGTTTCCATTTCTCGGCCACCCAGGCAGTGTTGGACATGGGCTGTCTCTCACAGCTTGGGCCTCAAGTTTGACCAGTCATTTGTTGGCCACTCCCACAAGCTCTGAGCTACCATTGTCCCAGCATATAATGTAAGAGGGTTAAAGGACAAAGGGAAAGAGCTGTGGGTCAATAAAAGGCATGAGCTAGAAAGCTTCAAACTGGAATTCTGCCCACCTACAGTTGCTATGAAAGAAAATTCCTGAACACATGACATTCATTTTTTAAGAAAGACACGTTCTTTTAAGGTTAGCATTTTGTTTTCACTCTTTTCAATAAAGAGTCTGTAACATTGTATGTGTCAACAGAATGACAGAAGCAAACTTTGAGTTTCCCATGTGATTTCTAATGCCTGAACAAGAGCACGCATGCTTCACAGAAGTGCCTGTGCAGGGCCCTGGCCATTCGTCAGACTGACTTCAGTCTTCACACCTTTGAGCACAGAGATAACTTTGGTTAGCATATTAAAATGGTTTTCAGCTCTTCCTACTTTTTGTTTATTTCAAGTTAAGTCTACTTAAGTTTGGGTAAATGTTAGAAGGAGTCAAGCACACAGGAAATTACAAAAGCCATGCCTGGTGACACTGCCCTGTAATAACTACTCCGGAGGCTGAGGCAGAAGTTAGGAGTTACAGGCCCATCTGGGCTCCAAAAAGAGATTGTGACAAGCCTAGATGATGTATGGACATCCTACCTCAAAATAAAGAGTAAAATCAAAGCCTGAGGCTATGGCTCAATGATAGCATGCTACCTGGCATGTGTGAGGCCCTGGGTTCTAGCCTCTGTACTGCAAGGAAAAGTAAAATAGAATAGGTCAGGGGAGGGAGGATTACTAAAAGAGAAGACTGGAAGAGTTTCAAATTGAAATTCAGGCCTGACACCTGAGAAGGAAATTGAAGGAAGAGGAGGATAGATGAGGAAGAGTCTCCCATTTCAGTGTGGACCTAATCACCTTTTAAACCAATTAGTCAAGAAGAGACAACTGGTCCTCAAGTTTATTGCTTGGAAATACATATAAGAGTAATGGCATTTCAACACCCCCAAGGACACGAATACAGATGAGATCATATCCTGGGTTTATGCTAAGTCTGGCACACTTTTCTACCCACTATTTTAGTAAGGGAATCAACATGGAGTGGAAGTTCTTTTTTCCCATGTAAACTAAACACCATCCAGTAGTTGAGAAATTGGAAACCACAAAGCCTGAGAAGAAAAATGAATGCTTTGGAGCATAAATTTTTCCATTAAATTATGCCAATAAATTTGGAGCCTTGAGAGTTACTATACACAGATACTTTTGTAGAGAAAAGAAATGCTCTTTGTTGCCCTTAAACTAGGACTAGGAATCAAATGATTAGAGTAGCAAACTGTTTCACTCTTATTAGGATGAATAGATCAATTAATCATTTTCATGCTGATTTAAAAACAATTAGGCTAAACTGAACTTAAGTTTATTGATGTAGGATACCACTTTTCTAATGTTTCAATTTTTAAAACATCAAACCTAAGTTATAACTCTATATGTATTTTTCTTAAGCAAGCCAGGCAAACACACAATGGGTGATAACACCAAAGAGAATTTAAAAGTTGCTATATTAAATCAGAACAACTTTTCAGTGTGTGTGTGTTCACCTAGTGTAAAGGCCAGAGGTTTATATTGAAATGTCTTCCTCCACTAAAAGTAGAAGCGAAGGAAAATAGCTGAACTCTAGCATCTTTATCTCAGTCTACTTAAAGCCTGGTGATGATAATGTGTCTAGTTTAGATTAAATGCAGGAATAAAATCCTAGATCGAAATGAAGGATGTCATGTGACTATAGTCATACTGAAGCTTCTAATTCAGAAGCATAAAGAGATATGAACTGAGCTGACCACACTGTCTTCCTTTTTTAAAATATATATATTTATATATTTATTTATTTATTTATTCCTTCATTCACTTTACATCCCAATCATAATCCCTTCTTCCTCTCCTCCCAGTCCCACCCTCCGTCCCTCTTTCCCCATCCCTCTCCCCTACTCCTCAGAAAACGGGAGCCCCACCAACCCACCCACCCCAGCTCACCAAATCCCATCAAGACTAAGTACTTCCTCTTCCCTTGTAGCCTGCCAAGGCAGTCCCGCCAGGAGGAAGTGATCAAAAAAGAGGTAATTGAGTCTATGTCAGAACCAGCCCCATCTCCCCTTACTAGGGGACCAACATGAAGCCTGAGCTGCCCATCTGCTACATCTGTGTAGGGGACCTTGGTCCAGTCAGTGCATGGTACTTCGTTGGTGCTTCAGTATCTGCAAGCCCCTCTGAGCCTTGAACATTTGGCTCTGTTAGTCTTCTTGTGTACCTCCTGTCATCTCCAGGTCCTTCTGTCCATCCTCCTGCTTTTCCACAACTACCTACACTTCAACCAGTGTGGGCTCTAAGTCTCTTCATATGTTTCGAATTGCTCAAAGGACGCTATGCTAGGCTCCTATCTGCAAGTATAGCAGAGTATCTTTAATAGTGTAAGAGGCTGGCTCTCTTCATGAAGTAAGTCTCAGGTTGGGCCAGGCATTGGTTGGACATTCCCTCAATTGCTGCTCCATCTTTATCCCTGCACATCTTGTAGGCAGGGTAAATTTTGGGTCAAAGTTTTTGTGTAGGTTTGTGCTCTCCTCCCTCCACACTGAATCTCTTATTCCCTTTATTTCTTTTTCTCTTTGCCTGATACTCTTTTCCTCTCTTGTTGAATTAAAAATTCTAAAAGCTATGCATACAACTGAATGCTCAGCATCTGGATGGATAGCAGTTGTTGTGATAACATAATGGACATTGCTCCTAAACGTAAGCTATACTATTGCCCAATTTAATTTAAACGAGGGATAAGATAGAGGGAAGCATATATAAAATAAGGAAAAATACATAAAAGAGCTTAAAATTAAATTAGAGACATGAGACCAGCATTATCGTTAAAGGTATTATGGCCAGTGCTATCACTTTTCTTTAGTTGTATATGAATCAATGTAGGTCCTCTGGGATTTTCATATCTATAACAGAAATACTGATTTGACTGTGACTTCTACCTCCTTTGTTTTTGGAGCTCAAAATGTCAGCGATGCAGGAAAAAAATCACAAAATCCCATTATGTGAGCCCACTTATTCAAAAGCTAAAGCATAACGATTTTTCACTGATGTGGCAGAGCACTTTTCCCAGTAGATGAGATGACTCAATATCTAAGTTGGTTAATTTCCACCAAATAGTACATTTTTCCACCTTTCATCACCACCCACTCCCACTTCTGTTAAATTTATGTAAATTGCACCATGAGCGATCCCTATCCTCCCACTCCACTATCACTTTTCTTAAGCATGCATGTGTTACCTTAGTCACCATGTGCCAATGTTCTAGATGTTCTGTCACTCTCTCCATGCCGGCTGACACAGCAAGCAGTATTTATAAACTTTCATGATCCAATCCCCCATCTTACACAAGGGTGTGTCACTGTCAATAAATATTTTTACAAAAGCTACACAACAAAGCGACGTCCACAAGAACAAACACACGAGCTAACATTTTAGTGGGTATATACCAATGATGGTTCATTGGAGAAGAGTCTAAGAAGAAGCAGCCATGGAACTGACCAAAAAGAAATTCTACTTTTTAAATACAGCAGAAATGATGCCATACCTGAGATGGGATTTGCAAACCTGTGATTAAGATTCCATGTTCTTATCAGTGCTGGGACCAAACGTAGGTGTTTACCAGACTGAAATCATTAATGGTCTTAAGTTGTAATCCTTGAGTATCATTACAACTAAAGAAACTCAAAGAAGGCTCTGCTCTGAGTCCAATTAACGTCAATTAATGCTGACAAAGGTGACCCTCAGAGCCAGCATCTCAAGTGGTACAACAGACAATATTACCTGTACTCTGACACTTCCTGTTGTGTTCCATTTGTTACTTTGCCACAGTTGAAACTGCAAAACACAGCCATGCTGGGAGCTTCAAAAGAACTCAAACTCAACTACAGGGATATTAAACCAGCCCACTCTTTCAAATAATAAGAACAAAACAATTAAAATAACTGTTGTGATGAGAGTAACAAGAGGCAATAATAACTGCTTTGCAACACAGAAAGCTATGAATTTCTAAAACATCATCAATACCACCCACAAAACTAACAAAATAGTTTGCTTCAATTTTTATTAAACTTCTCCAGTAATAAACTTGAAAGCAAATATCAAATACAACAATGCAATGGGGATGAGAGTCTATGGTCAACATCCATATGAATCCTATGATAACAGAAGGTAATAAAGTGCTTCTTTGCAATATTCAGTGAAAGATAAGTCTTTCCTTATCAGCAATGTCCACACATATACATTTATTGTCTACATGTAGACATTTATAATAGCATTATTTCAGTGCAGTTAACTGAATGAGAAAAGAGATTCTCCTACAATAAGTACTTGGCAGCGGAGTTATGACTTCTTATAGGTAAAAAATTCATTCAAATGGAATTTTCTGGATTAAAGAGCCCAGACAATGCAATCCATGTTGAGTGCAGAAAATTTGGCTTCAGGGCATGGGTTCAGTCCACATCATCTCTTATTCTCAGTATACTCTTAGTGATGAGTACAGATGCATGCTGTGACTTTATCAATTCTAGTTATCCTCCTTTATCACAAGCATGAAGTATTAGAATTTGAGTGTGTACTAAGTCCTAAACAAGGAATGGTCCACAGACTCAACCTTACATATGTGGACAGAGGCAATTCTGGGATCTTTTAGAAAGTTTCATTGGTGAGAGCTGTAGCAGGGAAGATCAGCCAATCAGAATAGCAGACAGGATTTTTTAAACTCTAAGAACCCATCATTTTGCATCATGAATCATAATGGCTATTAAAATGCTAATCATGCATTCTACAACAGAGGTGTCCAGAGTCCAGAATCACCTATACTCCAACACACTTAACACACACAAATTTCTTGAAGAAAATTGCCACATGGTCCCTAGAATGAGAAAAAGTGGTGCCTTTCTTCTGTTAGCTAGCTGTGGATAACAGAATCCTGGCACTGACACAAGACAACAGAATAAATGACAAGTGATCACATTTTTCCCCAGAAGACCAATGTACTGTTTATAATTTTCTTTCCAGAGATATTGTTTCCTTTTTATCCTATACTTCAAAAATTCAGAGCCCAATGATAGATCAATTAATTATTTCCTTCTAAGCCTAGTTTTCAAAGTCACCATTTAGCAATAATTGTACCTTCCTGACCACAGCAAATAAAATTTGAGAGTGAATTAAATGAGATGATGTAAATGCAATCATTGTGATCGATCTAAAATGCTTTCATGAGCATGATGCAGTCATGACTAAGCCCTCTGGAACAGAGTCCCCTTTGACTGCTCGGTGAGGTCTCTGGTTAGAATATTGCTATGAAAGTCCTAAGAGCTGCATTTGAGAAACAAAGCAATGGTGTCAGCATATTGTAGCACAGGAAATCTTACTAGGGCAAGGTGCTGCTCAGGGCTGAAGGCTTTGTGCATGACCATGGGCATTTTTTAAGCTCTATCTGAAATATGCTAGAGTTTGGATCAGAAGCCCTTTTTATATTCTTTGTGGGGTTTTTTTTTCAAATCACTTCTTCTTTGACATGGTTGAAAAATGTGCAAGCTAAGGAAGATGATGCAAATATTGCAAGGCTGTCACTTACCATCCCAGCCAGCACTGGCACTGAGAAAATGAAAAAAGCCTCTGACATATCGAAATTTAGCAGCAACATTCTAACTGGGGCAAGCACAATATTTTTAATCCTCCCTGCAAAGATCAAATTAAATCAATGGCAAGCTCTGCCTGACACAGCTCTATGTCACTGACTGCTCAGATGAGAAAGCTGGTAAAGGCTGCAGCTCTTGACTTTGTAGCCCATGGGTTTTTTTTTTTCCAAAAATCCAGGGAGCAGTGATAAGCCATTCCTGCATAAAGATTAGCTTCTAGACGGTGAAACTGTGTCAGAGAGAAGTGCAGGCCACAGACTCTCAGTTTTTCCTGGCATTTAGATTCAGCTAAAAGCCATCAAATTTCACAGCTGAACTTCAAACATGACTCAGTCAGAGGTTCAAATTTCACTTCTCTGCAAGGCAAGACATCTGTATATTTCAGCCCATGCAGCTATGTTTTTAGAAATTGTATATTAAAAGCAGACTCCCTTAATCAATATTAATTCAGAAATTATAGCTACATCCATTAAAAGTTTCATTTGATAGAAGTGAAAACTTTAGGGCAATATTTTTTTTTTTAAGTTCAGTATTTGAAAGACACATCTGGAAAGCATTTTTAAAAATGCAGATTCTAAGAGGTTGTCTGCAATACCATTGAGTGGGTCTGGAATTAAACACCAACAATTGCATTTTTTTTAACAAGCACCCAGGTGAAACTTAGCCTACAGTCTTTCAATCTTAATGTGATTGTGTTTAAATCCTTAGAAGAAATGAAAAGAAAATGGAAGGAGATGGAAAGCCTAAAAAAGTATCTTGACAGTTATGTAGATAGTTGTATTCTGACTTCTAGAGACTTTTAAATCAAAATTTTATGACATTAATCTCTAATATGAATATTTTCTATACAAGCAAACCAAAAAAAGAAAAATAATGTGTCCTGAGAAAATTATTCAGCTCCCCAAAGCAAAGATCTTTCATGTGGGATATTTCAAGGAACCTAGTTTCTTACATCCAAGTTAATACTCTCAGTTACAGTGTCTTGAAATTTAAGGTTTTAAGTTTTTTGTGTTTGCTTTGAGAGTATACAAAATGCCAGCATAAAGGGATGTGACTGAGTCAAGATGTTCAGCTATCTAGGGCATCTGCAGTGACATAGAATTCCAGTTCTTCTCCACATGAAGTGAAGTATCTGCCATCACAATTTCCACAGTTATTTTTTTGCCCTCAAAAGTCTAAGACCTCAACATACTTTGTATAATCGTGATATTAACCATAGGGTATCTAATTAGATCAATGAAGCAACACAGAGTAATTGTTTTTATCTGAACCAACCTACTGTCATTTAGGGAAAAAATCAGATTATCCAATTGTGGGCAGTTTCAAATCTATGTAGATTTACAACATTTGGGGTTTGTTTTGTTCTTCGCACTTATAATTGAATGTTACCTCCTATAGCTCATTGCTTCTTAACAGAGGTGACTTGACAGGTGTCAAGATCTCTGTGGTGACAAAGAGCAATGGATTTGGCTAACGTTCGGCTGTCATCACTTTAAAAGTATATAATATTAGATTTTAACAAGGTACCCTATGTTTTCATTTCTCATTGGGCATTCAAAACTATTTAACAAGTCTTTCTTCTTGATAGTATTTAGAAATGATATTTACTGTTTCTTTCCACAAAACAGACCATACTAACCTACTGCTTTGGTATGTCTAAAAACCATAAACATGTTTGTTCATTGTATTTGTATTTACTGACAACTTCCGGACTAAAATAAGAAATAAATATGCCATGTATTCCCTGTACTCACATAATTAAAAACTCAGTATCTCGTCATCAGATAACAATAATTAATTATTTATCAGGAGTAGATGACAAATTTTATGACTTTTTTAATATATTAAACATTACACTATGCCTACTGGACTGCATGTAAGTAGACTTGGGCTATGTCTAAATATAAGGTCATTTCATGTATTTTGTATCATGAGAAATAATAGAATCATCACTATTTGGTTGATTTTGATAGAATCAGGTAGAACTACCTACATTGGCTTAGAGTAGTTTTTTTAAAATATCTATGAAAACATGTCTTAATAACAACTAAATATGTCCCCAAAACACATACATTGTCTTCTTTCATCTAAGTACAAATACTAGTGTCTCCACTGAGTGAACTCAAGACATCACCATGCCTCAGGTTCTGACTTCCACTTTACATATGCACGCCGTACTAGTCCAAGCTATAGCTTCCAGAGAAAGGGCACTGATGAAACAAGCCCAAAATCTGTAAGGGCCACCAGGTGCAAGTCAAAAGCAGAGAGTAATGAAGCCTTGCTTTCAAGAAAGAGACTTATTTATTTTATGAACAGGTATGCTTTGTCTACATGTTTTGCATACATACATGCATCATATGCAGTGGCCAGAAGAAGACATAAGATGGTCTGGAACTGGGGTTCCAGTTGTGACCCACCATGTGGGTATTGGTAACCAAGCTGAGGTCCTCTGTAAGAACAGTGCATGATCTTAACTGTTAAACCATCCTTCTCACTCCATATCTTCAATTTTATAGTAAGAAATAAAAAATATTCAACACACAGTATTCAAGTACATCCCTAGAAGAAAAAGTATTTATAACAAATCATAGGAGTTTTCAACCTAGAGGAACAGTACACACATACCTACAGAGTCTCAGCACCCGGGTGCTGTATTTTCCAGACAGGCCTTCTTGATCTCTATAGCCATCCCACTAAGTTCTGTTTTTTAAGCAGAAGGCATCCAATATTAATTTTTAAATACTACAACTGTGTTGTTGCCAGTGTCAGTTTCTACCCCTAACCTCTGTCAGAATATTTTTCTGTATGGACCAAAGCTTTCCAGATTTTGACAAGAATGAAAATATTGTATAAAATATATTTTATCATCTTAGTTATCACTTAGTTATAGGCCAGAAACAGGAATGAAAATTTCCAATTCTTGCCAAGACGAAATAGATGTACTCTTCTACCTAAAGCAATTAAACCCCTGGGTCTGGGGAGAATTGGGGGAGGAGCGGAGAATGGATGGACATGACTACGTACATGAAACAAGTTTTAGACCATGAAACCAATGAGAAATTATCATCTCTGAGCTAATAAACAGATGAAATGAGCTTTACAGTGACCCATCATAGCTATGAAATAATTTTTTGAGAATAATGAATTGAGATGGAACTCAGGTCAATTTTTTACACATATTTTTATTATAAGTTATTTACATTACCTCTCTATTGTAATCCCTTCACTCATATCTTCCTGTTTCCACCCTTCCTCCCTTTTCCACCCTATTCCCTTCTCCTAGACCTCTGACAGGTGGGGTCCTCCTCTCCCATTGTCTGACCAGAGTGTCTCAGGACTCATCTGGATAGCCTGCATCCCCTTCCTCTGTGTTCCCATATGGCCTCTCCACCAAGGAGCAGTGATCAATTCATGGGCACCAGAGTCCATGTCAGAGGCAGTCCGCTGCTCTCACCTCCCTTTCTCCATGTGGAGAATGAGCTGTCCATTGGCTACATCTGAACAGAGGGTCTAGGTTCTCTGCTTTCAATGTCCTTGGTTGGTATATCAATTTGTGCAAGACCGCCGAGTCCAGATCCACAAACCCCCACCACCTCCATCCATCCCCCATCTCTTCCATACAACTCACAGCTTGACTCTGTGAGTTGTAGACATGGAATCAAGAACTAGGAGGTACAATACAAAGTAACTTCCCTGTGCCTATGCTATGGTATACCAGAGAGAAAGAGACAGACAGACATGCACATGCGCGCACACACACACACACACACACACGGGGGCGAGGGGGCCAGAGAGAGAGAGAAAAAGAGAGAGAGAGAGAATCAGACAGAGAGAGACAGAGATACAAAGACACACAGAGAGAGAGACTGAGACTGATAAGGAATTAATTCGTGTAATTATAAGACAGTCCAAGATCTGTATACAGCAACATAGAACCTAGTACACCATCTACATGTAGAAATACTAAATGTACAAGAAGAGCCGCTCAAATCTGAAGGCAGAGAGCCTCTTGCCCCAACCCTAGCAGTCAAGTGAAGAGTGTTCCCTGTTAGTACACCTCTGTGTTGCATTTGGTCCTTCACTTGGAAAGATGACACCCACTCACATGAGAGAGGACATTGTGCTTTACTCACTCTTCTAGCTCAAGTATCAATTTCACCTAGAAAAGCTCGGGCAAGCATTTTCAAGATACAGTTTAGTCAAATATTTGGGCATCCTATGCCCTGAGTAAGCACTGTTTTCCTAGCTTCTAGCAAAATATTGATCTGTGCAATTGTGTAAGTAAATAAGCCAGGATAAGAGCAAGTAATCACCCAAACAAATTAGAAGGCCTAATACCCGGCACTCACATAGGGATGAGACTAATCTCTTTTTCTCAAAAAAAAAAAAAAAAAAAAAAAAGAATGTAAAACATGATTGACAGAATACTATAGAGAGAGAACTCATGAGGCTCTTTTCTCTGCATTAGTGGATAATTAAATCCAGACTAACTCAGCTCTTCTCCCATTTAGCACATCTTTAAAGAAAGGTGTGTGTGTGTGTGTGTGTGTGTGTGTGTGTGTGTGTGTGTGTATGTGTGCAAAATTATAGGAGACCTAAAAGATAGAGCTTAATACTGGCAAATATTATTAAATATGCTTTAAAAGTTAAGCATAGGAAGTATCAATGAGAAAGCTTAGAGTGAAAATTTAAAGTTAGTATTTGAATCTTCTTGATGTTATGAAATATGCAATGGGTTGGGCTGTAGCTTCATGGAAAAGCACTTGCTAAGCATGAGTCAGGCTCTGGATTCACAGAGACGTCATTGGGTAATCTAACATACATGTAATCAAACTGCAGAGATGGAGACAGAAAAACTCTAACACTGGTAGTTCACAAAAGTTCAGCAAACTCATCAGGAAAGCTATACCAAGAAACCAACTTGCATAACTAAGTGGTATAAAACAAAAGACAAAATGTAAGACAGAAGAGGGGCCAGTGAGTGTGAAAGTAATATTCACAGAGGAACAAAGATAAGAAGGACAGGGTATTTCTCATTGGAAGTGAAGTTAGTGACAGATATGTTCCAAATACGGAGAAATAATTAAAGCTGAACTTGTCACCAGATATAGTGACACACATCCATGAGCTCAACAGTCTGGAGGCTGAGACAGGATCCTATCTTAAAAACAAACAAAAGGATCGATATCAACATCAATTCATGTTCTGTGAAAAATATCTTCCTAAAACTGCAGGTAAAAAGCAGAGTTCAATATCCTGCAGACCATACTACAAAAGATGCCAGATTGTTGATCAATGGATATGGTGACAATGCATCCTTGAGGCCTGTTGAGTTAATAACCTTATTTCACTCCTAAACTAGATAGTCCCTGCAGGCTTTTTAGCTCCCGCTTCAGTTCACACACCCGTTTTATAATATTGTTGGTTTAGGCTTTTATCTATAAGGTCTCATAATTATCACTATCCTTCTCTGCAATAGACCTCTTTCCATCATAACTTCCCACTTACAATCAGTGGGCTCAGAAACTAGATAAGAAAATCTAGAATTGCAACCAAATGGAATTAAAATAGCCTCATAAGATGTAAGTCATATCCCAAGGGGAAAAGACAATTGTTGGATTACATATGGTATGCCCACCATGTGTACTAGTCATTGTTTTAAAATTATCTAATCTTTTCCATAGCCTCCAGAATCTGTTTGCAAGTTAATGAATACAGAGACAGATGGTAACCGGCTTTACAAAACCAAAACTGAGTCGGAAATTCCATACTAAACCACAGATCCATTGCTTTGCAGTAGTCTGCTGGTGAACAACTTGCTTAGCCTCATATTCTTCATGGATTCAGGCCCAAAAGTACTTCATCGACTCTGCAATGAATTTGGGCAGAGTTTATTAAAAGACATCCAAATAGGTCAGGAACTACATATGATTAGAATCCATCTGATGCCCATACCATAAAAATATGAGCTCCAAAAATTATCACTGTATATATCCCCCCCAAATTTTATCACCTTGATCTTATTCAACCAAAGCAGCAGAGCCAGGAAATTAAAATTTTCAGACATATAAGTCAGCTATTTTGAGGGACATCAACCTTTAGTAATCTCCTGAGGACAGCGAGTGTCAGAGTTTCCTTAAGGAATTCCAAAGTTTGCCAAGGAAATCAGAAAGGAAAACTGGATGCAGCAGCATGATAGATGGGTAAGACTAAGACTGCCACTCCAACATCTGCTGCCAGAATAATCTGCAAGGACAGTGACTTTGCAATGGACCATAACTCAAATGTCACCACAACACTCACACGAGGGAAAAACAACTCTCCTTAAGTCTGACCCTCCAGATAGTTAGAGGTGACCGCTCACCTTTGAAGGCATGCTTCGGCTATCAATATTCATTTAACATTGGACTGTCAGCAGGTTTATTTTTTTTATATATATATAAGAATAAGAAACCATTAAAACACATCTAGACATAACTTTGATTTAGACCTCCAATTAATACTGCTCATCACAGAGACGGCTCTCGTAGAGTAATCCATGCCTGGGAGAGTGACTTGACACCTCATTCAGTGACGCTGCTCTAAGAGCTAAAGAATCACCATCCAAGAAAGAGCTCTGAATACAGGCCAAATAGTTCATTTTTACAAACTGTACTGAGACACATGTGATGGGCGGAAGGTCAAGGGCCAAGTCAATGAGAGGCCATTTCCTAGCACTCTACTCTGATTCCTCCCCCAACATACGATCTCTCCTTCACATTTCTGTTTCCCTTCATCTGTCCTTGGGTCTGTCCTCATTTCTTCCCCATTGTCGTTTCTTCCATTCTTTCTGCTCTTTTCTTTATTCTTCCCACTAATCTTTGGTACTACAGAATTTGTCTTGCTGTTGCATCAGCTGAATTGTGAATTGTGTTGCAGTGGCTTTTTTTTTTTTAACATACTAGGAACAATAAGACCTTTTCCATTTCCCAAGAATTAAGCCATTTTCCATGTGGCTCTTGATAGCATTTCCCTGGAGTGGTAAGAATCACAAATCTGAAGCTACTTTTTCTTTAAGGTCATCCAACAAATTAAATCTTGGCTTAGTCTTAATTGCTATCAATATGCTTTTCAGCACTTACTTTACCATCACATTCTCTCATACTCTTTTATAATCCAACATTTCTAAAAAAAAAAAAAAAAAAAAAAAAAAACCTCATTGTTATCTTTGGCTACAAAATCCATCTACTCATATTTTTCATTTAGAGCTTATTTTTAAAAATATTTCTTTCCAAAATGTAAGCTTATTTTAGCATTAACTATGTTTTGATAGTGTCAAAAATGCTTTTCTTTACTCTTAAGATGTTGATAATGAATCTGAAAGAAAATCTAATAGTAGTTAAACAAGGTTTTGACTGCATCAAAAATCTTATATGGTCTTTGAACAAATGTAACTGTATATTATGCAGCCATAAGATGTTTTATGGAAGCATGGAAACATCAAAGTCTTTACATTAAAATTTCCAGAAGTCAGGAGCTCAAAAGTATAAGAGTATCTTAGGCTTTTATTCACAAATTCTTTATGATATATTTTAATAAATTATTTAAAAACCAAAAGATTGATATCAATTCTCAAAAGGTACTTGCAGATTTAAGCAAAGCATATTATCCCATTGCTACTGACTAAGCAGTTCATTGCTTCTGATGTAGCATATTTGCTTATTTCTTTTCAAAGGTCAATATTATATTAGCCAATCAAAAAAAGAAATTATTGAACCATTATTGCTATAATATATCAAATGACATATTAATATCAGCATCCCTTCTGGAGGCAATTTATCTTCCCAAATGGAATGTAACTAAAAGATAGGAACAGGTTACCATGCAAACATTTACAGTGTGCTCTTATTGGCTTCTATCCAACATTCAGATGGTGATACTAGAAACTGAGGAGAGTAAGAAGGTGTTTGGTACATAGAGAATATAGTTCAAATGCGGGAAAGTAGGAGAGCACAAAGAGCTATACTTTCAACACAAGGATTATGCCACTAGCGATTTAGGTTCCAGAGTTTCTAAATATGGTTAACTGGTTAGCATTTTAAGTCCCATGGACAAAAGAGAAATAATGCTATGCTAAGGTCAAAAAATGTCCACTTATACTATATCTTATTTGAACAGTTGGTTGCCAACATAGACCCCGTCTCTAAAACTCCTAGGATGCCACCAGAAAATTATATTTATATATCAACCCAAATGTCTTTTATATTTGTATTGTATTTGTATTTTTAAGCAAGCTGCAAGGATATTTGTTTGTTTGTTTATTTGTTTTTACAAAAAGACTGCCCATATACCATCAATAATGGTATTTCTTCAAAAAACACAAAAGAAAAAATAATTTTAAAATGCTTTTGTATTAATTAAAGCAACTATTGTGGGTTTCTTTTACTTCTTCTTGAAAAATATCAAGGAAGAAAAACTCAGATACTTCATAAAATTCAAATTGAAAGTGTAACTAATGTACAGAACAGTAAATAACAAGAAAAACAAGAGGTGAGCACGTCACCTGAACTAGGTTCTAGAGGTCTTCATCCAGGATGAGAAGCATTATTCTACAATAAGGAACTTGCCCAGCATGCGCAAATCCCATGACTGGATCACCAATGCTGCAGAAGGAGAAGACAGTAACTTGCAGGTGTCAAGTGTTTGAAACATGACTGCTCTGAATTGAGACATGCATCATCTTTTAAGAATTTTGTAGAAATTGTAAAAATATTCTAATTTCAACATAAATGTTTATAATGATTACACACTGAAGCAAAAATGTCTTCAACGCATTGGTAAAATAAAATATATTGTTGAAATCAATTACACATGTGCTTTTTTTACTTTTTTGATGTGGCAAATGGAAAATTTTGAATTACAAAGAGGCTCATATTTGTGACTTAGGTATTTCTGTTAGACCATGCTTTTCTAGAGGTGGCCCTGGGTACCAATACAGGCACATTTCCTGGTGGGTCCCTAGAAGAATGTTGGGAGGTATTGACTCACATGACCTCACCTCCTAATCATTCTATATGGTGCAATGTATTAAATAGATTCACATGTTTTTGTAGGGCAGAAAGTGCCCATGAATTTAACATGCATATAACAACATGTAAGAAATCCTACCATAAAGTTTTAAGTATTACTCCACAGAATTCTTGGTGTACTTCCAAGAGAAACCATTTCCAATGAGAACTTTGGTTCTTTCTCATCCATAGCCACCCTACAAAGTTAGAAGTGTCTGTTTGTCATCTGTATTTGTTACTGATCCTCTGAAGCTGAATTTCAACTGCCAACATACTCTAAATCTGGATAATTTTCAAAGATGTGAAAAATATTCACTCTAAAATATATTAGGTAGTCTCTGCTATTTTGAATTTTCAGTCTTAACGCCACTCTTTCTACATTTTAAGTGACATATTTAGAGATGCCAGCACTGGTATTTAAGTTTCTATGGCCGAGGAACTCACTATCCCATAAGGCTCTTTGTTACCAGATTCCATTAGCGGGCATGAGGAGGATTCTCTGTCTGCTTCACAGTGGTCATGATGCCAGTTGCTGAGGTAGAAGAGAAGACACAAGGGGCAGAATGAGAGTTTCAAGTCAAAACCACATTTGTTCTGTCTGTTGTTTTGTACAGACTCCTATTTCCATAGTGCGTCTGTCAGTTTTCCATTGCTGTGATAAAATTATCTTGGGAATGAATTTAAAGGAGGTATGGTTTACTTTGGCTGACTTTCTCAGAAATATCATTGCATGGTCAGTTGGCTCCTTTGCTTTTGGTCATGACATGATGCTTATAGTGGAGGACCTGCTCACTTCACTGTGGTGGATAAGAGGAAGAAGAGGAAGAGGAAGAGGAGGTGGAGGAGGAATGGGAGGAGGGGAGGGGGGGAAGATGGCAAAAAGTTTCAATACCCAATTCAAGGGTAGACACCCAATGGCTTAAATTCCTTGATTTTATGTCACATTTATAAAAAGTTCCACTACCTCCTGATAACCATACCATGGGGCAAGCCTTTAAACAGAGGAGCTTTAAGGAAGCAGGCTCAGACCTTAGCATACAGCCTGAGCCAGGACAGAGAGTATACCTGGTCCATGCCTGCAAACCCACATTGTGTGTAGAACCACCAAGACTTATGAGTCCCCTGATGTATTTTGATTCACAAAGATAGCCTGCCTATGGCACCAAGCACGTGTCATTTTCAGAGCTTTCTCAAGAGATGCTACTGTGCAGCCAGGGTGAAAGACCATTAGAATAAAAACATTAGTCTCCAAAATTAAGCTTGTGTCAAAATAGGCTAGAAACCTGCTCAACATAGATGACTTGTCTAGCAGAGAAGTCAGAGAGTCTGGATATGGCTTTAGACAACTCCCCAGATAAAAGTGACATGGTTGCTCTTTCCTAGGGACCATACTTTGAGAATACTCAGCTAGAGTAATGCGCACTCATTTTCTGCCTCTTTCATTTATTCTTAACTCTGAGAAGGAGAGCTGGAGTATCAGAGAAGAAATAGCACAGTCAGGAAAGCAACTTCCTCCCCTTTTCTCAGATGAGTGAGTATGAGAAAGGATATATTTTTATCCATTGTGAGGATTGCTTCTCTGCACAGGCATGTCTATAAGTATAAGGAAATGGCACCCAGTGTCACATTTTGTTTTGTTTTTGGTAATCAAGAGCAAAATTTTGCAGAATGTTTGGATCACAAAGTTAACATCCTCTCCTCCCACCTAAATAGACCTTTTAAAAAAATATGACTTCCATTTTAAAATTTTGGTCTGTGTCCATCTAGGACTTCTGTGTCCTCTCTCAATATATTCCAAACTCCAGATAGTGGGGGCAAATGAGTGTATGTGTTAGTTTTCTAAATTCCAAGCACAATTTTTCCCCTTCTCAACTGGTAGCCTTTTGAAAGCAATATAAACAGTTTCACTGACTTAGTAAATAGGGCTGTAAAAAATCTGAAGTGAAAACATAGTCTGTGTTGGATGGGATCAATTCTTTGCAAAGGAAAGAAGACAAACAGATGCGATACCTCCACAATAAACAGTCGCTAAAATGTACTGAGCAGCTCAATGTTGTTCTACCCCACAAGCTTTCACCTTATTTAGCTCTGATTTTCTAAGACTGCTCCAATAAAATACAAGAGAAGCATCCTAGATACTAGCTGTAAAAGCACCAAATAAAACAAATACTTATTGAGTCATAACATTAGTAATAGTTGTCTTTCTAAACTTTCCTATACAGCAGGTAGTATGTGAAGACCTTCTGCATGGTTTCATTTCGCTAAACACATGCCACAGGAGTCGGCAGTACTTTACGAGGAAACTAAGGCATAGCATGTTAGGGTAGTCCTGGTGCAAACCAGACAGAGAAGTGAAATTCACATTCTAGTCTGAATCAAAAATCAAGGGTCTTGCCTCCAAAATGTCTGCACATACTTGTAAAAATCCACCACTCTAAAGGCTATGAAAGATATAAAGAGATAAAAACCCTGTATAGCACCAGTCTAGCCCTAAAAGTACAATCTAGCTAAAAAGATAAAATTATATGTGAGAAAAACTAAAAAAAAAAAACACAAGATCTAAGTATCAATGATATTATCTGTGACTCCACTCTGAAAACTTTAGTAACATGGCTAGGATAAGTCTCTGCCATTACAGGCTATGGTTATTATCTTCATAGTTCTCCTTTTAATGAAACAAACAAGCAAGCAAGCAAACAGGAGATCTAAGTAGAGTCACCAAGAGTTGAGACAACTGACATCCATAGGCAAAGCCTCTCCTACTCTTCTCTCTTCTCCCAAAGACTCAATCTGACAAAACTTCTTTCTTTCAATCTTCATTAATGTAGTTAATCTGGCCTGGTTGGATTCATGTCATAATCACATTTAAGCTTCACAACAGTAAACTTAGTCTGAAACAATCTTTTCTTTTCTTCCTTCCTTTCTTTTTCCTGCCAGAATTATTTGCTAGCAGGCTTCCTTGGGTGCCAGACACTGCATAAGGGCCATTCTCTCCCACACTACAGCATTCTAACTCTTCTATGTCAAAATCAGAGATGCCTCTTTGGCTACGACACAGATGAAGAATGAACAGTCTCAAGAGACTTCCCCAGGGTAACTTCCAGAGGGGAAGCCAAAGGGACAATACAGACAATAGTGAAGCTGGGATTCACTAGATGCAAATTCAAGTCAGACTAACTCAGACCATCAGTAGGAAACAATTAGTTGGCAATGGCAACAAAGCCAGAAGGATGAGACTATTAGATCGATCGTCTCCATCAAAAAGAAGCAAAGTACAGTCTTTCCAGCACTTCTTGTTAGTCATTCCTTCATCTGGATGGCTAATAGTCCAAGCCAGTTACAACATCACAAAAGATGTTTCTATCTCTGATGGAAGCATATATATGTGCTCTGACGAGAATAGGAAATCTGAACTGCATGCTCTGATATGTAAATTTTATGCCCATTGGTTGAATATATAGGATAAAACTAGTAATACAACCCTGTGTTTATCATGGGCCTACTGGATTTGGTCATGTAAAATGATCTGCAAATCCACCCTAGCTTCTTCTGACATCTATAAAGAGTCACATGCAAAGGTTTAAATAGGTGATGTCTCTTAAATGTCAATGTGCAAAACAAATGCCAGGGTGTTTGGTAAATTCTAGAGATCCCTTGAAAGATTGTGAACATAAGATCCACAATAAATCACTTAAAATTACATTTAACAGGAGCCACAATCTTGCTATGCAGGTGGTCTTCAAACAATACTTTCTAGTTATGGCATTTTGAGTCAAAGCACTATATTAACATGCTCTTATCAACTCCATCTTAAGTACATTGAAGGACTCTGTCCATGTTCAAAATACTACAACTACATAGAGATAGAACAGTCTCCTCCAATGAGGAGACTGAGAAGCACTGAGTAGTTACTAGGCTTCCAATACCAGGCGTAGTTTTCTCTTATTGAATGGGATTAAAGTACAATTAGAAAGCTGGTGGCTACTGCCAAGATTACTACCACTGTAGCACCTTTATGGTTATTGTACCAGGCTGTTTGTTGATATGGTTCATAGTCATCATAGCTAGTTAGGACTCTTGGTCATCTCCCCCTTTTATTTATTTATTTTTAATTAATTTATTTATTTATTAGTTTATTCTTGTTACATCTCTATGGTTATCCCATCCCTTGTATCCTCCCATTTAGAAACTTGCGTTGTTCCTTCTGGTGGATACAGCTACAAAACACTGGAGCACCAAAGTCTAAGTGAACATTGTGTAAGATGGGCCAAAAGATTGTAAGATCCAGAAAATCATGGAGTTTGCTATGAGATTGTGTCTCCTACTAATATCACAAGCTACACGTATAAAGTCACACCAACATAACTGCCCAAAGATGCGTTGAACAAGGATGACACTAATGGACACACCAAAATGAACAAGGCCTCAAACCTACACAAAGAGCCATAGGCAACTGATGAAGGCTGAGAGTGGGAGAAGGAAGAACATGTGAATTGATTGTCCTATGTCCAGTGGTCAGTCCTGAAAACATACATACATGCACTCAACAGGTTACATTTAGGAATTTATATGTATATACAAATACACATGTGCATGAAATACCAATTAGTGAAAAAAAAAGGCTATGAATTTGAAAGAGTGCAGAGAGGAGCATATGGGAAGGACTGGAGGTAGTTAAAAGGAAGGGAGAAATGCTGTAATTATACCATAATCTCACATACACACACACACACACACAAAAAAAAGGACAACAGGAAAGCAGTTTAAGATCAATAAGCTGGACTATTAATGAGACAAAAAGATGTTAGGACATTATCACAATTAAAGGGAAAAATAAGAAAGTTTTCTTCTCTGCCAATTTTAAGAAAGATAATTATTCACCTTATTAAAAATAGTGTCCCTTTGGGGAATGGTTGGGTAAAGGTTTTTAAACAAGCAGCAACTCCGACATACTATGGCAACTCTAAAGGAAAATTGATGAACTCAGGCAGAATTGAAAGTTCCACATCCTTGCCTGTTGCATCATTGTCAATGTAATAGAACCCACAAGGACTAGCTTTGGCAGATGCTGGAACTGTGGATGTCTTAGCATTCCGTCTGTCTTAGTTGATTTTCTGTTGCTGTGATAAAATACCACAACCAAAAGACTCATAAATGAAAGCATTTAATTGGGCTTACAGTTCCAGAGGGTCAGTGTCTGTGGGGATGGCTCACAGGCATGCAGCCAGGATTAGCTGAGAGCTCATACCTCAAACCACAAGGAGACATGGAGGACACTTTGGGAATGATGAGGTCGTTGATACCACAACGTCCACCAATGGCACACCTTCTCCAACAAGGCCATACCTCTAAATCTTCCAAACAGTTCACCCACCTGGAGACCACCGATTTCATCATATGAGCCAATGGAGACCATTCTCATTCAAACAAGCACACACACATTCTATCTCTATGAGCGCACAGGGTCCAGTCGAACAACTTCTTCAGAATGGCAGATCGCCACCATGTCTGAGGTCCTACTAATGAACACACAGACAGAACAGGATTGATCACAACAGATTGCATCAAGGTCCTGTCACAACCTTGTCACACATTCAGGCCATCCAAGTGTCTCTGAGGACATTACTAACTTCATGTGTTACCACAGAGAAAGGACAACCTTTCCACTATCTGAATGCTTTAACTACCACTTCTGTTCATATTATAGGTAGAAGGGCTTTTTGTAACCTCAATGTAAACAATGCATAAGAGAAATCTTTAGAGACAAACCAACAAAGAGACCCACTGTACAGCTTATGGGGAATAAGGCCTGCACTGGGAGATTTAAAGAAACAAGAAATAATGGACTTTTGTATTCGTTAGATCTTCAGACTCTCACCTATGAATTTGAAAAGGTGGTTTATTAGAAAATGCTAATGCCTGGGGAATGTGAGATAAGGTGTTATTTATGGGCCACTGAATCATCAAACTCCTACACAGGTGATTCACATATAATGCCTAATCTGGAACACTAACCCTTAATTCCAAAATAGGACAATGAAAACTAACAGAATCACATCATCAGAGCTACCATGTAGTTCAGTTCTCTCACTTTGCACATAAAGAAATAAAGGCTAAGAAAAGACAAATTGTCCAAACAGGGATTAAGCATTCCTTGGGAGCTGGAGAGGTGACTCAGTGTTTACAAGCCATAGCTGCTCTTCCGGGGGACCTGGTTTTACTACCAGCACGTAAATGGCAGCTCAGAACCATCTATAACTGCAGTTCCATGGGATTTCCTGCCCTCTTCTGGCTCCTGAGGGTATTACTCGAGATGGTTTGCAGAGATACACACAGGCCAAAACACCCATATTGTTATTTTTAATTATCTTTACCTATTTCCAATGTACCATTTATCTTTCCCAGTAAGCAAGCAGATCTGTGTATCAAGAAACTGAGTTCTTGTAAAGTCAAAACATGTAGTATAATCTGGAAGCTAGTGTGGGGAAGTTTTAATCCTCATTTCAAAATTCTTTGAAATTCTGATTCTATTAATGAAACGAGGAAAAATTATAATTAAAGAATTTGTTTCCTGTTCCCTTTCTCTAGATATAGTGTCTAAGTTCCAGGAAACCATAGCATTAGAAAAAAATCTAGATGTCCTCTGTTCATTCCATCATTATATGATGATATTCCTGCCACCTTGTTGGACACTGCACACCTTGTCTATATATGCGCGTCACCACTGGCAAGGATTTCTGTCCATGTATCCACTTTCTTGTTAGTGAATGTCTTGAATGCTGATTTAGACTCAGGTTTTGATCCTGCATTTCAGGGTCATAGGATAACATGGGAAACTGAAGCTTTGTAATACTCTATATCTGTAGCTCAGATGCCCTAGAGCTGTCCCCTTTTCTGCAGCTCCTCCTGGTACCCTCCAGAAAGTGAATAGAATGCATCTGGGAGGCAGGGAGCAGGCATTTGCTTTCTAGAAGGTACTATTTTGATACCAGCCCACTCTACCCTCCAGAGTAGCATCTCTCCTCATGGAGGTTTTATATTCCTGTGCTTCCTGGAGTCTCTCATAGTTTCCCGACATCACTGATATTTAGAAATCAAATTAAGGACCAACTTGTAGAATTTTGATTCTGTCACATCCTCCGACAGAAGCAAGGAACTCAGAATGGTCTGCCAGCTTGGACTCAGCAAAAGTAGGGAAAACAATAAAGGGATGGATGACTATATGTATTGATTTCTGCTGTAGTTTACCACCAAAAAGAAAACTCGGTGGAAAATAAGGAGTATGTGAGATTCTAAGAGGAGGGCATTTGGAATGTATCAAGCTATGAAAAATAATCCTTTTATATTTTTTTCTCTTTTGCCTATGTGGTGCCTTGCAGAAGATTGAACTCAGGTTCTTTAACCAAGCCCTCAACCAGTGAGCCATACCCTCCAGATCTAATTTTTGTTTTTATTTTTTATTTTGATGCAGGATCCCACTAAGTTGCTCAAGTTGACCTTTAACCCACCTGTAGCTGGGTTTGCCTCAGCCCCAAGAAGTGCTAGGATTACAGGAGCATGCTGCCAACAGCATAGTTCTGTTCTCTTATGAGATGTGGCCTAGCTGCAAGCTGGCCATTCCACATAACCCCACATCTGGGAAACCAAAGGCAAGCGCATGAAACAACTTGATATTGATCATGGGTTTAACAACCTGCTGAGGCATTAGAAATCATTTTAGAGCCAGGGGATCTATCCGTTGATTTAATTCTTCCTTAATTTCAATCAAGTGAGTTAAATTATCTACAACTAGTAGATATTATGAACAAACTTCTAAATCCTAAAGTTTATTTGAGAATTATTATACTTAGTCAAAATGAATTTAAATTCTATATTTGCATTATAAATATATAAGTGCTTGCTACTCTTGTGGGAATTCATATTTCTTTGCTGACAAGCTTAATCAAAAGGGGGTAGATTTGAGTCTGCTGGCAATAAATTTTGAAAAGTACTCTAAAACATGACATTTATTTTGACCTAAAGGACAGCGGAGGTTCTGCAGAGACAAAGGAGATCCTTGTTTAAAAGAATTATCTTGTACAAACTTCTCAGATCAGTTGGAGGGCCACATCACCTGATAATTTGAAAGTCACAAAATTTTCAACTAACTCGACACTCATTCTGACCTATCCTTTGGGATATTTTAAAAGGTGAGCTTTGCATTCCCTGACTTTTCCTTTCCAGACAAGGATTTCTGCAGTGCAAATCACGACTTAAAGAGACTAAATATACCAAACTCAGACCAGGAACCCGGTCCAAAGTTGGAGTCAGAGTCTGAGACAAAGTTTACTTCACACAGTCTCTGCTTCTCCTGACTATTGGATTTTTATTTATTACAGCAGATTTATCATGTGCTAGATAATTTCACATTCATGGCTTTTCTAGTGCTCAATTTATCAAGGAGAGTAGTGCCACATCCTCCTGTATTTTATCGCCAACTACCATCAGGCTAAGAGAGACAGGTTCTCTTTCTCTTGTAGTGACTTTGCTGCTAAATCATAATTCATAATGATATGTCTTTCCTGGGTTCAATTTTTAATGTTGTTTCCCTTTTTGGAGTGTTTACATAACAGGAAAAAAGAGGCCATTATATATGAGTCACATCCATATCACTCATGCGTGCCCCATTGAGCGGATGAAATCAGATAGCTGAAATGATCCAACGATTTCAGCTACTCACTTTAGACAGTTTTGGAGAAGTTGCATACTTTTTCATTATCAAAGACAAGAAAAATGAGGAGAAACGTGAGGTGGCCTAAAACCATGACTTTCACTTTCCTAAGTTGAAAAAAGTGAGGTGCTTAGTGATATTGCACATTGATTGTATGATACAGAATAGCTTAGAATCAAAACCATATGGATTAGTGAAGGGCCACTGGCAAGTAAAGCTATCTTCTTTTTTGCTATTCTTGAGGTGTGAATACAGTTACTAATAATATAAACATTCACTTTGATTTAGAGAAAATCAACAGATACACGTGCTGTTCCTTGAGAGGGGTTTTCACAGTTTCTTCATTCTTTTCTTTCCCTTTCCCATGTACTTACAGAGGGTTCACCTGTGTGAGAGTAGCACATGGTTCTGTTCACTCCACATGGATCATTAACTCTGAAGGTGCCCACTTTCATTTTCCAAGAAAGTTAATGGAGGTTCTCAAAATAAAGGCATTTTCAATAAGGGTGAATATTGGAGAGCAGCGATCCTTCCAAAAAAGTTCAAAGCTTCTCCTTCAAATGACTCCCTAATGAATATCAGAAGGCACCATGAGTCAAAAGTCATTGAAAGAGTGACTCTGCATGACTTTCAACAAAATATTGCATGTTTCATAACCTCCAGTTCCTTGACTGTCATTCAGAGCAATTCCCATTCTCAAATTTCCTTGACTAACAAATTTTATCCAACTTTATTTTTTAATTACATTATCTATTCAGATTTGATAGATATATTTGCTGATGGTTATAAACTATAATTGTCTGAGTCCCATTCAAAAACCTTTGTCAAATTTGGTCAGTATCCATTTGTCTGTACTTTATGTAGCTCTGTAATACTGAGAAAAAAGTTTTCCACGTTTTCATCTTAATAAAATGGTTATTGTATATGTTTAAAACTGTTCACAGGACAGTGTCTTTTTAGTTATATTCCATCAGTGCTTTGCTTCTTAATCAGTTTGTTAAATGCTTTATTATTGATGTTCATAGCATACAATAGGTCAGATACCCCTTCACTGTCTTAGTTAAATTTGTTTCATAATCTAATGATGCCTTATATTATTCATTCTAAGTAATTGGAGTCCTGAGGTAAAAATGCACTCAAAATTATTATCATATGTAAGAAATTATAATGATTAAAAATTGATTGACTAAGACCTTCCAATAGGTTATTGGTTTAGTAAAAAGCCTAATGAATAATATTAAGTTACCAAAATACTCTTTCGAAGAAGAAAAACTAGATGTCAAAAAAACAATCCAGTGTTTCCAGGCATCTTATTGAACAAATTCTGACAGCTAAATATAGAAATTAGTTGTTGAAAAAGAATCTCAAAATATGTTTTGGAGGTGAGAAATGTTCACTATGCATAGCATATCCTTAGTAAAGGCTAGTTCACATGGATAAGTGTTATTATAGAACCTGGGGTTCGTATTCCTGATAGAAAAATATTACCATTGAGATATTTAAAAACTAAGCATAGATCTGGGAATATCTTAGTCTTTGTTTCTTCTCTGTTCTACTTTTGGAAAAGAACGTGCTGTGACAATGGTATTCCCACATCTCGCAAACACTTTAAATGAGGCATGTGTTTAGGATTTTATGGTTGCCCTGGTTGCTTGGCTTGTATTTTTATTAGAACACTAGTCACTTAATCTCAAAACCAGTGTTTGTCTTAAAGCCACTGGAATCTCTCCTTCTCAGAAGACTCTTTCCATTTAAAGCCACAAATTAAAATTTTGTGCCAAGTAGAGCAAGGTCCTAAAGTTGTAATTATATTCCTATTGCCTTTCATAGATGTAATCTGAGTTGTAGAAGCCTTGGTAAAATTATACATTCACTTTAACTTACCATGTGAAATGTGTGTATTCACATTGTGATGGATGATTAATCTTTTCAAGAACTAAGAGGCAGGTAGCTGAGTTGCCTCTGTCAGTGCCAGAGCCTTTCTAGTAAGGATGACCTGAGGAGAGAAGATTCTCCTCTACAGAGCAACACAATCCACTGCAGCCCAGATATATAGAGGTTCCAGGAAAAAGAAAGACTGCTTTCCAGTCCCCTGCTTGGTGAGTGAGTCTTTCTTGCTGTTGCTGCTGCTGCCGCTGCCTCACTAACATCAGATCACTGCTTCCTTGCCATTCCCCTGTGGACTGGAGACCAAAGGCTCTCTAAGAATCTGCCCAGCCCTGCACCACACAGGGACTAACACACCCACCCAGCCTCACAGACTGAGCAGGCACCAGATTCTCAGTCTCACTACAGAAGACAGATGCTGATGGGTTATCCAGCTGCTGCTGTATAAGCCACTCTAGTAAATCCTCTTTTGTAAAAAAATATCCATTCCCTCAATTTTCTTTCTTTAGAAAACCCTAACTGGTATGTGTACATTTCTATTCTTGTGGGCTATAAATATATTTTTTAACATTATTCTTAGAAGAGGAGGCTATAGAAAATTTTACTGCTAAAATTTTATTTCCAAAATTTGCTACTAGTAACATGTGTTTCTGGGAAAAGTACTATAAATAATAAGTTTACAATATAATATATCTAGTCTATGGAGAAGAAATGTGCAGGAGCCGGTTTATTCCATCTACTGTGTTCCCTCTGGGGATCCAACTGAAGCCATCAGGCTTGGTAGCAGTCTTACTATCCCTTTTATTTTTGCCAAATAACTTGAAGGAGTATACTCTAAAGAATGGTTTAAGGCACAGAACAGCAAATCTCTGAACCACCTAGAGACCCAGTTCTCATCACTACCTAGCATTATGAACTCTACATAGTTGTCTACATTGGACTACAATGTACACTAGGACTGCACAGTAGGTTCTTTTGCACGAATGTATGAGGAATGGCTGTGATGTTTCAACCACTATAGAGTCACTAGTACATAGGCATTTCCCAATTCCACTACACTCTCATGGGCCACTGTCAATCATATTCACAGTTCATCATTGACAAAATTGCCATTATGACATGTGTATGTGTACAAATACAGATACACTAAATACATATATGAATTCATTAGAAAAATTCACTATTATGCTTACAAGTGGATCATCTAAAAATATATCACCTAGCATTATATTATTCTGTAAATCTACTGGAATGTTCTTTCCAGGGTGCTACTGTCATGCTATGAAAACTGCTTTATTATCTCTGTTCTGCCCTGTGCATACTTTCAGTGTCACAAAATATTTGTCCAAATAATAATTTTGTGGTTACCTAAAGATATACTAAATTACCTACCAAATACCATGTTTGGTCTTTCAGATTAGTTCCAGTGTTTTTCCATTTCAAACAGTATGACCATGAACATCCAGAAGAAAGCACTTATTATATACCAAAGCTATTTTTCCTGTGATAAATCTCCAGAAGTAGAAGTGTTGATGCAAAAGATCTGAGCCTAGAACCTAATTTGCACATACGTTTCTATCAGCTTCACAAAGTGGTTAAACCCCTAAGACATTCCTCCAATGTGCAAAAGTAATGTGGAGACGTACAGTTGTAGGTTCAAATCCCAGCACTTGCTAACATACACAATGACATATATACAATCACACTGTCTCTGAGGTCAGGATGCCAGGATGCAGAGGCAGCAGGTGTACAGCCTCTGAGGGATGCCTACTAAGAAGTGCTTATTCTGCATTCTTTTCTGACTCTTGACCCTCTAATGGAATAGCCTTTCAAGTTCACTACTGCTTAGGCTTCACAGCCTGAGTTTGATACCTGGAAGTCACAGGGGAAGGAGAGAAGCCATGCTTGAAATTTTTCTTTTGACTTTCACATGTGTGCTGTGGCACCCATGAACCCTCATTCCTACACACACTCACACACACACACACACACACACACATGCACACACACACATACACATGCACACACATACACATGTACACACATACTCACACACACACACACACACATACACACATGCACTCATATTATACTAATGAAATAATTTAAAAGTCACTGTTTGGGGCAAAATATGTATACTGTATAGCCACCGAACTGGTGAGTTGAGGATTAAATCCACAGCCAGTCTTAGGGATGGGAAAGAGCTAAACACAGCACAGGAGCGCTGACAGCTGCTCTGAGGCACCTGGCTCCCACACCTGAACTGTGAGCAAAGGCTGAAGAAGTGGCCTTATTCTGTGCTTCAGATGGTCAGCTTAGTGCTGATGCATATTTGTCTTAGTCACAGTTAGCAGAGGAAGTGGGCTTCGAATCATTACGTTGATGACAACAGGGCTGTTGGTGCCGGTAGCCTTGACTGTTAGGAGCTATGGGAAGCAGACACAACAAAATGAAGCTAAACTCCACAAACTCCATGTTGAATTGAATTTCCATATAGTCCCTCTAAAGCAGATATATACAAAACCACCATGGACAACCTCTTCATTATTTGCCATACAAATAACAAATACTCCCTGGGACATCTCATTCTTTTTTTTTTTTTTTTTTTTTTTTTTTTTTTTCCCCTCGGGGAAGGAATTTCAGTTCTATAATTTGGGGGAAAAATTGTTTAGTGGATACCTTACACACTGTTCCAAGAACAAAATACAGTAATGTGTATAATCCTATCATCGTCCCCAAGAGTGAATATCTACTTCACAAAGAATTTGCTTGTGGCCCACACTAAAATTCTGAGTCAAAATCCTGAAATTTGAGGTTCTTTTCTGACATTTGAGATAACTACATCAAGTTTGGGCATGCTTTCTGAAAGTAGAATATCTCACTCAGCTATCAGTTGGCATCCAGACTCTCTAGTTAGTTGCCCGTACATCAGTCTACCTACACAATTCATAACTGATCAATGGAATCATTTTAATCCAGTTCACTCTTTCTCATTCTCTTCTGAGTTATCTATGGGCATGCCTCCTCCCCCTCCATTGCCACTGATTTTGAACTTAGTTAGCCCTGTGACATCCTTTGGCCAATGACACACAGACTTAAAATCTATCACATCCAACTGAGAATTCCAAATGAGAAGATGCACTCTGGCCTGTCTTTTCATGCCCTTCTCTGGGTGCTCTTCTGCCTGGCTCTGGAAACCAAAACCATGTCCCCTTGACGTCCACTGCAGCAATCTGAGGGAAGCTAGAGTTTCATCAAAGCCTAGGTATTTGAGGCTATGTTAGTGTTTGATAGTCTCCACTTACCCACTAACAGAGGCATGGTTGACTGCAGAATAGAGGCACTGGATGACAAAGTGCCCCAGGAGGAGGTATAGTCATTCAGGGACCTTTACGAACAGTAGGGCCAGCACAGTGTGCCAGCCTTCCTCTCCACAGTAGAGGCAAGGCACAGGGAGTACTAGCAACAACAGTGCGTCTGGGAAACATGAGGCCAGATCCAAGGTAGGCAAGCTAGTACTGATGCTGCCTCATCTCACTTCAGTTATTTCTCTCCCGGGGTGATTTACAAGGTGATAAAAGACTTCAAGCTGCAAAAGGTACTTAGGCTGTTAAAAAGCAGCTTTTTTATGATCCCTTCTTTTTTATAGTACATGTTGTTTCATTAATCAAATGCTTATTCTATTAGAAGTCTCAACCCTTTAAGACAGTGGGACATTTCATTTTTATTGCCCTGAAGTGGCTTTAAAAACTACACAGTCTCCTACAAGCCACCAACGAGTTCTTGGGGTTCAGACATATCTTCTTTGATCTGTCTCTGCTGTATTAATAATTTAGACTTCAACTTTTTAAACATTTTGATTTGTGATGTTCCTGAAATAGATGCTGCACTTTCAGCTGTGGCTTTCTCCCTCTCTTCTACAGCCATGCATGGGACTGGAGCCAGAGGTTGATGCTGCACTCCAATCTGAGTGTTCTATCCTCTGCCTCATCTTTTCTGGCATTGGATTTCCACTGTTTATTTGCTTGCTTTTTTTTTTATTGGTTCATTTTGTCTTATCTTCAGTGGGTAAAAGTAGATGCTCCCCCAAAATCAGGATGAGAAAACTATCCTTCTCTCCCATGTCAATGCTAGCACATATTGGATTCTCAGCCTGAACATTTTCATCAACAGAGGGATTCATTTTTGTTGTTGTTGTTTTTATAGCCTTCATGTTTACATTTCTCTGAGTAAACTATATAATTCTCTGTGACTATTAACCTAAATTTTTGATCACTACATAGCAGTATTTTAAATCAATTTATAGAAATCCAATATATGCTGCATAGATAGATGGAGAAACTGTATACAGACATAATATAGATGGCATGGTTGCTAAGTTATAACACATGAATATAGCAGTCTTTAGAACCTTCCAGACAATGCTATCCATATCGTACTTGTACCTAAACTGTGAAAAGATGAATCTGAAGAGTTTCTGAAGAAAGACTCCAGATTTTCAAACTGCCAGAACTGTTTTTTACATGTATTTATGTATTGGGTTATAAAATATATGTGTGTGTGTGTGTGTGTGTGTGTGTGTGTTTTGCCTCCATGAATGTATATGTACCACATGTATACCTGGTGTCTTCATAGGCCAGAAGAAATGGTCACACTCCTTGGAACCACAGACAGTTGCAAGATACCATGTGGGTGCTGGGAATAAAGCCCAGGTCATTCTGTCAATTATGGTACTTTAAAGAACCCGGCTGAACACACTTATGGGGTCAGTGAGCTACATTTCATAGATGGAGTTTCCTGCCAGATTTCAGTAATAAAGTTTCATTGGAACAGAGACATGCCTATTTGATTATCCATTCTCTTCATCCCTTTTCATGCATTCGTACAAGAAGTCACAACACAGACTGTATGGGCCGCAGAGCTAAGTATATTTGGAGAATACACCGGGTTTTCATAGTGGTCCTTTGTTTACCAAAGTGAGGGCAGTGACACTGTTCACAGTGAAAAAGGGTGTATATAGTCTCCAGACACAGAACCAAATAATATATAAAATCACATCATAACAAAATATTCCCTTCAGAATATCTTCCTATTCTTATTTTTAAATGTAAGTGATGATCTTTTGCTCTTCTAATATTTATTTCATTTTAAAAGTTTGTTCAACTGGACAATATTTACTTCCTGTTAAAACCTTATTCTACTGTATTCATACCAAAAAGAACTGAGCTCAGACCTAGAAATTTGGACAGAAACCAATTTAAAGGTTGATTGCACTACATAATTCTTATTCCATCATGGTGTTGGGAAGGGCTAAGAACTGCCATAAATGAAGTATTGCATTGGAGGAACTGTAAGCATGTGTGCTTTCAAGGCAAGAGTAGGATTTGACTTCCATGACTAAGAACATAGCTCAATGGCAGCATGACCTAGGCCCTGAGATTGATTCCTAACAATGCCTAAAAATAATGGCCTCAGTGATTAGAAAAGATACTGAATCCTACAAGTCAGCATCAGTAGAGCCTTGAAGTCTAAGTCCCTAGCACAAGCTACCACAAATCAAATTTGCATATAATTGCAGAAAGTCTCAGACACCCAGAAGTTTATCCATGGCCTCTGGACAAGAATATTTGCTGCTGTGGATGATGGGATAAGCTGTATTAGCTTATCCTGGGAGACAAGGCAATCCTGGGAGAGATCAGAGCAGTGAATTGAGGACAAAATTTAAAGAGCTCCAACATTTAAGGAGCAAGTAAAGAGATTTTCAAGCAAAGTGGGAGGTGAGGGTGGCCAGGGGGGAGGGGAATGGCCAAAGAAGTTAAATCAAATTGAATAAGCAAACAAAAAAATACAAAAGCAGTGTTTGGAGGCAATCACTTCATTAGCATCAGCCTGACATTTTTTGTAGAACAAGTTTATAAACTCAACTTCTTTTATGTCCCTGATGGCTAATATAATAATGGATTCACAAATACTCATTTGATAATAAGTATCCTTACAGATAATGCAAATTTAGTGGTTTAATGCCTGGCATAACTTCAAAATAGTAAGAACAACCTACCTTGTCACCACTGATAAAGTGATTAACTAACCACTGTGGGTCCTCAAGAAGTGACTTAGCCCTGAGAACCAGCCATGTAGTTCAGTAGTGGAATGTTCACCTACCAAAGCTGGGATATGATCAATTTAAAGACAAAGGTCAGCATTGTAATATGTAATAAATAGGGGAAATTAACCAGTTAACAGCTGAGTGAAAATGTTGTTTATAGAGAAATCTAGATTTCAATCCCATCTCAGAAAAGCACAGAGATCACTGTGTTCTATTGCATAAATATTCTTAGAAATTTGAACCAACCACACAGAGTCAGCAACTGTTTCACCCTATGGGCTCCCATCCTATCTCAAAGTTTCTCCACCACTTTCATCCTGCACCTGTTTTGTCTACAGTCAACATAAGTGTCATCCATCTCTGAAGTTGTGAAACATGTTCTTAGTTATGTCTGATCCAGAAAACGTTTTCTAAATGCTACCCTACCCTGCTGCTGCCCGTTGTGGGGCTTTGTGTCAGGGCCTGGCCATTTCCTTTCCTGGAAAGCAATGGCTCAATAAACCATTTTATTCCAGAGGTACAGTAGAGTGTGAGCAGTGGTTCTCAACCTTCCTAATGCTATGACCCTTTAATATATTTCCTCATGTTGTAGTGACCCCCAACAATAAATTGTAATTTTTTCTACTGTTATGAATCATAATACAACTATCTGTGTTTTCTAATGGTCTTAGGACACCCGTGAAAGGTTTGTTTGATCCGCAAAGGGGTTATGACCCACAGGCAAAGAACCATTGTTCTAGAGTATTTGTATAATAAAACTATGTTGTTGGTTGCTAACACAAGCTAAAACATAATCTGGCCTAGTCATTTGTGGGATCTGCTCTTTTTGAGTTCATATAAGTTGTATCCATTCTAGTAGAAAAATATGTTGGTGTCACAAAACTCTCAGGGTACAAATGAATAACCAGTCATTGCTCTGAAGTACTGGGTTTGAAACCAAAATCTGTCACTATCACTATGATAGCATCACTTTGGGCACATCTCTACATCTCCCAGTGTCTGCTCTATGATTATACTGCTAGACACTATGGGTTTTCAAGATTCTAAGGTAATTAGATACTACTTGCACTTGGCTTCTAAATTGCATTTGACAGTGTGCCCCTTCTGTGATGCAGAACAAAAGCTATTGTTCGCAAATGTGGCAAACCTGCCAACACACTATTAGATTTACAAAAGATGGATTCTTCTTTTTCTGAGTACTGTTTTGCTGATTATTTTGGCCAATGAGCAATGTCTCAGACTGGGTGACTGTGATTAATTGCCAAATGGTTCTAATCTATTATCTAACACCATTCTACTGCTAATGGAATGGTAGAAATTAGTACATTTATCACGGACATAAACCTAGCATAAATAATAATTAATTTCCTTTATAAAAAGCTAAGTTTACTGAATACACTGAAAGTATAAGCAAGAAAATAAAAGACTAGTGTAACAACAAACAGATGGCATTCCCCTTTCTGTGATTATGTGCACTTTTGATGTTTCAAAGAAACCGCACAACACTCATGCTTTCAATTATTTTTCCAGGACAGACACCAAATGTATTTTTCTCTTTGTAACTGATTGCTCTTCTATTCCAATCCATGAGGCTGGGCTGAAAATTCACCTCAGTGAAAGAGAAAGAAACCGCCATGTCTTCTTAACTTGGCACCCAATGAAATACTTGACTAGACTTAAATCATTGCTTGGCTAAGTCTCTTCTCTCTCTTTTATTTTTAGGGGAAAATAAGAAAAGGCACTAAAAAGAGACTGGATCCAATTAAACTAACTTTGTCTTTTCTTTTTCTATTAGAGAAATTTACCACACTGATAAATATTAAGTGCACATAGAGTTTTCTTTTGTTTCCCCCTTTGTATCCTGGGTGTATCTGTTGCATTCAGACTTAGGGGACAGTGCACAGGCTCAAGTGAGGTATCTTTAGAATCCTTTCCTGAAGCATCCAAAATTTTGCACATTGTCTGCTGAGGTTTTTCAGTAACTGAAGATAAAGTAAATGAGTAATCATACTAAAATAGAAATAGGTACCCTCATGAGGAGCTGATATGACAGGATCTCACACCATCTTCTCATAATTTGTTACCCACCAAGAGTGTCCCTCTTTCCTTTTCAGCAGTGCATGAGATATGACTGTGCATTATCCTTTCATAATGTCCCCGTAGACAAATTGCCCACTGATCTCTTTGGGGAATATCCAAGCCATAAGGAAAATATTTCTTTAAGTGGCATCTTATAACTACAAAAATGGCCAGATCTCAGGCCACTCAAACACAGTGAAAAAATCTAATTCTTTTCTTTTCAACAAGCAGCATGAATCTCCTACTATCAATACTATTCTCTATCCTTACCCTTTTCTCCTTCCAATTAAGACATTCTGTCTGGGATCCAGGCATGGCAGCACATGTGGGCAGCACAGCCCACCAATTAGAAGACTGAATATCAGGAGGAAGGCAGGCTAGGCTATATAGCAAGTGCCTATCTAAAGAAAAGTTAATAATTTGTGGTTTAGTCTTGGCTTTTATATCTATAATAAGCAAGCCAAAATGCCCCTGAAATATTGCATAAATACTATTTTTTGAAAGGCAGAAAAAACTTCAAAGCGTTATAAGGAAAACTGTCAGTTGGGCTCATTTATCCATTCAAAAGGCATTTACAGAGTATTGCCTATGTCCTTGTATATACTGAGGGCTTGAGGATATGAAAGTAAGGATGGCAGAGAAGAAATAAGGTGCTTGCAGGGGTTAAGGAGCCTAAAGTCACCACCTCCTATAACCAGGTGGGACTCCCAGTAGATGGAGGAGGATACCAACCTAACCATAAAATCTTGTCTTGCCTACAAGAAATGTAGGGGTAAAGATGGAGCAGAGATTGGGGGAATGGCAAAACACTGACTGGCCTAACTTGAGACCCACCCCATGGGAGAGCCAACCCCTGTCACTATTAATGATACTCTGCTATGCTTGCAGACAGGAGCCTAGCATAGCTATCTTCTGAGAGGCTTCTTCCCACAGCTGATGGAAGCAGAGACCCACAACCAAAGAATAGGCCAAGCTCAGGGAGTTCTGTGGAAGAGTGGGATAAAAGATAGACGAAGCCAAAGAGGTCAAGGAAACTATGAGAAGACCTACAGAGTCAACTAACCTAGGCCCATCGGGCTAGCAAAGACTGAACCACAAACAAAAGAGCACGCACAGAGTAGGCCTAGACCCCCTACACATACGTAGCTGATCTGTGCCAGCATGGTCAGACGTGGGTGCCCTAACATGCTAAGCTAAAGGCCTTCGAATGCCAGAGAAAAATACTCTGAATGAAATACATCTTTAAAAGGGCTGATATTGCTATCTTTGTTGGGCTCTAGCTCCTTTGGCCTCTGTAGGTTTGACAACACTGACATCCAGGATCTGCCTCCTATGGGCTCCTGCCTCACCCCACAGACTCAGATTGTTTTTCTAATTAAATGATCCTCCAGGTTTATTAAGAAGTCACACATTAAAATATTTCATTCTGTGTGCCTCCTCCAAATTGCCAGGTTCTATTCGGGCAAGTACAGATACTCAGTCAGACAAAGCATGGCCTTTGCCCCTGAGCCTGAAGGAGGAAGATGGGCTCCACTGTGATCAACTGTGGCAAACGCTTTAGCACAGGAACTCAGACACATAGACAACTGGGGTGCTAGAGGGATGGAATGCCTGTTGCTCCTCATCACTTCCCTTTTGTGTCACATCCAGCGGCCCTTTCACCGCTGGCTTTGGGCCATCCCAACAATCCATTCTTTGTGAGCCAAACTGCCCAAATGAATGGCCAATGTGAGCACTCTACCATGTTACCAATAACCAGCACTTCACTGGCTCATCCTTCAATTCTTTGCTTGAATTTCCAAACCACACCGGTTTTGTTTCTAATGAGCCAAATATTTAAGACTTGCAATTTTTTTTGCCCTTCTCACCAACATGCTTGTTTTGTTTTCTTTCTCTTTTTTTCTTTTTATCTCTAAATCACCTCCCAAGTCACCTGCTCCTACAAGCTCTTCTACCTGTCTCACCTGACTTTATGATTCATCATGTCCCTCCTGCCTTGATCTGTCATTCTTCATGATGATCTGCCACATTGCTTAGCATTGTTCATACATCTTTACTTCCCACCAGACTTCAATTTTTTTTAAGACAAAGTTGATATTGTTTCCATTTCAGGAACCAACAATATAACTAGCAAAGAATAAGCATTTCAAAATTGTTTATGAAGTGAAAAAAACTGTGTATCAACAATACGTGTGACATAAATATGTGATTATTTCTTTTAGGTTATATTTGCTCAAAACTCATGGTGTTCATATATTTTAGCCCTGGTCCTCGGCTCAGTGGCATCTGATGCATCATCTTGTACTTTAAGTCCAGCAGTGGTTACCAATTCCCAGAGTACCTTTCCCCATAGGATTTGTAATGCATACTCACACCCCCAGTGAAGGAGGAAGCAGGCTCTGATAACACCCTAACAACTTCCTGTAACGTGTCAGTGTGTTCCTTTCATTGGGATACAAGTGGTGCAAATATGCAACAATAGAATACATAAAGTCACACCATGCAACAGGTCTTATGTGGAAGGTTTATTAAGGGAGGAGACACAGAAGTTGCCCCTGGGTGAGGGTAGAGTTGGGGGAGGGAACAGGTTCCTTTTATAAGGCGATGCAGCGCACGCACAGGGAGAGGACACGTGGCTCATGTTAACAGTGGGAAAGAGTTTCCAAAAGAATAAAACGTTGCCTGTTTTTCAGAGCATCATCTCATCAGATAAGCTGTCTCATATTGCAGTGGTTCTCATGTCCTGGGTATATACTGGAGTGAAGATCAACTGTCATGAAGAAACTACCCAGAGGGGCCTGAACTTCTTGCACTCCAAGCGACATAAGGTGGGAAGGGAGCCTGGGATAGAGTTTTTTAAAACCTATTTTGTAATTTCACTCTTGCTTCCCCATTCTTGACTCTGTCCTCATCATTGCTGCACCTCAGTGCAGCCAGTTGTCTGTTCTAGAATACAATGGCCCTCACACATATGTGTTGCACTAAAGGTGTAGAGAAAGGCTGGATGCAGCCCAGAAGGAAGAGCTACATAGAACAGGCAAGGATCCCTTCCCCCTTTTTTTTTTGTAATTCAGACACCCTTTCCCTTTTCATTAGTCAAAAGGTCACCAGGGGAACAATGGAGAGTTGGACCATGCTCTCTGCCTTTGACTATGAACTGACAATTTAACAGAGAGCTTCCCGCACAGATGTGAGGAAGGTCTCTTGATTCATTAGCAATAATGGTATGAGCAGCCATTAATTAGGGAGAGATTAGTTTAAACAAAAAAGGGATTAAATTTAGATTCACTTATTATCTTTTCCATTGTTAGTACTATTAAACCCTGATGTGAGTGGGATAAGGGCAAGAGAATTAGTGCTTGCACGGAATATGAATCAATTAGCAATGTATTATATGCGTGCTCTGTGCCAGTATTGCTCTATTAAGATATGGAGAAAGACAAGATAGAATAGAATAGAATATTTTACATATGGAAATAAAGAGAGAGGGAGTGAGGGAGAGAAAAAAATAGAGAATGATATTATCTGGTTTTCTCCTTAATTATAGAAGTTTGTTTTTCCCCACAGTAACTGCAGCCCCTGCCCGCCCCAACCTTACACCTGCCCCTGCCCCTGCCCTTGCCCCATGTCAAAGGGGCAGGCTCTTCTGTGTTGGAAAATCCATGAAGAGTCTACAGCATGTTTGCAATTGTTAGATTCTATTCAAACCTATTAGACCAAAGTTTTCTCTTTAAGAAATAACTGTTTTTGTACCCTAATTACTATTTTGAAATGAAACCTTGATATCATATAATATCCCTGGACACTAGTTTACTAATAATAATAAAAAACAATCAAGCTGGGAAGCCATAGACTCCAGAGGAGAATGTACTAAATGGGCATGTCAAGCTGTTTTAAATATTTGTCTTAATACTCATAAGCTAGGGCTACCCTCTGCCCTCATCCAAGGAGCTTCTTGTCATAGTGAGCAATGGTTAATGCTGAGATTCACAAGGGATTAAAGTGTGGAGAACAGGTGACTGCAGAGCACTCTGCCCTAAATGCAACAATTCTATCACCAAGGCTCAGCGAACACTGTGCAACAGGAAACAATGAAAGCAAGAGCCAAAGTTTGAAGAGAAATGGTGCTAAGCAGCATCTTCTTCACGGAACGTGGCCACTGCATCCATTGTAGGAAGAAAGGCAGAACCAAGGCCTGACAATGGGGGAGGGGCAGATTTGTTGGTTTTCTAAATAAGGCAGAGAAGGGCTCTCAGCCGAGGTGAGAAACTGACCTTCTTTTATAGTCCAGGGCTGTGGTCAGAGCTGGGGAGCTGGGTTGCTCAAGAGACTGAGGTGTGGTTTGGCCAGGTGGTGGTAACAGTTACAACAAGATGCACAGCAGTAGTATCTGTGGTGATAGTTTCAGGAAATTAACCATGGGAAATTGGAACTGCAAGTTGCAGGAGGGTTGGGGGAGGTGTTAGGCTGGGATGTACTTACAGGAGGGGGCCATTCAGGCTAGAGTAGGGTTGACTCTGAGATAAGATGGTCCTGCCTACTGATACACTGTGTGATAAATGGTGGCTAATGGATGTGGGAGGGGGAGGGGGGAGGGGGAGGCAGTAGCACTGTTAGTGGTTCAGCCATTGCTTTGTTCCAGTAATCACTCCCTGACTCATGTTCACTCAAACAACCATAATTAAACTCAGTGGTTCAAAACCAAGGGGAGCCCAGATTAGGAAGGGGCTTGGTGGGAGGAGGAATTGCAGGGGTGGGGAAGAGGCTAACTGGTGGAGGGGAATGAAAACGCCCAAAATTCAGTGTATACTTATATGCAAATATCAATAACCTCAGACACAGATTACATAAACATAAACATAGATACCTCCTAAACTACCAAAATTCACAGTAGTATGATGTCAGACCAGTAATGGACAAAAGAAATGAAAAGAAAAAAAAAACCTTTTAGGAGACTTTTAATAGCTTCTCACTTTATATTTCATTTTATTTTTTTCTACAAAAATGGTAACATTTAATTGATCTCTTCTTAAAAGAGTGAATAGGTTATCGCTTTTTTTTTAAAGTATGGTACATAACTGTAATTTCTACACCAGCCATTCTAAACCGTTTTAGTTAGGGTTACTGTTGCTGGGATGAAACTCTATGACTAAAGCAAGTTAGGGAGGAAAAAGGGTTCATTTTACTCACAGCTCCACACAGCAATTCACTGTCAGTAGCACTGAGGGCAGGAACTCCAACAGGGCAGGAACCTGGAGGCAGGAGCTGAAGCAGAGGCCATGAAGGGGTGCTTCTTATGGCTTGCTCAGCCTGCTTTCCTATAGCACCCAGGACCACTAGCCCAAAACTGGGCCCACCTGCAATGGACGGGGCCCCTCTCACGTCAAGCACTAATTAAGAAAATGCCCTCCAGGCTTGCCTACAAGTGCATCTTATGAAAGCATTTTCTTAATTTAGGCTCCTCCTCTCTGATGACTCTAGCTTGTGTCAAGTTGACAAAACCTCAGCTGGAACACAAGCTCCTTGATACCCAGTGTCCCCTCTCCCCAAAAAAGGTACAACTGTTCACACACACACACACACACACACTGGTAAACAGACTCCAGAGTTCACCTGTGAACCAGAGTCACATCTGGGTTATCTCCATGCCAAAGACTTCAGCGTGCCACTCAATTGCAAATTCTCTAGACTCCCAGCACATCCTTCAAATCCACACTAACTCTGGCATTTTTGTTCATCTCCAAAGGTTTGATTGACTTTATTGATGATTTCCTTCTACAGGCAGAATGTTCATAAACTACTCATTGAAAAACGGTAAAAAACAGAAAATTGTACCAAAATATAGAATTTCCTTTGCGTAGTGGCTGTCTGTGTAAAACTTGAATGAACTTGGGTTTCTCTCTCCTTACCTTTCCCTAAAGTATGAGAATCTTTACCAACTATGGACTACCCAGTCCAAACTGCCAACTGTGTCTTGTCACTGAGGAGGTCTCCAGAGTGTAGAGAACTCTGATGATTCATTCTTGCCTTTCTTCTCTGCCAACTTTGAGCAGTTCCCTTGGCAACAACAGCCTTAGAAGTCATTCAGCAAGCCATAGCCCAGGTGCTACCTGTAAAACTTCACAGCTTGCTTACCCACTGGATTTATAGGCCCCCACATTTACCAACTGGCTGGTTAGCTCTTGGGAACAGAAAAAATGTCACCTGAGCACAGTAGACTCTCCAATTCAGGTCTTAAGTTGTCTCAGAGAGCCAGAAGATACATCCTCCTTTTGAATGCCTATTCCTTGTTTACCATTGTGCACTGGTGCAAGCCAAGCATCTAATGGCCAGAACGCCATGTGTGACTCTGCAGCATGAACTGACTGTTCCCATTCAAGCTCTTCCCAACCCTAACAAAACTAGTAGGTTCAGCAGGGCTTGGGTATCAGATGGAAATGGTACAATCAAGATCAGGCTTATTTGGGACTCCCCAAGGGACCATGAATGAATGGGTAGAGTACTAGAAGGGCCAAGAAAACCATATGGAGGAAATGTTTGGGCTTCCTTCATGGTTACCTGGCACCCAAGACTCAAGAATGCACACTGACTGAGTAAAGGTTTAATGATGACTTTGCAGACTAATTTATAGAGCTGAGCCACTACCCAGCCAGTGAATGACCATCTTTTGACAGATACAGAATGAAGATGGTCTATTGAGTGCACAAAACTGCCTGCAATACCATTATACTTTACTACATTTTCACAAATTCTGTCTGTTGCTAGCAATTCAGCCCTCTGGTCAGGAAAGTGAAAACTCAGTTCCTGGATGTGTATAGCCTTGGCTATGTCACCCTGAGGTCATTCTAGAGTCACGGAAGACAAGCACACCATGAATCCCAGGCTTCTGTTGTCCCTTACTGCATATCTATGAGATAAAGAATTCTTTATGAAATTTGTTTCATGTAAATATACTCTGATTTACTGGTCTCAAATAAGTTGTTCAGTAACAGATGCACAGCGAACCTCCTTCAGAGTTACTCTTTACATATGGAAAATGAGAACACTTGCATCTTGCTTGTAGGGTATTGTAAATATGCCATAAGCACCTCACATAAAACATACAAAAATCAACATGTTGATTCTTTTCACCACTACTCATGTTGGTAATGTGAATTCTCCTGGTTTTATTAGTTAATACACATTGCTAATTTATGGAGTAATGATGACAAGTGCCTAAAAGGCCAGTAAATCAATGATTCCACTATTTAAAACTCATTTTCAATTACTGTAAATAGACAGATGAGAAACTCAATGAGTTAAAGGAATACACAACAAATGCAACATTTGAACAAGTTTAATTATTTCCACCCACTATAAGCATAAACGAGTGCATTCACCAAGAAAAGGAGCCTGGATAAGTGGTCTGCAAAGATGCAGAATACAATTGGCACAGTCATAGCACACCAAGAAGTTCTGTAATTACCTCAGAAAGACCTTGCTAGTGGCCACAAAAGAAAGCCCTTGAAAAAATAGAAACTTTCTCAGAATAGAACTGATGGGGGAAAGGCAGGCCAGTTGGCAGAGTTCTTTCTCCAAAGCTGGTGGATGGAGAGGCTAACTATATAAAGTCTGCCAGCAGCAGGGAGAAAGACTCAACACAAAGCTAACCAATGCATCATTGCACTTTGCACAAATAATACATCCAGGAGCACTTAGACTTCATACTGGTCTCTTCTTGCTTACAATGTTAATTTTAGGCTGCTTTCCAGATAGAAGAAGAAGAAAGGAAAGAAGCATGTAAATCCATTTGCACATGTATTCTTAACTAAGAGTATTTGTTTCTCTTAGTTCTCTAATGTTTATTTGGAAAAACACAGAGATTGTAGAAAAATGTTAAGAAAGTTTGCAGAAATGTGTTTTATGAGCCAGGTATGATGGCATGCACCTGTAATCTATGCAAGTAAGAAAACTGGGCAAGAAGATCTTATGTCCAAGGTCATCTTGGCTACATGATGAGGCTTTGTCTTAACAAAATTTGAAGGTAGAAACCTACCCTTTATTATTTCAATATTCTGTTTGTTTTATAAGGTAAGACCTCTGCAGAGGATCCATATCTCAGGATACATGCTCAGTGGATTCCAAAGTAATGAGCACTCCAGCAATCAGCAGAACTCCAGGCCTTCTTGAAGTACTTCCATCCACTATGCTTGTTGATTAGCTATGTTCTCCAAACTGACACTTTCTTCTCTGGAGGGAATAGGGCAGCTCATAACACTCAGAAGCTAAAGAAACTTTCAAGATTGATGACACTCAGAACATGACAAGGGTCACAAGGCTCCTCCTTAAAAGTATAAAATCAGTAAATGATTGTTAGAGCAGGTGGGGTGACTATTCAGTGGAGCTGACTGCTAATTGTGCAAGGAGTGCCAAAGATGCATCTTTCAAGACTGGATCCCCATACCGTGATGGGTCTTTTGAATAGTCCAGCTGCCCTGAGTCACCCATGTTCATATAAGTAACCCCTCATCAATATTATGAGAGTGAGCCCCAGTAAACTCATTGGATCTGGAAGATAGACTTGAATAAGATTGTTTCTTTGGTCTACCATCAATGCCCCATCTGAAGGGAATTGTTCACATCTCCCTAGGAGGAAAATCACAGAACCAACCTCAGTAGTCATTACAATTACCCTGGCTTTCTACTATGGTTTATAAGTTGAATGTCTCTCAAAAGACCATAAGTTCAAGGATTGATCTGTATGTTGTTGCTGCAATAAGCTGGTGAAACCTTTACAAGGTTCATGTCATTGGAAATGTACCTTTGAAGAAGATTGTGAGGACCCATTCAGATCCTCATTTTCTGTTTTCCAGACTGTGTGGTGATCATGAATGTCCAAAGCAACAGGACCACCAGATCATGGAGTGGAATCTCCAAAACTGTTAGGCAAAATAAATCTTTTTAAAATATGTTATCTCTGTTATTCTAAGTAACAGTAAGTTTAACTAACTATAATACCATAGGTTATTTCCGTCTGTGTTTATATGTGAAGAAATACAACTGAAATGGATCAGAAAAAAACTGCCTTTTCCTGTCCCACTGAGGCAGGAGTTCCAATTTTTAAAACCCTGCTAAATACTCTGAGGTCTTTTACTGGTCAGCCCTTATTGTAAGGATCCCACTCCTCATTTTTTTGATTGGTATATATTTATTGTACATAATGCTGTGCAGCTTTCTGGTATAGAAATGGCAAAGAGACTGAAATATAAAAAATAAGGGAAACAGCACATTCCACAATAGCCTCAAAAGAATATAAAATATCTTGAGAGTAACTCTAAACAAGCAAGTAAAAGACTTGTATGACAATAAATTTAAGACACAGAAGGAAAAAAATTGAAGAATATGGAAAGATCTTCCCCATATTCATGAATCAATTGGTCAGATTAAGATAGTAAAAATGACCATCCAATTAAAAGTAATCTACAGATTCAGTGTAATCCACATCAAAATTCTAACACAATTCTTCACAGACTTTGAAAGGATTTTTTTTCAGATTCATATAGAAACACACACACACACACACACACACACACACACACACACACACACACA
>OU015752.1:25849943-25860688 GCA_907169655.1 Acomys percivali
ATCTGAAGGAAACCATCAATCAATTATACCATGACTGGTGTAATAGCAAACTAGAGGAAAAACTGCTTAATATTAAAGGGATACAATTAGTTCTTTGTCCGTGGGAGATCACACCAAAATAGTAAGTAGGTAATACCAATTGCAGACCTAACTGGTTGCATACTCTTTCTCCAGGAGGATACAGGGATATTTAACAGATGGTGTGGGTTGTATGGACCACATCATGTTTCACAGCATCAGTAGCGTTTGGGCTGGAGGCTTTTCTTTGTTTGTGGTTTGGGTTTTTTGTTTGTTTTTGTTATTTTAGTATAGGATAGAATTAATGTGCTGTGTTTTGCTTCTAATTTTCTTTTGTACATTTATTTTTTATTTATTTGTGTGTGACCATGTTTGCATGCACACACTACGATAGGTGTGTAGAGGTCAGAAGACAGCTTATGGGACTCAGTTCTTTCCACCCATGATGTGGGCTCCAGGGATCAAGCTCAATTCATCATGGATGCCATCTCACCAGCCCCAAGATGTCCTGTATTTTTATGTAACATGCTATAGAGATAATAGAAACCCACATTTTTTAAAGTTCTTGTAGGATGTGTGACATGGAATCACACATGTATACAATAAGGAATGCCTCCGAGACTAGACGACTCTCCTTATGAACTGGCAGAAGAAACTCATACCCCTGGATGAAAAGCAGGATATTGCTGCATTCCACAACTTCTTATGCCCCATCCTTTACCCCTGTTCCCTCTCTCCCATCTTACTATTTTTTCTTTTTTTCTTCCTTCTCTCACCCCATTTCCTAACTCTATCCTCTCATGTGTCATCAGCCTGCTGGGAACGCTAAGATACCTGGAAGAGCAGCTTGGCTCAAGGTAGAGCTTGTTGCAACAGGGCTGCCAATCTTCTGGTCGGAAGAAAGAAAAGTAGGGCTATTGTAAAACTATAGGATAATTAATCATTCAAATGTCTATAAGTTTTGACTGAACCTTTAATATCCACCAAAAAATGACTAGGAAATAAAGGTAAATTATTCATCCCTGAATAAGATGATTTTGTCTTGTTGCAGAAAAGAAGAATGCAGAAAGGGCTGGGCTAATATGAAGTAGAGTTAGCCAGGCATGGTAGATCACACCAACATGGGAGGCCAAGACAGGATGACAGCCCTGGCTCAAGTCCAATCTGAGCTACAAAGTAAGAATCTGTTTCTTGTTGTTGCTGTTGTTGTTGATGGTGGTGGTGGTGGTGGTGGTCGTGATGTTTATATTAAAAATGCAGAGGAAATAGAAGAGTATCTTAGTTAGGCTTTCTGTTGCTGTGACCAAAAGCAACTTGAGGAAGAAATGGGTTCTTTAACTTGCACTCTCATATCACTTTTCATCATCAAAGGCAGTCAGGGCAGGAACCTGGAGGCAAAAGCTGATGCGAAGGCCACGGTGAAGCACTGCTTTCAGGCTTTGGTCCTCATAGCTTGCTTAGCCTGCTTTCTTATAGCATTCAGGACCACCAACTCAAGGGTGTGGCACAACCCTCAATGGGCTGGACCCTCCGACATCAATCACTAAGAAAACTCCCTCTAGGCTTACCTACAAACCAATCTTCTGAAGGCATTTTCCTCGGCAGAGTTTCCTTCCTCTCTGATGACGCTACCTTATGTCAAGTTGACATAAAAGTAGCCAGCACATGAAGTGTTTCACAGCTCTTGAGAATCTACTGTAGAGAAAGGAAAATGTCATCTATGCTACAAACCTGCATTAAATAAACTAAGGAAAGAGATTGTTGCCAATTATGAAATTAAATGACTCCAGTGTTACTGCTACAGCCTTTACTGAAGAGAGAAAGAAAGGCACCCTCTTTGGGATCAAGGAACAACCTTGATGAGATGATGGAGTTAATGGTTTGTTAAATCCACCTTTCTTAAAGCAATATTTAAAAATATAAAAATGGAGTATATAGTATTAAAATAAAAACCAGCTGGCAGTGATGGTACACACCTTTAATCCCAGCACTCCTGGAAACAGAGGCAGGTAGATCTCTGTGAGTTTGAGGCCAGTCTGGTTTACAAAGTGAGTCCAGAACAGCCAAGACTATAAGAAACTCTGTCTCAAAAAAACAATAAATATATAAATAAACAAACAAACCAATTCTCTGAAAGTATAGCTCTATCCATGGGCCCACCAGCAGTCTATGAATCCTAGGTAAATTACTTCTGCCTGAAATTTAAGCCAGAAAAACTTCTAAGCCAAAGAATAAAGTGTTCAGAAGCCACTACTGTTATCACCCCAAACCATACAATGCAGAGGGAGCCCAATGAGAAGATGGCAGGTGCTCACTTAGGCTATGCTGGAATCAAGCAAAATCAAAGTTTTTTTTAATTTCTTTTTTATTAATTTATTCTTGTTACATCTCTATGGTTATCCCATCCCTTGCATCCTCCCATTCTCCCCTCCCTCCCATTTTCCCCTTATTCCCCTCCCCTATGACTGTTCCTCAGAGGGATTACCTCCCCCTGTATATGCTCATAGGGTATCAAGTCTCTTCTCGGTGACCTGCTGTCCTTCCTCTGAGTGCCACTAGGTCTCCCCCTCCAGGGGACATAGTCAAATGTGAGGCACCAGAGTACATGAGAAAGTCATATCCCACTCTCCACTCAGTTGTGGAGACTGTCCTGTCCATGGGCTAGATCTGGGTAGGGGTTTAAATTTTACCACCTGTATTGTCCTTGGCTAGTGCCTTAGTTTGAGCAGGTCCCCTTGGCCCAAATCTGCCTATCATAATGTTCTACTTGTAGGTTTCTAGGACCCACTGGATCCTTCTACATTGCTATTCTCACATGGTTCTCTCATCTAGAGTCCCAGTAGGATGTCCTCCCCTCTGTCCCAGTTTCCTGGTAAGGGAAGGCTTTCGTGGGACATGCCCATTGGGCTAGTATGCAGATATAAGTGAATATATACCATTTGAGTCTTTCTGCTTCTGTGTTAACTCACTCATTATGATAATTTCCAGCTCAATCCATTTATCCACAAATTTCAGGAATTCCTTGTTTTTAATAGCTGAATAGTATTCCATAGTGTATATGTACCACAGTTTCTTTATCCATTCTTCTACTGAGGGACATTTAGGCTGTTTCCATGATCTGGCTATTATGAATAAGGCTGCTATGAACATGGTTGAGCAAATTTTCTTGTTGTGTGCTGGTGCATCTTCTGGGTATATTCCAAGGAATTTTTTTTTTAAACTGAAAACACCTAAGAGACAAGAAGTGACTTTTGACTTCTGCTAAAGCAGGACTTTGCCAGGAGGTCATTGTGAGAAGCAATCAGCATAAGCCCTGCACCCAATTTGGTTCAGTCATCCATCCTCCTCCCTTACTTCTTTGCCTCTTTCCGTCTTCCTGAAATAATTCTGAACTGTGTATTAGGAAGAATTTTGCCACTATGACAAAATACCTGACAGAAACAACTACGCAGGGAAAGATATTTTTATTTAGGCTCATGATTTTAGAAGCTTTTGTCCCAGGCTAGTCATTGACCCTTCTGATCCTGAGTCCACAATGAAGCAGAACACTGTGGAACAGAGGTTGTCTCACAGTGGACAAGAAACATAGAGAGGGATAGGAAAGAACCTTGAAATTGTGAGATGACACACATCCTCTGCCTAGTAGGTTCTGTCTCCCAAAGTTTCTAACTCATCCCAAAAGAGTACCACTGGCTTGAGAACCTATCACCCATCATCCCATGAGTCTGGGGACATTTCCCATTCAAATCTTAACAAATGACTAGCTCACAGGTCACCTGCTTCTTCGTTGTTCAGACTCTATTAGGCTTTAGATTTAGAAGACACTCAAATGTCCCAGGTCCCCCTACATGTAACAAAACAAAACTGTGACTATCACATTAGTTGGGTCTATAAGTAAGCAGTTTTTTTTAAGCCACTAGACTTAAATTTGGAGTGGCTAATTTTCTACCTCACCTGCACAGATCCCCGACCTAAGAGAGCATTTCTGGGCATGTCTGAGAGTGAGGTTTGATGGCTCTGGGAAGCTAAAACAGTGTTGATCGTTAGAAGCTAGGCTATGAGGAGGTGGGGCAAAAAGGAAAAAGGCCCCTGGGAATTCTAAATAAGTTCAACAGGGACTGCATTGGTAGTGGGCAGCGAACATCAGTCGGGACTAATAAAGGCTAAGAATATATTCTTCCCCACATGCTCCACTCAGAATGAACTACACATGGCCCAATAACTGCAATAAAGCAAGCCATGTTGATCTAAGCAATGGAGTAAGATAACTCAAAAGCACTACCTGGCCTACAGGACCTTTAGCCTTTGTCCTTGGCTCACAGCAGTATGTGAACTATGACCACCACCACTGTTCTTCTTAACTTGTAGTAACGACGCATTCATTATAAATTATATTTTCTTGATGGGGAATACACATCTCTCTCACTTCTTATTCTGCATGAGAGGAATTTATCAATAGGCATATACTAAAGATGCAAATAATATTTCTAAAACAGTGACAGCTGCTTTTCCAAGTGTTTCTATGGAAGCAAATGGCAGTGTAATACCTTCCCCATCTCACACCCCACCCCTAAACATATTCTTGGATACCCTTGGGGGTGGGGGGGGGGAATGCAAGCCATAAAGTATACTTCATAAGCCAAAATCTGAACAGGAGAGTTCAAAGAAAAATCATGCAGCCAATATTCAAATGGGCAGTCAACATACTGTAAGTTTATATAGAGTCAGAGTACAGATAGCAAAATGTAGCCTAAGCTTTTCAGCTGTACCTGGGGGAATAGAAACTAAAGCATCTATGGAAAAATTGCAAACAATACGTGTGTATTCATTGTTTAACTGAACAAACTGGTATATGGAACAGCAAATCTGCCAACCGCCCTAGAGTTCACAAATTAGAAACTCCACCTCCCTCATGCTGTAGTATAGCTACCGCATTCAAATTTTGTGGTGAAGCTAGTGTGTGTTGATGAGGTATGATGGGTTGATCAAGGTATAGTTTTTTTGTTTTTTGGTAACTTTATGATAATCTCATGGGCCTCATAGAAAAGGCACATTAGGGTCTAGAGAGAGGTGGCTTGGCCGTTAAAAACATGCACTGCTCTTGCAGAGGACCCAAGACTGGGTCCCAACCAACAGTTTGCAGCCCACTGTAACTTCACCTCCAGGTCATCTGCCATACTCTCATGGCCACTGTAGACACAGCACTTGTGTGCACAGACCCAAATATAGACACAAGTTTAAGATAAAAATGAAATCTTTAAAAAGAAAAACAGAAAGGGAGGAAAGCACATGCGTGAAGATGGGCTGCGTTGGGAAAGGTAAAAAGAAGCATGTTTCAGGAGATGTTGTGGGTTGTGTAGCCACCACCAGAAACACTGAAGTTCATAGCTACACAGACACTTCTGACTCGGCAAATAATCAGCAATCAATAACGCACACTGCTCTTGTGGAGAGCTCAAGTATGGTACCTAGCACCCATGTCAGGAAGCTCACAACTACCCATTACTCATACTTCATGGGACCTAACACCTTTTTCTAGCTTCTGAGGGTTCCTGCAGCCATATATGCACAGCCTGCACACATATACACATAATTTAAATAAATAAATAAATAAATAATAGCATCCTTTCAAAAATGAAATAAAGTGGAATAAACAGCAATAATTTGGATTGTGATTTAGATTCAAGAACTAAACAGATAGAGTTGATAAGCAGCTTTGTCATACACTCAGTTTTGGTCAAGTATTCCTGTTCAGACAGGAGCTTCTGACTTTGTACTTGAAACACTGCTCTCTCTGACAATGAAGGAAAAGAAACTTCCATGATGCCTGCACACCAGGAACGTGTAAGAGTAAAACACTGGAACTTTCTTTTTTTTTAGAAAACGCATCTTCAGCAAATCCAGTCAGCACACCAGGCTTATTAAAATTTTCTTCTTGAACAAAATTCAAAATGAAAAAAGCAAAGAGGGAGGGAGGGTGAGAATGGAAAGAAACAAGTGAGGGGATAACAATCTGGATATAATCTGAATAAATTATGATAATAAAAAATAAAAGAAAAAAACAGCATTTAAATTTAGGCGTATTTTATTGAATAACTGAAATTATGGTAATGGTTAAGGAGTATGTATACACATTCTGAAAAATAACACATATACTAGATAAAATTAATTTCCAGGATAGATGAATGATGCACTATATAAGAAATGTATATGACTTTTAAAAATCCTGAGTCCCTGGACGATGAGAACATTTAAAAACTGATGCCATGTAATATATACAGGCACGGTTAGTCACTCATCAAGTGAAGAAGAGGCTTGATACCAACCACGCAAACACCCACGGTTGAGGCTGTAAGTATTTTCTGTATTCCTCAGTTTTGTTCCATTCATTTGTGTTTGATCATATTTTCTCTGTCCAAGTCGTGTATTATCTTTGATATTTATAAAAACAACTCCATCTTTTTAGTGTTAGACATCCTTTTAATAATCTAATTTGACCATTTGTCTTTTTTCTTCTCATAAGCCACTCTAGCAGAACTGGCCAACAAAATGTAACCAATAATATTTTTTTTCAGGCACATATGCTGGTCCTAATGGTGTGAATGAAGTAAATAAGGGTGTATTGCAGTATTTGCAATAAATGTTAAGTTTATTTACTCCATCAACTTACAAATAAAAAAATGAATACATTCGACATGATTTTGAAGGTCGGGAAATACTTGGATAAAATTTGGAATTATTAAGTAATTTCAATGGCATTAATCATGAACATAAAATTGGCACAGCTTCTAAACAAATGGAGCCAATGTTGGGAGATTTTGTGTTTGAGTACAGTCAAACAGCCACTAAACTTGAAAACACACCACCGGGAGAATGTGACACTGCGGCCAAATATCCAAATCCCAAATTTTGCCAGCCTTGATTATTTGCAACATTTTAAAATATCATCTTATGACTTCATGTGAAAGCAGTTATACTAATAAATTGTAGGATAGTTTGTTACATAGTTTTATGAAAGTAATTTTTTAGTTATCAGGAGGGGTCATAAAATGGAGAAAGATAATTACAGGGATAATTCCTAGTCACCTACCTAATTATAAATCCACTTTCTTGTCCTAACTTTCACTAGTGGGAAAATCATGGATTGTGACTGTAAGGTTTTCAACTAGTAAACACAATATCAAAGGACAGATTCTACTTAATTCAAACTTTGAGTTTTTACCTTGATTTTCTCCATGTCCTTCTTTATCTTCCTTCCTTCCTTCCTTCCTTCCTTCCTTCCTTCCTTCCTTCCTTTCTTCCTTCCCCCCCCATCAGAAAATGAGATATCTTCCTTTAAAGATTGAAGGCATGTCTCAGTCCTTGGAAGTCTGCGTTAATTCCTTTCTGAAACAGACCAGTGCCCATCACTACTGCTGGTTCCTCATCCCGGTGAATCTAGATGACAACACGCAGAAGAGAGGACACACTTGCTCAGCTATCCTTGGGGGGCGGGTGTTATCTCAGTAGCATTCATTCCAAATCTACAGTGTATGTCACGGTTGTTTGACCAAAATTGCTCCCTATCTTTGCTTCCTATAACCACTCAGAAAATGGTCAACAAAATGCTGTGTGAACAATATCACAAAATTCCAGAAAGAGGTTTTTTGGTGCTCCCAAAAATTGCTGTGTCCCATTTTCTGATTGTTGTTTATTTTCACACTTGTGACATGTAGCCTAATATCTGGGAGGGTGGTTTAAAATAGAAGTCTCTCCCAGAAGTGTTTGTCATACCAAATTTTGCCTCCATAATTTCTTCCAAGTCTCTTGCTTCAATTCAAACCCGGCGTTAATATTTTAATGGTATTATATAAGGAGAAAATAATTTTTCTGCTCACTCCTCCTCAAATATTAAAACACCACGCACTCCCATGTTACACACAGGGGCACTTCTCTAGGAGATAGGGACATAAAATGTTAGCCGTTAAATACAATGAACTGGATTTTAAAAGTTGAAATATAGAAGTGTATCTAGTATTTTGCAGTTAGTGTAAAGTGGCACTTATTTCAATTAAATTATAGTCTCCTCAAAGATTTTTTAAACTTATAAAATATTGTTCATTTTATCTTTATAATACTTTTAGCACTATGTTCCATATTTGCTATAAATGTAGTTGAAAGACTAGAAAATCAGGGGCTGGAAAGATGGCTCAGAGGTTAAGAGCACTGACTGCTTTTCCAAAGGTCATGAGTTCAATTCCCAGCAACCACATGGTGGCTCACAATCATCTCTTCTGGCCTGCAGGCAGCATACTCTATACATAATAAATAAATACATCTTAAAAAAAAATAAAAGAAAGACTAGAAAATCATGAATCATGTTATTCTACTGTTATATTTTTATGTTAATACACTGTGACAATTATAGATGCTAATTTAACAGTATTCTTGGTGTAGTAATGTAGTAACTAACTTAAAAATCTATAGCACTTAATTAGAACTTTGGGAAAACATTAATGATATAGCCACCCCAGTCAAGATGCACTATCTCTGAATAAATGGTGCATTCTTCTGAAGTTATTTGGCTAATGCCTATTATAACTTTTTAATATTCTGTTGATAATATATTTATTTGAATATATCCAAATCTTTTACAAATTCACTAAAGAATGACATTCAATGTCATTTGAAATTTGCTATCAAAGTCATTAGCGAACCTTCTCTCACAGAAAAACCTATTGCTGACCATAAAAACCTGATTTAATTATTGGGAAAGAATGCAAGCTGATGCTAGACATAAATTCATAAGCACTAGTGGATTTCAAAAGAACATTCCAGTTGTTTCATCAGTGCAGTAAGAGAAAAGATGCATTCTGAGATAAGACTCCATTAAAGAAGACAGTCTAAATTAAGCTTCCTTTATTGCTGAAATAAGTCATCTCAAATTATCCTGTCTTTTAAATTGAGTTTAGTTTGTCTTAATTTACAGCACGAATGATCATATTTTAATCTCCAAAATACTCAACAGAGAATCTATGCCAAAGCAAAATTACACTTAAAATACTACCACTTTCTGTAGCTTTGGCAATCCAATCTGTCTTAAGCAACTCTTCTAACATGTTGCTCCATCACTAAGAAAGTGGGGGTCTGCAACAAACACACAAGTTATAGAATTGCTACTAGCTAGCAAAACCACAGTCTGTGTGTGTGAGGAAAACATAACCTCAGCAGAAAAAAGGGCAGGGAGAAAACTATTCACATACAGAAATATTTAGCTAATCATTTAGACAAAACAAAGGTTTCACATGGGAAAGAAAGCAATTTTTACAAGACCTTTAGTGTCTGGGAAGGGAAAAAAACACTGGATGAATGGTAGAGCTAATATTAAAATTTTCATTTGAAGCAATTGTATTTTAAGTACCGGAAGGGACTAGGCAAAACAAAATATTATAAACAAAATTTTGTGTAATGCTGAGTCGGCTGAGTCTACTTACACAGTAAGTAAAGTCTCTGCTTAGTATGCTGAGGGACCCCTTACTTGGGGCCTGATCCTCCTCTTCTTTAACTGATCATGTTTCTAAATGTCCCACAAAAAGGCAAAAACACCTCTACTCACCTGTGTACTTAGTAGTTCGAAGGACCTTGGGAGCATTAGAGCACTGACTCTTGCAGCATGCTAGGTGACAACACCAGTAATTTCCATTTGTCCATGTAGAAGATATGGCACAGAGGTAATGTGCAGTTAAAAACAACACAACAGGCACTTAATCCAGCACTTTCCATCGCAAATATGGCCTCTATTTGTTTCTTTTTACAAAAGAACCTGTACTCTTTGAATCACCAATCTCTTAAGGACAGAGAAACTGCTGAAGAACTGTCTGTGGGTATTTGTTTTTCATGGCTGTGTTTCTCTAATGAGGTCATAATTGTCTTCTTCAAAGCCTGCTTTACTAGCTTTGTGGGTTATTTTTAACGCTACTCTTCCCTGCCCTTTACTTCCTTGCTGTATATTTTAAGAGGTCCTAAATTGGTTATTATGGGAACAAGCTAGGCACTGGGATGTTTAAAGGCTCCCAGGGTGATCGAGTCTATGTGCAACAAAGTTGGAAACAACTTTTCTACAGAGCTACATGACCTATAGAGAAATAAAATACATGTGTTTTGATTTTTTTCCAATAACTGACTTGATTTTTTACTTCACAAAGTAATATAAGTTCGGTGCTTCACATAAAATGACAGTAAATATGGTTTCCATAAAATATACATATATTGGAATGGGGGTGGGCAGATGGCTCATTTGGTAAAGGGCTTTCCTCGTAAGTGTGATGGCATGAGTGGAACACTAGCAGTCATGTGAAGATCTTCAAGCACACCTGCGATAGTAACATGTGGGAAGCCAAGACAAGTGGGTGCTTGGAACTTTTTGGCCAGCCAGTCCAACTGAACCAGTGAGCTCCAAGATCAGTGAAAAGCTGTCTCAAAGAGAAGGTAGGGAGTGACTGAGGAAGACACTGATGCTGACTTCTGGGCTTAACATACATGTGTACATTCATACACACACACACACACACACACACACACACACATGCATACACATCTGTATATATCATTTCTTTATAGTAAAACTATGTATCTAATAGATTATGTTTAAATGAAAAAAATCTCAAATATGGCAAACTAAGTATGCCAATGTACTTTTTGTTAGTTAGCTTTTCTTCACTGTGACATAATACATGAGAAAGTCTCAT
>OU015752.1:25898354-25912976 GCA_907169655.1 Acomys percivali
AATAATAATAATAATAATAATAATAATAATAATAATAATAATAATAAATACACATAAAACTTTAAATGGTTTATATAAGGCCTGAAAATTCATTTATAAGAAAAGCTAGAAAAGGTTTTGAGACCTGCGATTCTTTGGTCAGAAAGCTTTTTGCTCACTTCAGGTTCATGATAAATTATTTAGATAGCCAGACTCTAAAGAAACAGAGTCATCCTAAAGCCAGTAAGTGCAGAGAGAGGCAGATCAACCATTCTAAGCATGTGTTTATGTATTGCATTCATGAATGTTCATTGAACACATTCTCCTTCCTTAGTGGCCCTGTCCTGCAGACACTTGTGAGCAACACCAGTCTCAATGACTTCTCTAAATCCACTGTGGGGGAAGAAAACAAGGAGTGAACTTGAGCCAAACATTCACATATACAGATACAGATGTGCAACCCACTCAGAGAAACAGGTCTCAGGAGATGCTATGAACACGTATAACAGAAGCCATAGGCAAGGTTGACAGAAGGGAGGAAGTTCTTTAATCAGTGTCTGAGATAATATATAAAATGGAGTTAGAGTTATTTAGATGAAGAGAAGAAACTATGTCCCAGGCAGAGAATCCTCTAAGACATCACAGAGGGCTGGTCATTGGCCACCAAGCGAGATGAACTGAGTTCTGTCCTCAGAACCCACACAGGGGAAGGAATCAACTTCAACAGGTTGTCCTCTGACCTCCACTCACACTCCATGATGCCCAGATATACAACACACACACTCAGACACACTAAATAAATGTGGGAAAGTATACAAAGTTCTCCTATGTGGGGAAGGAATAGAATATAAGGTATGGAGAGAAAGCTAGTGTGACAGGAGGAGAGTAACCCATGTAAGATGATACTGAGGAAAATGTAAAAGAGAAGACCTCAAAGCTATTTTTAATGAATTCCTATTTTATCTAAAGAGAAATAACATGAATCCAAAGATCTGTAATCCAGGAGCCTCTGTGACAGAATTGCGCCTGAGCCAACCCTCACTCTGAAGGAAAAAGCACTGCTTTCTGGACCGGCTCATTCCATCCACAGAACAGGCAGGTACTTCTATATTAGCCGCATTATGTGTGTCACTAAAATACCTTCATCCCATGCTCATCAACTTCACGATGTCTTCATGTCATTCTTACCCTTCTGAAATAATACAAGATGTCAAGAAACACCATGTAGTGGCCAACTTCCTGTTTGTGTGACAAAATGTCTAAACCAATCCATATCAAAGCAAGGTTGATGTTTTAGCTCCTGACTTCAGGGCTTTGGGTCCGTGGTTACTTGGCCCTGCTGCTTTGGTCTTGTGGCATCGGAATGCACATGGTGGAAGAATGAAGCAGTGGCTGACTACTCACCTCATGGTACCCAGGAAACAAAGGGAGAAAGGGGAACAGGGTTAATTCCTGATCGCTCTGAGAGAAATGTGCCCCCAACTCTGTGATCTAACTTTCATCTACTGAGTTGCACCCATTAAATGTTCCCTCATCTCCCAGGGAAAACACAGAGCACTGATTAAACATTTAACAGGTGGACTTTTAGGGCGCCACTCAAGATCCAAGTTATAGCTCACTATAGGAGCAAAAAGGAGAGGCTGGGTTTTACCGAAGGATATAATCAGGTCTGGGCTGTGCTGCAGATTGTGACAATAGACATATTATCAAGCTACTTATTTTGCCAGACACTCATAAATAAGGTAGCTCACTCCTGGGGCTGGAAATCACTCTGTGCTCAAGGCAGTAGCAGGAGTTTCAAGCAACATGATAATCAGTGTAATCAAAATTTTAATTATTATGGTCTTTCTCAGGTAATCGAATCAAGTTTTCCATGTGAGCAGAATTTCTGTTTAGAATTTAAGTTGTGAGGGAGGAAAGTCCTTGAAGGTCCTGTGATTCATCTGCAAAATAAGAAAGTAGCAGAGAAATATGAGAGACACAGAAAGAAATTACAAGACATTAAAAATCTATTGTCTATCCTTCACTCCAAAGTAATTTTTAAATGGTAATTACACCTTTGAAGAGTATCTAATTACTGTGGAAAAGGACTTGGATGAATGTAGAGCTCTTCATCCAACTTCAATTGATACACAGTGATAATATTCAAGACTAATTTCTGAAGCATTTAGCGCTTGACTGAGCACCATTCTGTAAGAGATTCTCTCATTTTCTGATTGTCAGTATGGTAAAGGACCTGTCACACACAGCTCATGAAGGTGGAAGAGAGCAGTAGAAGTGTTTTAAGTTTCCTTTGGAAAGTACTGTCTAGATGACCACAGGCTTATGGCCTTTAGGAAAACAAGGGTCTAAGCTGTGGATCTCCAAAGATGAAGCTTTTCTTCATCTGGACCATTCAGTAGCATCTGGTGGTTTTTCTTGGGTTGACTGACATCCCTTAAGAACCATGATCTCCCAAGGAATAGCACACCAATTGGACTTCCAATACCACATGGTCAGCCCTGAAAATAAACATACAAGTAACATTATACAGGCTGAATGGGATATATTTAAGAATATATATGTGTGTAAGAACAATTAATGAAAAAGAGGCCATGACTCTGAAAGAGGGTGAGGAATGGTATATGGCAGGGTTTGGAAGGAGAGGAAAAAAGGAGAAATGGTGAAATTATACTATAGTCTCATAAACTTTGAAAGAATCCTTAAAAACAACAACAACAAAAGAACTGTCATCCTCATTGTCACCAGCAACCCATACTTCATGCCCACTGTTGATTTTGTGCTACCTTGCATTCAACTGATTACTGCTGCAAAGGGATCTTAGAAAAAGACAGTGGTGGTCACCCTCACATGACTGGCCAAATGTTCTAGCCAGCTTATCAAGCAGGATCATTCATTACGAATCTATTAAATTTGCATTAAATACTCTCTGCTCCCCTCTCTACACACAATGGCAACAGCCCTTTGAACTAAAGCTCATAAGTTGCTTTAATGAGTAGTATCAAAAACTTAATGGCCCAGAACTGGGCCACTTACATTTACTTCCTGGACAGATGTTGAATGCTGCTAATAAGATTCTCAGGTACTAGCTTTCCAGTCCCCTTCATTTAAATTCCATAGATGATACACATGTCGTTGTTTAACAATGTTTACTTTTTCCTGAAAATGTGGGTTTTGTAAAGTTTTATAATGCAACTATTTTTCTTCTTCAAGGACTTTGTATTCGTTTCTGAGGTTACACCCTGTTACTCTTACTCCTGCTCACTCCATTAAAGCTGTACTGGCACCCTTATTAATCCAACTCCAACTCCTACCCAGTCTCTCTCTTTCTCATCAAACTCAGAGCCTTTGGAAAGCTAAAAAGCACTAAACCACTGAGCCATATCTCTCGACCACTTACTGGCATATGCATTTACATAAGCTCTACCTAGAATATTGTGGAAGTTGGGTTCATCGGAGTAGTAAACACAAATGAACGGCGAAGTTTTACAGAACAAGTCTTAAAATCTACTACAACTTTGAAGAGTTTAGGGAAGGCTTATAATGGAATCCTCCAAGCCAAACTACTTAACTGATGAATCCTTCACTATCCTCTGGTGACTGCCATGTTTAGTCACCAGCAATAAGTGACAGGCCTTTGGGGGTAGCAACAGGCTATTGGCCAATTGCTAACAGTTATCAACTCCCAGCAAACCACCAGGGACCTGGGCATCATCTTCACGTGACCATTACAGGCTCTCTTTCTTGAGAAATTCTCATAATGTATTCTAGAATTGCTAAAATTCTGCTCAAATGCCCACCTAGGAGGATCCTCTCTGTCCATTTGCTTTTCATTGCTGTGGCCAAAATAACTGACACGACCAACTTTACAAAGCAAAGACTTGTTTTGGCTCACAGTTTCTGGTAGCTTTGGTCTATGGTTGTGTGGTCCCATTCAGTTAAACAGAACATCATGGTAATGAGAGCATGAGGCAGAAAAGAGCTACTTACTTCATGGCCAGTGAGGAAGCAGAAGAGACAGATAATGGATTCCTAAGGACTTTACCTCCAGTAACCCACATTGACTAATGAGTTTCTACTTCACAAAGATTCTACAACTTCTCAAGTTAGGGACAGCAGCTGAGCATCAAGCACACAAAACATGATCCTATAGAAAGTGTTTAAAAGTCAAACCAAAACACCATCTCTCAGATTCACTCCCCTCTCCTGCATGAAATATGGTGTATGTTTGCTTGTCGATATAACACATCAATACTCTTGTCTACATTGTAAGTTCTGTTAAAGGAAAAGGCTTGTTTTTATTAGGTAATATGTCTGTGGCACTTAGAATAGTACCTGACATCCCATTAGCCTAAGATGTATTTGTTACATGAGTACATGAAAGAGAATATGAACAAGCTAACATGAGCAGAGAATCAACTATGTACCAAGAACCCATTATACAGAGCGATAAGTAAAAGATTCTTGTCTCAGTCTTCCATTTCATCAACAGGTTTGTTACATGGCATGGCATCTTAACACAACTTTGAGAAACTGTTGGAAGGCCAATAGAGTTAAGATTCTAAAACACCTTTCACTGTCTCCATAGCCTGGCATTCGTGATTTTGTTTGGTCCTTGCTCCTTGAATTTAGGATGCCAACATGACTTATGTCTTCTGATATAAGTCATCTATGGTGCCAGGGATTAGGCCATGTAAGTTTGAAGCTCCCACCTTGTCAGTAGACTTCCCTTCCTACTGGCAGTGATGAAGGTAGATGGGCTCAGGGAAATGAACTGAGACAGGGGGATAGCCCCAAAGGCAGCGAAGAATGAGTTCCATAATCTTGTTACCCAAAAGTAATTGAATCCTGCCAGCAACTATGTAAGACCAGAAAAGAGATCTTCCCTCCAGTCAAGATTTCAGATAACACCCTAGGCCCTATCAAAAAAGCCTTGTGAAGACTATGGAGTAGGACTTGGGAATCATACCCAGACTCCCAAACACAGACACTGAGGTAATAAGCATGCATCATCTTAAGCAACTGTGCTGTGATAAGTTATTGTATATAGTAATAGATTCCAGGAACCCCAGCAAAGATGCCTCCAATGAACTATGCTTTTTTAAGTCAAGAAATTCAGTGTTTCTTATGGACAGTTTTTGACATCTAAAAATGAATACATAGGACAAAGCATTCTAGTGCTGTCATTCAGCTGAAAAACTCCATGATTCTATTACGTATGCCCCTCTGACCTTAAGGCACAACTCACAGATAATTGTAACAAAGACAGACCAGTCTTAAAAGATTATAAACAACAATCAAAAATTCAATAAATAAGAATATTAAAATCAACTTGACTAAGTCCATCACTGAGATTACTGTTGGTCATAATTTGATGGGTTGTTTCTTAACTTAAATTAAATTCTTACCAAATTTTGATATGTAATGGCATTTGTATTTCATGATTTTATCTTCATTTCTTTCATTATTGATGTTTTAATATTATTGGGGTATCACTAATACAAAAATGTGCTTTTTATGAGGTCACACATACACATGCATACCTGTAAAACCATGACTATAATCAAAGTTCATGATGGATACTTTAATTTTGAATGCAAGGTCTCAAACTAGCCTCAATCCTATTGTCTCGGCCTCCCAAATGGTAGGACTCTAGGGTGGCTTACTGACATTTGTCCATGCATTGTTTTACTTGTTAATTATTTACTATTTTTTCTAGCCAATTGTCCTGTTTTTATTGGTGATCCGACAGTGATCATTATAAGGATGAAAAAGTAAAGGTTTGTGTCTAGAAAGTTGTTACCCCCACAAATATGCCCACCCTGATCTTTTTCATAAAGATCAGGCCCTGATAATACCTTAATTTTAGACTTCAGGCTTCCAGAACTGTGAAAGTCTATTTTATGGTTTTTTAAATATATTTTATTAATTTATTCATATTACATCTCAATTGTTATCCCATCCCTTGTATCCTCCTATTCCTCCCTCCCTCCCATTTCCCCCTTACTCCCCTCCCCTATGACTGTAACTGAGGGGGATTACCTCCCCCTGTATATGCTCATAGGGTATCAAGTCTCTTCTTGGAAGTCGGCTATCCTTCCTCTGAGTGCCACCAGGCCTCCCCATACAGGGGACGTGGTCAAATATGGGGCACCAGAGTTCATGTGAAGCCCAGACCCCACTCTCCACTCAACTGTAGAGAATGTCCTGTTATTAATTTTAAAAAGTAAAGTTTTTAAATTTTTGATAATTGTATACTTGTAAACAATGTACTGTGATTATACTTACCTTGCATTGCTTTTTATATCTTCCCTCTCACTACTGACAACCCTCTCCTTCACAATAGTTTCCCTTCCTGTTTTTAAGTGTGTGTGTGTTTGAGTGTATGTGTGTGTACATAAGTGGAGGTGAATATATGTGTATGTGTGAAGAGGTGAGTGTGTGTGTATGTGTGAAGAGGTGAGTGTGTGTGTATGTGAGTGGGGGAGACTATATGTGTATGTGTGAGTATATATGAATGGCAGTTTATGAGTGCTTATGTGTGTTTGTTTGTGTGTGTGTATGTGTGTGTGTGTGTGTGTGTGTGTGTGTGTGTTCCCACAGGTCTTGCACAGATGGTCACAAGATTCCTCTAATGTTGATTTCTATGTAATAACTTTTTTCATTTAATTATTTAATTATTTGTTTTACATCCCAATCACAGTCTCTCCACCTGCATCTCCTCCCAATCTATCTACCCACAACCCCCATTCATTCCTCTTTAGTCCCTCTTCAGAAAAGGGTAGGCCTCCCGTGGATCTCAACCAGCCGTGACATACCAAGTTGCCTACAAATGCTGGATGAGGCAACACAGGGGAAGGAGAGGCTCTCAAAAGCAGGCAACAGAATCAGAGACAGCTCCTGCTCCCACTGTTAGGAGCCCCACAAGAAGACAATGGTAACATCTATGCAGAGGGCCTAGGTCAGTCCTATGCAGGCTCCCTGGTTCACAGTTCAGTCTCTGTGGGCCCCTGTGAACTCTGGTTAGTTGATTCTGTAGATTTTCTTGTGGTGTCCTTAACCCCTCTGGCTCCTCCAACCCTTCCTCCCCGCACTCCCCTTCTGCAGGATTCCTCAAGCTCCACCAGATGTCTGGCTGTGAGTCTCTGTATTTTTTTTCCATCAACTACTGGGTGAAGCTTCTCTGATACAACTGGGCTAGGACACTTGCAAAACTATGTTCATAACAGGTTTATTCATAACATCTGGAAACTGGAAACAATCTAAAAGTCCCTCAACCAAAGAATGAATAAAGAAAATGTGGTACATTTACACAATGGAGTATTACTCAGCTATTAAAAACAATGACATCATGAAATCTGCAAGCAAATGGATGGAACTAGAAAAGATCATCCTGAGTGAGGTATCCCAGACACAAACAGACAAATATGGTATGTACTCACTCATAAGGGGCTATTAGCTATAAAATAAAGGATAACCATGCTACAATCCACAGAGCCAAAGCTATTAAGTAACAAGAAGGACACGTGAATCTCACTGAGAATAGAAAACAGAATAGACATTGTGGGTGGGTAAGGGAAGGGGACTGGACAAGGGGTGGGAGGGATGGAGAATCAAATGTGAGGAAGGACACAGATGAAGAGTATTGGGAAGGATAACAGGAATGAGGGTGGTCATCTCTGGGACAAGCTAGACACCTAGGGCAATGGAAAGTCCCAAGACTCTATGAGGATGACCCCAGCTAAGATTCCAAGCAATGGAGGATATGGAGCCTGAGTCAGCCATATCCTGTAACCAGGCAAAACTAATATCCAAAATATATAAAGAACTCAAGAAATTAAACACCACCAAACCATATAACCCAATTGAGAAATGGGGCTCGAAACTAAACAGAATTCTCAACAGAGGAATATCAAATGGCTGAGAAGCACTTAAAGAAATGTTCAACGTCTTTAGTCATCAGGGAAATGTAAATCAAAACAACTCTGAGATTCCATCTTACACCCATCCGAATGTCTAAGATCAAAAATTCAAGTGACACCACATGCTGCTGAGGATATGGAGAGAGAGGAACACTCCTTCATTGCTGGTGGGAATGCAAACTGAAACAACCACTCTGGAAATCTATCTGGCACTTTCTCAGAAAACTTGGAATAAGGCTTCCTCAAGACCTAGCTATTCCATTCTTTGGAATATACCCAGAATATGCTCCAGCACACAACAAGAACATATGCTCAACCATGTTCATAGCAGCCTTGTTCATAATAGCCAGAACCTGGAAATAGCCTAAGTGTCCCTCAGTAGAAGAATGGATAAAGAGACTGTGGTACATATACACTATGGAATACTACTCAGCTATTAAAAACAAGGAATTCCTGAAATTTGTGGACAAATGGATGGAACTAGAAAGGATCATAATGAGTGAGTTAACCCAGAAGCAGAAAGATTCAAATGGTATATACTCACTTATAATTGGACACTAGCTCAAGGGGCTTGTCCCATGAAAGCACCGACCAAGGACAACACATGCAGTAAACATTGAACCCCTACCAAGATCTAGCCAATGGACAGGATATTCTTCACAGAGTGGAGAGTGGGGACTGACTTTCACATAAACTCTGGTGCCCCATATTTGACCATGTCCCCTTGAAGGGGAGGCCCAGTGGCACTCAGAGGAAGGATAACAGGCTATCAAGAAGAGACTTGATACCCTATGATCATATAGAGGGGGAGGAGGTCCCCCTCAGTCAGAGACATAGGAGAGGGGAATAGGGTGAAAGCAGGAGGGAGGAAGGAATGGGAGGATACAATGCATGGGATAATAATTGAGATGTAATATGAATCAATTATTAAAAAATCCTTCCAATGGAAGGTTTGGACAGCAACCCAGCCACAAAAACCTTCAACCTACAATTTGTCCTACCTACTAAGTTGGCTAGGGTAAACGTGGTGCAGAAATTGAGGGAGCGGCCAGCTAATGACTGGTCCAGTTTGAGACTAATGCCAAGAGAGGAAGCCTAACCCTGACACTGCCCAGATGGCCAGGAACCAGGTGCCAGAAGCCCAGAGATCTATTGTCATCTGGCATCTACATGGTGTTATCTTCTTCCTGGCTCAGGTCCCCATTCAATTCATTTCTACAGTGCCCTATGATGAGAGCCCTGAACTTGAGTCTTATGCTTCTTTGAGTTTCAAGTGAGTGGTGTCAGCTTTGACACATAACTGGTATTCAGTAAGTCATTTCTGAATATATCCTCAAATCCTTAAATAAACTAAGTGCTTCCCCTATCAAAATATCACCCAAGGACTTAATTCAGGATATGCTACATAGTTACAGAGAGAGAAGCAAATACATAGGACTATGGGAAATTTTGGCAAGATCTGTAGGTGATTTAAGCATTCGGAGGCCAAGAATACTTTTCTTTACCAATTAAAAGTGAAATTCCAGTAATCATAATCCATACCTTGAATATTAGCCATGTGTAGTTCTTTTTTCCATCTCCCTGACAAAAAGCCTTGTGTACTTGTGCCCCAGTTTGCATTTCTGACAGTAAAAATCTAGAGTAACATCACAGAATGGAACCCCTGCCTCACACAATTTAAATCCCCCAAACAGCTGTATCAGTAGTGTGACAGCTATTCTATTATGAGTTAAGAAGCAAAGAAAAGATATAGAAATAAATCATGCAGCTGAGCTGTATGAAGGAGCTTAGAATTGTACAGAAGAAAAAAGACAAAATGGGTCCCACACATCCCATCTTCCCTGCGTGGCTTTCCTCCACTCATCTTCCAGAGGGGTTACTTTGGGAGGACATGTGCAAAGTACTTTAGAGCAATTCAGCTCAAAGACTGTGTGGCAGCTCCTCTGCTGTTTGTTCCCCTTCTTCTCAAGGGGAAATGTAACCAAGATTGTCACTGCTTAAAAGAAAATGGCTGAAACACACAATCAAGCTGCACTTCAATAACCAAATAAAACCACAAAAAAATTAATCAAAGCTTGAAACCCTTCCAGCATGATAAAGCTCCCACAACATCCCGGAGATAGACGAGGCCATGAATTCTGATGTACACAGCACAGTATTTGATGAAACAGGGACACTTTCCTGCCATAAGAGGGACAGGCACGCTTTGAATCTCCTGTTCACCTCACAGCACTCATGCTCCGCTGTCAGCCGGGCATCTCAAACACGCCAGCATCGCCACACATCATGAGTTCTGCAGATTCTGCATCTCCTGTAGGAGCTCGTCTGGCTGCTGCTGCTGTTTTCCACAAGGCGAGCTAATGATGTAGTGCTTTCTTGCCTGTTGAGGTTAATAGATAACTGATATCTTCAAGCACATTCATTACGGCCAGTTTTGCTCCATGAAAAAAAAAAAGGGTACATTTGGGTCTTCTGCCTTGACAAATGTGGTGCTACATCTTGAGAGCTGATTAAAATCAATACCTCTGTAGAAAATTACATACAAAATGTATTCGTGGCCAGGATATCCTGGTAAGTATGCCTCTAGTTCTAAGTGCCATCATCACAGTATCCCACCCCCAGAAAACCATGTTTTAAACTAATAAAGTTACTTATCAGCTAAGGAATTGTTTATAACTTAATACAAGTTCAATTTTAGTTGTGTTCGGAAAGTGATGCTAACTAACAAAGAATCAAAGAAGCTTTTTCGCCACACTGCTGTTGTGTTGTAGCCAATCAAATCTTCAGAAAGCGTCCCAGAAGTACAACGTGGAAAGCTTCTCACCTCCAAGTAAGATGTATTTTTAAAAACTCTTCTTCCAGATTTTTACCAGCCCAAAGTCTGGGAGGAAATCAGTTCTGGGAATTAGCAAGTCCAAAGTGGGTTCCACTCAGCCAGACAGAACACCAACCCCCTTATCACTTCTCATCTCATCTTCCAAACTGTTCGCTACATTGCAGTTCTCACTTTCTCGAGAAAAGCCAAAACTTTTCCAAACAGGTTTGCCTTGAAGATCCCCATTCACCTTTCCAGGTCTGGCTCAAGCCTGTGACACTGCATAACCAAGCCAGCTGTTTAACCATCCCTTGAAACAGGCACAGAGGTCACCAACAGAGCACAGCAGCCATCGCTGCGACTTCTCCTCTCCTCTGGGGCCTCTCAGACACAAAGGCTCAAAAACCAGGATAAAAGTTAAATGACCTACAGCAAAGATCAAGTAAAAACAGCATTGCTGAATGTCTACTGGCATAGTGCTGCTGGTTGTTGGAGATTTTCTCTGAGAATCGTCACGATTCTCCATGTGACCTGGTATTCCTTAGCACACGAGGATTTGAGTAGTTTAAGTCTCAACAGATGAAAGTTTTAGTAAGTGAAGCCAAAGATTGTTTTCCCCTCTAATCTTTAGATTCAATGGCAGGAAACTGACAAAAAAAAAATGAACGGAATAAAACTAGAAATTCTATTTATTCAAGTTTGAGTTCTAGTTCTGACTCTTATTAGCCTCTATGATTGTTCCTCTTCTGTAAAACAAATGTGATGATATTTATCACCGACACGTAAAAGTTATCTATATTACTACAGATTCATGCACTGCTTGTGTGTAGCTCCTGAAAAAATAAGAGTAGATAACAGAGAGAAGCTGTATCCAGTCTTATTTTATGAGTCAAGACTGAATATCTAATGAGCCATCCCAATTTACCTAATCTATCGCAGGACCTTAGCTTCTCTCTACTTAAAATTCTGCCGGCTACCCACCTGAAGCATCCTGGTTAAGCGCTCTCAGTTGATGGCAGGGCAGGTATGGGTCCTGAAAGTGTGCTGGAGCAGAAGCAAGAATTTGCTGGAGGAAGAAATCGGATTTGGAAGTGACTGTGCAAACGTGAATCGCTGAGAACCAACCGAAGGCATTTTAGGAACGACTGGTGAGTCTCCACCAGCAGAGCATGGAGACACACTCAAATCCTGACCAGAGACTAAGAGACACTGACCCAGCCTGAAACTCTAACTCGTGTGCTTTAGGTGTGGCTCACAGTTTCCTAGAGCACAAGTATATACTATTGTTGACAGAAGAGCAGCGGAATCAGAGAGGCTCTGGAGCATAAGAACCGTAACTTACATCCTTCCCTTTGCATGCCCTAGCATCCACTGACAGACCTGTCTTTCCACGTTCTGTGTCCCCACTGTGGTTCTCCATGTTTGTTTGCTTGTTTGTATTTATCTATTTGCACATTATTTTAGGTTTCTTATTTTCTTTGTTTTGATTATATCTCTCTGATGGTTAATCTCATCAACTTGGTTGGTTGGAAAAGTGTCTAGGAGATCAATAAAGCATGCCTCTGAGTGTGTCTGTACGGACATCCTCACATATTAACTGAGGGGTGAAGACCTGTTTTGAATACCAATGGCACCATCAGTAATCAGTGGGGGATGAAAAGAGAAAGGAGAAAGCCCTTGAGTTCAGGCACTCTCACTCCTTATGCTACCTGGCTGCTGTCACATAAGGTCTTCCACAATGCCCTACCCATTATGATGGTCTGAAGCATCAGAACCATGAAGAAAAATATATCTTTCCCTCCTTGACTTGTTTGTGTGCCTGAGGGGGGTCTTACAATAACAAAATATCTTTATAATGTAACTTCTCTGCATTAGGCCTTCTCATATTATGTATAGTTATCTCCTTAAAGGAACTATCTAATTGCAATATTGAGCACCTTGACAGAATGATACATCTCCTTGGTTTATCTCACCGCTTAGTGAGGTCTGGAACACAGTAGGTTGTCAGTAGGTGTTTATTTGTTCATTTGTTTGTTTGCCTGTAATATGGAAATAAGACTATGTACACAAGTGATAAGCCAATAAATAAACACTGGGAATCCCTGATGCATATAGATTCTTCTGAAGACTTAAAACTTTTTTCTTTTTTTATTAATTTATTCATATTACATCTCAATGGTTATCCTATCCCTTGTATCCTCCCATTCCTCCCTCCCTCCCATTTTCCCCTTACTCCCCTCCCCTATGACTGTGCCTTAGGGGGACTTCCTTCCCCTTTATATGCTCATAGGGTATCAAGTCTCGTCTTGGTAACCTGCTGTCCTTCCTCTGAGTGCCACCAGGTCTCCCCATTCAGGGGACATGGTCAAATATGAGGCACCAGAGTACGTGAGAAAGTCAGACCCCACTCTCCACTCAACTGTAGAGAATGTCCTGTCCATTGGCTAGATCGGGGTAGGGGTTTGAAGTTTATGGCCTGTATTGTCCTTGGCTGGTGCCATAGTTTGAGTGGGACCCCTGGGCCCAAAACTGCCTGTCATAATGTTCTTCTTGTAGGTTTCTAGGATCCTCTGGATCCTTCATCTTTGCCATTCTCCCATGCTTCTCTCATCTAGAGTCCTAATAGGATGTCCTCCCCTCTGTCTCACTTTCCTGGTGAGTGAAGACTTTCATGGGACATGAGCCTTGGGCTAGTGTGCAGATATAAGTGAGTATATACCATTTGACTCTTTCTGCTTCTGGGTGAACTCACTCATTATGATCATTTCAAGCTCAATCCATTTGTCCACAAATTTCAGGAATTCCCTGTTTTTAATAGCTGAGTAGTATCCCATAGTGTAAATGTACCACAGTTTCTTTATCCATTCTTCTACTGAGAGACACTTAGGCTATTTCCATGATCTGGCTGTTATGAATAAGGTTGCTATGAACATGGTTGAGCAAATGTTCTTGTTGTGTGCTGGAGCATCTTCTGGGTATATTCCAAGGAGTGGAATAGCTGGGTCTTGAGGAAGCCCTATTCCCAGTTTTCTGAGATAGTGCCAGATAGATTTCCAAAGTTTGCATTCTCATCAGCAATGAAGGAGTGTTCCTCTCTCTCCACATCCTCACCAGCATGTGGTGTCGCTTGAATTTTTGATCTTAGCCATTCTAATGGGTGTAAGATGGAATCTCAGAGTTGTTTTGATTTGCATTTCCCTGATGACTAAGGAGGCTGAGCATTTCTTTAAGTGTTTCTCAGCCATTTGATATTCCTCTGTTGAGAATTCTCTGTTTAGTTCCAAGCCCCATTTCTCAATTGGGTTATTTGGTTTGGTGGTGTTTAATTTCTTGAGTTCTTTATATATTTTGGATATAAGACCTTTGCTGAAGACTTAAAACTTAAAGCCTATTTTCATTGCTAGCTGGCAGGTCGACATTCAGGCCCAGACCAGCCCTTTGAGCTGGCCCACCCTGAATTTACCCCATCTATGAACTGCTGAAGCATGTGAAGGGGCCGATTCTGCAGATCCAAAGCTGTGGGATCTCCATGACACAGGCAACTCTGAGAGGAGAAGAGTTCCTGTGAGGATCCAACATTGATAGTGTTGCAAATGCCTGAGGTCTTGAACCAGTCAAAATACTCATTTCAATGAACATTTGCAAGCAAAGATGTGTGGACAAAAGGGTGTGCTGTGGGACACACGGGGACACACTACAGCTTCCATGATGAGTTGGGTTGTTTTGTTTTGATCTTTTGGGTGGGTGTTACAAGGGCAGAAGGAGGATACAAAGGGACAAGGGAACAAGAATAATTGGGGTACATGATGTTAAATTCACAAAGAATCCATGAAAACATTTTTTTAACAACACAATGAAAAAAACTTAAACTCATAAGCAAATGATTCAATGAGTACATACTTTACC
>OU015752.1:25917976-25935454 GCA_907169655.1 Acomys percivali
AAAACTTAAACTCATAAGCAAATGATTCAATGAGTACATACTTTACCGAATGTATTACATATTTTGAGGTGCTGCTACATCTTCCAATACTGTAACAGAAAATCTTAAATTATGAGTATTCCAGAGGTATTGCTACAGAAGAATCATCAGCAAATAAACACATCTGAAGATGGGAATAAGCAACTATATTGCACAGATAACTCAACCCAAAATGTACTGCTCCCAACTCTTGGTTCTGCCACAGTGCTGAAATGGCCCTGTTAGTTCACACAGCAACTGCAGTCTTCACTCTCAGGCATGATCCCTACAAGGGATCCCTACAGTAGCCTGAACCTCATACTCGCTCTTCACCACTCTTTGCTTCCTGACGCTGATGAAATTCTGCCTCCAAGTTCCCTGCACTCACTGTATTCTTGACTATATCCACTTCCTCCTCCTAGTATGAATTCAACCTCAGGCATCCCACCAACACTATAAACTAAGCTTAGCCTAGAGTGACCCAATGTCAGCCTAATTGCATGACCTAATAATCTCTGCAGATTCTACATGTTCAGCAACTCGTTCTTTGGTGGCTGGTTTCAAGATCTCATCAGCATCATCTCACTTAGGAAGCAGAGCTTAGAAGGAAATCAGCACTTACAATGCAGAGACACGCTATTCGTTGGCCGAGGCATATTAGATGTTCCCATAATTAAATATGTAATTTCATCTGCAGAAACTAACAACAAACTGGCTTATATGTATTCCCTGACACTGTTACCATTTTGCCCTATTTTTAAAAAAAGACAATAATTCAGTATCCAAGGTTTTCTCAGCACAGATGTTGAAATGGAACAGGTTCTTTCTCAGGAATAAAGAATAGCTGTGCACATCCTAAAGATAAGTCTTAATAGAAGGAATTGATTGATGAAAAAGTACTGGTCACTAAGACAACATAGGACATTTCTACCCTTAAAGGGAGTGGAGCAACAAATTAAGATGAAGAGGGATAAAGAGGCAGATATCAATAAAAATACTGTTTTTACAAAAATAAGTGAGGCTACTTTTGATCCCACACATCAGTGAATGTACATTCAAAGTTAATGGTTGCTGGTCCAGGCAGCGTCTAATGATGACTGATTGACACAGATTAGGGAACCGCCTCTTTCTGTAGCTGTGAGCTAAGTATCCACCAAGCATGTGGTTTTTCAGGGCACGTGAAAAGGGGCTTTCCAATTCTCTTTCTGGTTCTTCTCTTGTTTCTTTCATCTCCTTCTTATCGTATGTGGTAAATTATTTGTTCGCGCTAAGGTATTAAGCTGTTACTCTCTGAATGCATTGTCTCTCCAATTGATATTTGAACTCTGATAATAATGCCTGAACATAAAAAAAAATGAACTGTCTGGAAAATCTAACAGAAAAGAGGGAGAAGGGAATGGACACCTTCAATCTGTTAAACTGTTAAAACTGTTCTTGCATGACTTAGAAAAGAACACACTAGCTTTCCCTCACTGTAACTGAATAATACCTGAGTATTCAGTTTAAAAGGAGAACATTTTTATTCTAGCTCATTCTTTCAGGGCTTTAAGTCCTTCCTGGTTTGTCTCCACTGTTCCGGAGCCTGTAGCATGGCAGAGCATTGTGTTAGGGATCCTGTGATAAGTGAGGGTGCCTTCTGGCAGCTGAAGGTGAAAGAGAGATGAGATTGAAGTCTCAATATCTCCTACAAAAGCACAGCACCCCCCAGTGACCTAACTTCACACAAGTCCCCCATTATAAAATGTTCTTCCACCTCACACTACCACTGTTGAGCAAACCTTTAGCATGCTGGGTCATATAGGAGGTCAACACCATAATAATCAGTAGTTTTCACAGTACAGGTCAAAGGCCCCTCATAACAGACTCCTTCAGTGGTTACAGGAGACCATCCCACTTTCATGCTACCAGCCCCACCCCCACTTCCCTGTCCACCCCAACAGCTTTGTGACTGAGTTTCCTAAGATGACAACTCAGAAACAAGAAAGTCTTCTGTTAATGTGCATATGAAGGAGAACCTGAGAATGGGGGTATAATTGAACACATAAAACACTTCCTCTTCTCAATTTTTTCAGTTTTAGCACTTGAAACTTTCTATTAAAAGTTTAATTTAAAATTTTACAAAATGAAATCTTATTCAGCTGTTAAGGAAAAATGAAACTATAAATTTTGGGGGCAGGGGATGGGTAAATGGATGGAGCTAGAAACAAACATATTGAGTGAGGTAATCTGATTCTGAAAGACATTGTAACTTTGTTTTCTTGTGTGTGTGTGTGTGTGTGTGTGTGTGTGTGTGTGTGTGTGTTAAATTTAAGCTTCAGATACATATATTTTATTCAGAATGTCCACAGATACTAGGTAGCTAGTAAGGTACAAAAGAGGAGGAGGGGATCATTCAAGGAAAGGGAAATAGAATATAGTATCGTAAAGAGAGAAAAGGGAAATTTGAATAGGTGAATTAAATGGGAATAAGAAGGCCTACGTCTTAAGGAAGGAATATGGGAAAGGAAAACTAACACCAAAGACACTTTTTAAACCATATGGAAACTTACTACTGTAGAAGCTTCCAGAAATCTATACATACATAAATAAACTTAACTGGAGATACCATATAATACAGGAAACAATGCTCAATTAGACAACATAAGCTACCAAATAAAATTTCCAGCACCAAGAATGGGCTACATCATTTGCCAAAAGGATCCCATATAGACTCCATCCCCAAATGTTACAGGCTATTACTAAAGCTTTTGGTTAACCTCCGCAACCTGATGGAAAGAACCCTGTTGCTGAACACATTACATACTATGTCATCAAACAGGAGGAAATTGAGCTGGTACTCAATTAGAAGCTTCACCTCTCCTGACTAGCATCCACAGTGCTCAAAGGTACTATGCCATTGCTACCTGAAGAGAAAAGTAATCATTAATCACACCCTGCTAGTGACCTACAAAAGTAACCCGCCTACAAGACATTCCTAGTGGTGCAAAAATGTTAAAGATGTTGCGGGAATAACCAACCATTTTTTAAAATTAGGTTTAAGGTATGTTCCAGGAAATGAAATCTCATACCTGACACTGTTAGTCAGGCCAAGAACCTGAGACTAGATCATAGACTCTAGCGGAAAACCTGCTAAATGAACGTCACATAAAATGACTTCTAATGGTATATTTGCTATATCCACAGATGAGTGCATCACTCGGTCCTCATTACAGAAACTCTTGCAGTAGATAAAAATTAACACAGACATCAACTTAAGACAAAGTACAGAGAATGAGAGGCTTTGTAGCATTCATCTTTATCACTTGCCTCCCATCAAGGCTCAGGCACCCAAGCAGAAAAAGAGATGGAAAGGTTGTAAGAGTCATAGATTATTGACAACTCTAAGAAAACAGCATTTTCCAGACACAGCAGAGTGGATGCACATGTGAACTCACAGAGACTGGGGCAGCATGCTCTAGACATGAACAATCTCAGGCCAGATAACATCCCAGGACTGAGGAGAAGAAGTGGGCACAAAGGCCCACTCCTAACGAAGAGCTGTTTGCAATTGATAGCAGAGGGAAAAAAATCAGTCTTTTTCAATCGAGTAACTCAACACTCCAAGGCAGGTCTCATACCGAATAGCAGTTGACCAACACAAAACTGATTCCATTTTTTATCCTGTGGGTTGTACATGTGTTGGTGATGGTAGTACTGTTGGTGGTTTGGCAGAGCGTGGTTGGTTTCTTTTGTTTGGTTAGGTTTTTTTTTTTTTTTTTTTGCTATTGTTGTTTGTTTTTTTTTTTTAAGAGAGAGAGAAAAAGAACATGAAGTTGGTGAGGAAAGATCTGAGAGGAGTTGAAAAACGGTAAAGAATATGATCAAAATATACTATATGAAATATTTTAAAAATTAAAACAAACATGACATAAATTAATTCCTCATAAATAAGTTGACAAAAGGATAAGAATATTATCTAATTTAATGAAGCATATTGGTGTGTGGCATCTAAAAAGAATAAGTAAATAAGTAAAAATTAACTTGCTAAAAATTAAAACATTAAAAAAATCTTAAAAGTCACAAAAATACACTAGCTTTAAAATGTTGCTTATTATTTTCATAATAAAATTAAAATGCTTTTATAATTTTAGTTTCAAATCTTCATAATATTAACATAGAGTGGATATATTTATTTACATATACTTATTTCTTTATATCCCAATAAAAACAAAAGTGCTTTAGCCATCTTAAAATTTTTTAAAGTGCACCAAGAAGTTTTGACATCAAAAAGCTTGAGAACCACCACATAGCATTTCCCTCTGACACTGCCAATATTCTCTAGTTTATTTGCTTCATGTTTATTGATGATCTTTAACTCAGACAAACCAATAACACTCCATTCATACTTAGTGAGGCCAGGAAGAAAGTGAAAACAGAAGGGAAAGAAGCAGAAGGAGGCGAAGGGAAGGGAAGGAAGAGAGACAATTACAAAGGAAACCTAATGAAATGTCCATAGGCTGCACGCTACACTCACCGTTCCTAGTGAGCTATGCTTAGTTGTTGAAATTTTTCAACTAGCCAGGCTAGCCTGAGGCATCTTTACGAAACTCATCTCTGTTTACTTGGAAAGCTTAAATAGACTTACTCTGAAGACATGTTCCACTTGACCGACCCTTCAATTAAAATCAAAATAAATAATAGCTCACAGTAAGACATAGAATGTTTTTGTCACACCATTTGCTTTCCACTGCCATGTGTCAACTGCAGATTCTGGGACTAAACCCCTTTGATGATGTGATTTCATTCTTTATATATTTTTTAGGAATCCCCACTGCAAAGAAAGTGTGTATCTTCTCATGCCCACCACCATCTCCCTCCCTGTTCTGAGTTCCTTGAGAGCAATAGAGGCTTTGTCAGCTCTTGGTGTGATTAACTCAGGCAACTGGAGTCTGGAAACTCGTAGCCACCAAAGTCACCCCAAGACTTCAGGGCTTGCTGGTTTGTAACTGTGAAGAATGACAGTAAAAGGAGAGCAAGCAAGAAAAGTCTACTGAGAGAGAAACAGACTCCTATGAATAGGAAGGGACGTGAAAGCCAGTTGTCAAACAATGCACTGGGTCAGAGGCTATTTTTGTGCTTGGAGTGAGCCTGGTTGATTCTAGCCATACATAAAGGAGGTACTGATTTGGAATGAGCCTCATTGATTCCTTTGAATATAAATAAAATCAAAAATTCAAATAACACCACTTACTGGCAAGGATGTGGAGAGAGAGGAACACTCCTTCATTGCTGGTGGGAATGCAAACTTGTACAACCACTTTGGAAATCTGTCTGGTGCTTTCTCAGAAAACTGAGAATAGGGCTTCCTCAAGACCCAGCTATTCCACTCCTTGGACTATACCCAGAAAATGTTCCAGCACATAACAAGGACATATGTTCAATCATGTTCATAGCAGTCCTATTCATAATAGCAAGAACCTGAAAACAGCCTAAATATCCCTCAGTTGAAGAATGGATAAAGAAGCTGTGGTACATTTACACTATGGAATACTACTCAGCTATCAAAAACAAGGAAATCCTGAAATTTGAGACAAATGGATGGGACTAGAAAGGATCATAATGAATGAGCTAACCCAGAAGCAGAAAGACTCACATGGTATATACTCACTTATAATTGAGCACTAGCCACAAAGGCACATCCCATGGAAGTCTTCACTTACCATGAGATTGGGATAGATGTGAGGACATCCTACTAAGACTCTAGGTAAGAGAAATATAGGAGATAGGGAAATAGAAGAACCCAAAGGGTCCTAGAAACCTACAAGAAGAACATCGTGATAGGTGGATCAGGGCCCAGGGGGAGTCTGCTCAAATTATTGCACTAACCAAGGACTATACAATAATAAATATCAAACCCCTACTCTGTCTACCCAATGGACAGGACATTCTCCACAGTTATGTGTAGAGCAGAGACTGACTTTGACATGAACTCTGGTACTCCATACTTGACCATCTCCCTTTGGTTGGGAGGCCTGGTGACACTCAAAGAAAGAATAAGCAGGCTACCAAGATGAGACTTGATAGCCTATGACCATATAGTGGGGGAGGAGGTCCCCCTCAGTCATAGACCTAGGGAAGGGGAATAGGGTGAAAGCGGGAGGGAGGGAGGAATGGGAGGATACAAGTGATGGGATAACAATTTAGTTATAATCTGAATAAATTGATAAAATTAAAAATTAAAACAAAAGGAATTCTTAAATATGAAAAAAAATAAGTACAGAATATGGGATACTGATTGGTCAGCGCACCAGGTAGAACTGCTCCTGCATAAGCCAACCAATAAGAGGGAGAGCGCACCACACAGCAGAGCAAAAAAACCAAAAGCTCATGATTAGCCAACATCTTGTTAATTCTGGGGCTTTAGGGATTTTAATTTCTGAACTTACCAGTTAGGTAATTTATTGTAAAATTTTGGTTCACGTGGACTTAACTACCAGTTCTATCAGGACATACAGATGTTTTGTTTTCCATGGGCCTGTACTGCTACAGAAGGAACTGCCTTGCTCCTAATTCTTGTTAACACCATTAGTTACTCATGAGAACTTAGTACTCTCTCCTATTTCACATTTCCTTAGGCTTCTGAAAGATAATAAATCTTACTGATATCTCTGAAATATGAGTTCATATAATCCCTTCAACTTGTAGTTTTTGCAAAGCTGATAATGTATACAGTGGTGTTTTTAATGAGACCCCCAAGCCCAAGCCCCACCCTGAGTCTCAGACATTTGAACACTTGGTCCCAGGTTGGTGGTACTCTTTGGTGATGGTTCCTTTCTGTTGAAGGAAGTGTGACACTGGACGTGGGCCTTGAGAGTTTAAACACTTCCACATCTCATTTGCTCCCTCTGCTTTCTGCTGCAGTTGAAGATATAAGCTCTCAGCCTCCATACCTCCCTCCTCTTTGCTATCATGGACTCTTACCCCTCTTTAACTATAATTTCAAATAGATTCTATCTTCTGCAAGTTGCTTTGGTCATGGTATTTTTATCAACAATAGAAAACTAACAATAGAAAAATACATGTACCCTGACTCTTATCTTGTGAGTATATTTTTTTCATAAACTAAATTTGAAAAATCTTTAAAAGCATAGCTTTCCTAAGTTTTCTGTAGCTCCACAATTCCCCACTGTCTTATATCTAGTCTGATTGACAACATTTTACATGACTATTCCCTATAGGGTTTGACATTTGGGCCTCTTCAGTGTACCTTATGATACATCAGTAACTTCGTTACAGATTGCTTTGTTTTTGAACTTTGGAAAATTACACTAGAAAGTATTGTTATGTACCAAGAATTCATATATTTTGGTGGTCAAGTCAAAGTTGGGTTTTTTTTTTTTTGCTTTGTTTCTGTTTCATAAGCAGTGTCTCTTTAGCTACATCTAAAGGGCAAAGTCACCAATAATTAGTACCTGACAATATACTTACTGACTTTTTTAAGTGGGAAGAGGAAAACAAAGTTTACAGCAAGGTAACCTAATTATCAAGTACTATTAAGTCTGTAACTCTGTGTTGTATGTAGAATCTTTATTTCTACCTTGTCTCTTGAGTGTCTTCAAAACAATTGTAATTTGAGAATTGGGTCATATAAAGTGAAGCAAATGATAAGATAATAGGCAAAACCATTACCAAAATGAGACCAGCTGTCGACCTTGTCTTTGGAAAGGAAGTTCTGGCAGACTTCCGTTGGATTCCAGCCTAGTCTTATTTCAAACTGATTAGTAAACATTCTAGTTAATCAATCCTCCCCCAAATTAAGTTGTTGGTAAGAAGAAAGGAACAGTAAAATTTGCATTACACAATTCTCAAACATCTGATATGGCTTCCTCAATCTTCCTTCATATTGGCTAAAAATCAGGATTCTTTCATTTCCAAATTAAGAAGGAAGCTCAATATGTTAACATATTAAAAGATTAAATAAAACTGAACCCTTAGATGTTTCTATATTTTCAGGAATATTTGGGTGAATCATTTTTGCACTAACGTATTTCTGTCTTCAAGTATATTGACGTGTATACAGAAATGCTAGCATATATTGACTTGATTCTAGACATAGATTTCTGCATTCTGAGACAGGCAGTGTCTTTGTTATTGGCTAACCATATTTCTTTCAATTATTTTATTTTATGATGTTTTAGGAATTATGGTACCACCTAGGACATATTCCAATCTGCAGGACAATAATGCTGAAATAAAATTCTCTCCTTTTATAGCTATATGAAATCTTCTAAAAATTGCTTTGTATTCCAAGTTCTTATCTGAAAATATGCTATTCCCAGAGTAATAAACTAAATCACAGCTCTGGAGTATAGAGCAAATTTTGTATTCACTTGAAACCTAAGAAAACATCCAGTCTGATAATGTGGGGTGGCGTTCAGGACTCTGTAGCTCAGAACCATTGCTAAGAACTCCCTGGGGTCACAATATAACATGGTAGCAAAGCTTTGATGAAAATATAGATTTTCTGATTCTAGCTAAATGCTTTTTGTACTGTGAGAGTGGTCATTCTACGATCTCAATACCAAGGGACTGTCCCAGAGAATCTTAGAACTTGGCTCCTTAGGACACATTTAGTGATAATAATTATCAAGTTTTTAATATACTTTGCATTGACTTTGTGATCCTGGGTATAAAGCCTTAAAAAAGTCAGGGGGTGACATGAACCTATTACTAAACCATGCTACACTACATATATCCATGCTAGTGTTAGATAGCTCACTAGCTAGGCTCAAAGTAACTAGGCTAAGAACATGATCACTTAAAGGTGACCATCTGCAGGTCACTGTTTTGAAAAATAAGAAGACTGGTCTTTAGTTAACACCATTACCTACTAGAGAAAATTGATACTAGGTTTCTAGACTGCCAGTCCAACTCAGTATGTTAATGATGTTGATTAACCAGAGATCTACTAACCCTCTAACATCAGATAAGTAGTCCTTATCTTTAAGACAATCTACATTGATACAAATAGCTTGTTTGCAGTACTTTCTCAGAAGCAACCGGACCTCTGATGCTCAATATCCATAAAATATTTTTCACAAGCCACATAGTTTTATATAAGAAATCTATAAATTTTTAGACAAAAAAATTAGATTAAAGATAAGAATACAACCAGGTGTGATGGCACATGCCTGTAATCCCAACACTTGAGGAGGTAGAGGCAGGCAGATCTCTGTGAGTTCAAGGCCAGCCTGGTCTACAAAGTAAGTCCAGGACACCCAAGGCTACACAGAGAAACTCTATTTCAAAAAACAAACAAATAAAAAAGATAGGAATGCATTTCAATATTACTTTTATATCAAACTATAACTAAAAATTTATGCAACATAGGAAAAAATAGCTACCATTTCCTCATCTATCTCTATAGATTTCCAGTAACAACTTGAACTTACAGACCCCAATACTTTCATTTGAAGATACTCCAAAGTGCTATCTGGATAAAATTAAGCTCATAAAATAAAAGAGAACAGCATTTCTGAGCTGAAATTTTGCTTCTAAATGGACTCAAACCTTAAGACCCATTTTATAGATTCTTTAAAAATGTATTTCCAAAATAATCATTTTGTTTTTCAATGTAAATGCTTAATTTTAAGACTATGTTAACTACAATTTAAAAAAAACAAGTAAGACAAGAGTTTGACATTTACTGAAACTTCATAGCACAGTATGAAATTATGGGATATTCCAAAGTTGGATGGTTGTAGTATTTGGTAAAGAGAAAGCAGAATAGCAAGTGTATAGAAATGGAAAATTACTATCTATAGAATGGACTGATTAGATATGTGACAGCTTCTACCCAAAGAATTTAACTCACACATTATATCTCTCCAAACCTCTCCCTCCCTCTCTCTGTGTATGTGTTTGTGTGTATATGTGTATGTATGTGTGTGTATGTGTATGTGCATGTGTGAGAGTGTGTGTTTGCATGTGCCTCAACTACTATTTTGACCAACATGAGTACAAACAAAAAGTTTGTATCAAAAATGAAATGAAATAAATTGCTATTAAAGTCTTTAGCATGGTGCCTGTCAAATAAAGAGATCAAAACATGTTAACAATCACTATAATAATCAATAGTGTTAGCCACAGCAGTGAGTTTATACAGTAAAGGAAATAAGTTAGATTAGTAAGCAGTCAGGACAATTTGTGGAACTAGCCATTATTATAAAGTATAGTATCAAAGTGCCTGTTCTCACAATAGGTGGGAAAGGGTGGAGTATTTAAACCATGGCAGATGACATGAATCAGACTACTAATATCTTTGAAGAGCCCTGGATCTCACCAAGCTCAGCCTGGATGAGCAAATTTATATGAAGAGAAGATACAACTGAAGCCAGGCACCGTGGCACACTCCTGAAATCCCAGAACTCAGGGAGGCAGAGGCAGGTAGAGCTCTATGAGTTTGAGTCAAGCCTAGTCTACAAAGTGAGTCCAGGGCAGCCAGAGCTACACAGAGAAGCCCTGTCTCAAAAATTCAAAAGAATTTAAAAAATGAAAAGAAAGAAAGGAAAAAGAAAGAACTGAGAGCTTTGAGGCAGAAAATAGATGCTTATGAGTAACATTTAAATATGATCCTGGGAGATGCTGAAGAAACTATAATGATGATGTTGGAGATTGATGAATAGATATATGAAGAGCTATATAAATCAACGAAACGGACATAACCAGCTCTGCATCCAAGGAGATGCTATTGTTCTAGCCACACCTCCATGGAGAGGTGGCTAAGACTGAGGATAGATCCTGTGCAGGAAAACAGAGGCTGCCCACTAGAATGTGCACATCACTCACAGGGAAAAGTGTGCACTCATTCTGATAGTCAGAAAGGACCCAAGGATCCATGCACCCTGAAAGAAACTTATGTGTAAGTAACTTACAACTTCTCCAGCTAAATACCATGTTCCCTTTTCTAGCTCTCCAGTCGGTGTAACAGCAATGCTCTTTTCAGGAATGGTTTTGCCCCCAGGGTTCCTGCAGTTCATTTCAGGTTGTTTTTCTTTGAATTAAATTAGGTATTACCTTAGAAGATACATAGAAGATAGATAGATAGATAATGTGCTACCAAATCTACCAAAATCTTAAGTATTTGAATTATACTTAGAAGGTGATGAGGGAAAGTCAATAACACCTGTCATTCACTCATCATCAGAGACCCACAGTTCTCTCTATAGAAGTATGACAAAAGATGTGTTTTGTATAGGACACCATGATTTTCACTAGAGCTTGAGAAAGGATATCGTGAATTTTGCTTTGTCCTCATTACATTGAAAATTAACAATAAGCCTGGGTCTGCTTATGACACAGCAGGTAATAGCCAAAATTACAAGTAACCTTAGAGAATCTCAGTGAATGTGAAGGCTTTGGATTGTGCTGAATAACTGTAATGAAAGTGACTAGTGTATCTCCTAAGCATGCCATTCTGCATGTATCTCCTAAGCATGCCATTCTGTATGTATGTGTCCTTAACGTGGGAGGATTTGCAAGAGTAAGAGAAACCCAGAGGCTTTTTCTTAATCACACCCCACTTTGCTGCTGTATATGACTACTCATAATTCTTGACAAATGTGTTTAAAACACATGACACAATATTCAATTTTATGTGGATTTGTGGATGTTCTATATTAGACCCCATAATACCTCCTGATGGGGCCACATAACTCCATTTGTGTTTCTTTATATGCTAAAGTAGCCATAATGGAAATCAATACACACTCAACAGCTGCTAGTGGATAAATTGCACTTTTACCCAAAAGAACCAAACACCTTTCCTGCCCATTAATACCATCTCGACAGTGTGTTTTGCACAGCAACTATCTAATAATGAACATTAGTTAAGAAACCTTGGAGGGTCAAACACATCAAAATTCCCGCTAGTGCCTGGAGACTTAGTAAGGCAACAAGAGAGTTCTTTTCATTTGTAGAATTTGCACTAGGTTTTCTAAAAACACTTCTCCAATATTCCACCAATATTATATAACAGATACTGTTTTTTAATGATTCTCACCAGATTCTGTTTTACTCACTTTTGAAGGGTTGCTTAATTTTTTTTTAAGTAAGCTAATTAGTGAGCAAAGTAGCCTTGAATGATTGCAGGTGACAATCCCATCCTATTACCCTACTAAAAGCTAAGGTGACACCAATTAAATTAAGGGTGACTGATAATTCCTCATTATTACCTCACCTGCATTCATATTTCTACACTTTTTGCTAATGCCCTTGGGGTCAGTTAAAAGATAAAGGAGGGGGGACTAAATTCAGCTCATTAATAAAATTGAAAAGTTGAGTTTCTAGGCTCTATATGCTAATTATGCTCTGCTGCCACCAAGGCAATTTAAATCAGCAGAGGTAAGCATATAAACAATGAGATGAGACTGTAGAGAAATGAACCTCAGAGAGGAAGGAAGAAGAAAAAAAAAACAGACAAGATAAACAAGATCAGCAGCCCACCGGCTTGGCAGTTCTGTCAATTCCTCCTCACCCAGCGGTACTTTTAACTTATTAATGTTGGCTGGTGCTGTACTCAGATGACCTGCTCCTTAAGTCCTTTATTGTTCGGTAACCAAAGAGAACAGAGCTCTTATTGCCAGTAACCTGATTAAGGCATATTTAAAACGAGGGAAGTAGCAGGTAATGATCTTTCTGCCGAGGACCTCTGCACTTAGGAAACAGTCAGGCTTTCAGAAAACAAAGACATGACCTTTTAGCTTTGTGCCTTCTGTGTTGTGCCTCGCTGTGGCTACAATGGAAATGCCAATAGAATCCTCCTAAGTGGCTCCCAACAGAAATGAAGTGCTCCCCACGCCAATCACTTAACACACTCACTCTATTTACTCTAAATAAAGGAGTACTAACAAGTCATCTTTTTGTACATTGGAGAGAATGACGAGGTGAGGGCACAGCCAGCTGCTGCCCTGCAGCTCTTTCTCAGCAGTAGACATTCGCGTTCATTCTCAGCTTCTTTCTGACATCAACACTCTCCTGCTGAATGGTGCTCACAAAACTGATGGTTACGACAAAATTTCAAATAGTTCTACAACACTGGTTGCTAAGAAGGTACAGCGCATATGAACGTTTACCTTAAGAGGCAGGTAAGGAGAGGATCCAAGATAGCGGTGAGCAGTGTGGCCCGTGTTTAGAAGCTCCAGTAAATGATTCAGGGAATTGCATGGAATTCTGAACCAGGAACACCGAGGTCCCCACACCACTGCAGAAGGAGTGCTCCATGGTTCAAAGGGACCAGGGTGGAGAGGACCTGCGTGCCCCTGCACATGGGAGGAACGCTGATTTTCTCGGACTGGAATGGCAGGGGCAGCAGCTGGGGTTTGCAGCTGGGAACCCTCCAGCAGAAACGATTGGTGTGGTGGCCGGTGGGAGTTGCTGTGAGAGAGGGGACTCTGGGCAGGATTTGGGCCATATCATGTAGTTTGGGCCCTGTGCCCCAAGCCCAACTTGGCATGTAGCTCGTGCCCTGAGATCCAAACTGGACTCGGTGTGCGATTCAGCCTCTGAGATCCTAGCTGAGCTCGGTGCATAGTTCGGCCCCTGAGACTCTGGCTGGACTCTGCGTGCAGTTCAGGCCCAGAGTCCCTAGCTGGACTTGGCGGGCAGATTGGGTCCAGAGACTCTAGCTGAGCTTGGTGCGGACTCTGAGCACGGTTTAGGGCCAGAGTCCCTAACTGAGCTTGGCGGTGAGGTTGGGTCCAGAGACTCTGGCTGAGCTTTGCATGCATCCCGGCCCTAAGACTCTGACTGGACTCAGTGTGCAGTTTGGGCTCAGAGTCCCTAACTGAATTTGGCGCATGGTTTGGGCACAGAGTCCCTGGCTGAGCTCGTCAGGCAGTTTGGGTCCTGAGACTCTAGCTGAGCTCGGCACTCACTTTGAGCCCAGAGTCCCTAGCAGAACATGGCGCACAGTCCCAGCTCCTAAACTCTGGCTGGACTCTGCATGCAGTTTGGGCCCAGAGTCCCTAGCTGAACTCAGCAAGCAGTTTGAGCCCTGAGAATCTAGCTGAGCTCAGCGTGTGATTTGAGCCCAGAATCCCTGGTTGGACTTGGCGAGCAGGTTGGGCCCTGAGACTCTAGCAAAGGTTGGCGTGCGGTCCCAGCCCAGAGGCATATATGCCACAAAATTTGAAAATCTAAGGGAAATGGACAATTTTCTTGATCAATTTCACTTGCCAAAATTGAGTGAAGAACAGATAAACAAGCTAAATAGTCCCATTTCCCCTATAGAAATAGAAGCAATCATTGAAAGTCTCCCAACCGAAAAAAGCCCAGGAGCAGATGGTTTCAGTGCAGAATTTTACCAGACCTTCAAGGATGTGCTAATACCGATACTCTTGAAGCTACTCCAAAAGATAAAAATGGATGGAACATTACCAAATTCATTCTGTGAGGCCATAGTCACGTTGATACCTAAACCTCACAAAGACCCAACAAAGAAAGAAAATTTCAGACCAATTTTTCTTATGAACATCGATGCAAAAATACTCAATAAAATACTTGTAAAACGAGTACAAGAACACATCAAAGATATCATTCACCATGACCAGGTAGGCTTCATTCCAGGTATGCAGGGATGGTTTAATATACAGAAATCCATCAATGTAATCCACCATATAAGCAAACTGAAAATTAAAAACCACATGATCTTCTCCTTAGATGCAGAGAAAGCATTTGATAATATCCAACACCCATTCATGTTTAAAGTTTTGGAGAGATCGGGGATACAAGACACATACCTCAAATAATAAAGGCTATATACAGCAAGCCAATAGCCAAAATCAAATTAAATGGTGAGATACGCAAGGAAATTCCTCTAAAATTGGGAACAAGGGAATGCTGCCCACTTTCTCCACATCTCTTCAATATGGTACTCAAAGTTCTAGCCAGAGCAATAAGACAACAAAAGGAGATCAAGGTGATCCAAATAGGAAAGGAGGAAGTCAAATTATCCCTATTTGCAGATGATATGATACTGTACATAAGTGACCGCCAAAATTCCACCAGAGAACTCCTACAGCTGATAAACACCTTCAGCAAATTGGCTGGATACAAAATTAACTCAAAAAAGTCAGTAGCCTTGCTATACAAAAATGACAAGCAGGCAGAGGAAGAAATTAGGAAATCCACACCCTTCACATTAGCCACAAGCAATATAAAATATTTAGGAGTTACTCTAACCAAGTAAGGGAAGGATTTGTTGAAAAAAATTTCAAAACTCTGAAGAAAGAGATTGAAAATGACATGAGAAGATGGAAGGATCGCCCTTGCTCGTGGATCGGGAGAATTGACATAGTAAAAATGACCATCTTACCAAAAGCAATTTACAGATTCAATGCAATCTCTAGCAAAATACCTACACACTTTTTTAAAGACATTGAAAGTTCAATTCTGAACTTCATATGGAAAAAAAAAACAGAATAGCTAAAACAATCTTGTGCAATAAAAGATCCTCCAGAGGAATCTCCATACCTGATCTCAAGCGGTACTATAAAGCAACAGTAATTAAAACAGCATGGTACTGGCACAGCAACAGGCTGGTTGATCAGTGGAATCTGAAGACACAGATATGAATCCACACACATATGGTCACTTGATTTTTGACAAAGAAGCCAAATCTATTCAATGGAAAAAGGGTAGCATCTTCAACAAATGGTGCTGGTCTAACTGGATGTCTATGTGTAAAAAAAAAATGCAATTGGATCCATATTTGTCACCTTGCACAAAACTCAAATCCAAGTGGATTAAAGACCTCAACATAAAACCAGAGACACTAAGTCAGTTAGAAGAAAAAGTGGGGAAGAGCCTGGAACATATTGGCACAGGAGACAACGTCCTGAACAGAACACCAACAGCCCAGGCCTTAATGTCAACAATTAATAAATGGGACCTCATGAGGCTGAGAAGCTTCTGTAAGGCAGGAGACACTGTCAACAGAACAAAGCAACACCCTACAGACTGGGAAAAGATTTTTACCAACCCTACATCTGACAAAGGTCTAATATCCAAAGTATATAAAGAACTCAAGAAATTAAACACCACCAAACCAAATAACCCAATTGAGAAATGGGGCTCAGAACTAAACAGAGAATTCTCAACAGAGGAATATCAAATGGCTGAGAAACACTTAAAGAAATGCTCAACCTCCTTAGTCATCAGGGAAATGCAAATCAAAACAATTCTGAGATTCCATCTTACACCTATCAGAATGGCAAAGATAAAAAATTCAAGTGACACCACATGCTGGCGAGGATGTGGAGAGAGAGGAACACTTCTTCATTGCTGATGGGAATGCAAATTTGTACAGCCACTTTGGAAATCTATCTGGCGCTATCTCAGAAAACTGGGAATAGGGCTTCCTCAAGACCCAGCTATTCCACTCCTTGGAATATACCCAGAAGATGCTCCAGCACACAACAAGAAACTTTGCTCAACCTTATGTTGAGTTATGTTCATAGCAACCTTACGTATAATAGCCAGATCATGGAAACAGACTAAGTGTCCCTCAGTAGAAGAATGGATAAAGAAACTGTGGTACATTTACATTATAGGATACCACTCAGCTATTAAAAACAAGGAATTCCCAAATTTTGTGGACAAATGGATTGAACTAGAAATGATCATAATGAGTGAATTCACCCAGAAGCAGAAAGAGTCAAATGGTATATACTCACTTATATCTGCACACTAGCCCAAGGTTCATGTCCCATGAAAGTCTTCACTTACCAGGAAAGTGGGACAGAAGGGAGGACATCCTACTGGGACTCTCGGTGAGAGAAGCATGGGAGAATGGCAAAATAGAAGGATCCAGAGGGTCCTAGAAACCTACAAGAAGAACATGATGGGCAGATCTGGGCCCAGGAGTCCTGCTCAAACTGTGGCACCAGCCAAGGACAATATGTGCAGTAAACTTTGAACCCCTACCCAGATCTAGCGAATGGACAAGACATTCTCCACAGTTGAGTAGAGAGTGGGATGTCTGACTTTCACAAGAACTCTGCTGCCCCATACTTGACTATGTTCCCGGGATGGGGAGACCTGGTGGCACTCATAGGAAGGATAGCAGGCTACCAAGAAGAGACTTGATACCCTATGAGCAAATACAGAGGGAGGAAGTCCCCCTCAGTCACAGTCATAGGGGAGGGGAGTAAGGGGAAAATGGGAGAGAGGGAGGAATGGGAGGATACAAGGGATGGGATAACCATTGAGATGTAATATGAATAAATTAGTAAAATAAAAAAAATGAAAAGAGGCAGGTAAGGAGTGAAAATACAATATGAGGTCCTAATGTCAATCCCCAAGTGAAGGAAGGAGGGAAGGAGGGAAGGAAGGAAGGAAGGAAGGAAGGAAGGAAGGAAGGAAGGAAGGAAAGAAGGAAAGAAGGAAGGAAAGAGGGAAGGGGAGGGGAGAGGAGGGGAGGGG
>OU015752.1:25935554-25958541 GCA_907169655.1 Acomys percivali
GGGGAGAGGAGAGAAAGGGAAGGGAAGAGGGAGGGAGAGAAAATGGGAGCAAGAGAGAGACTAATATATAGTTCCTATGCTGTGGTGACCCCCAATCATAAAATTATTTTGTTGCTACTTCATAACTGTCATTTTGCTATGTTGTGCACAAATTGCTAGATCGCCAAAGACAACAAGGAGTCCAAAGCCATATGCAAAAGCAAGGGGTCTTTATTTAATCTCAAGCCCAAGGACTTGAGAACCTCAACGAAGCAGCAGGTTAGTAAGAGGGCCCCAAACTGCCATTAGGCAGGGTTTTTATCATGGTTATGACAAAGAGTGGGAGTTTTCAGTTTGGCAGTTACAGGATTGGTTGACATTTAGCAAGGTTCAGTTGGTACTAAGGGATTGGTCAAGCCTGATCTCCAAATGCTAAACATCTGGGGACTTTAGGTACTTTCCTGCTGCCCCCTGATTGGCTCAGGCCAAGGATGGTTCTTTTCCTGCAACAGTTTGTGTTTTTTACAGTAACTGGGGTGACCCTGAGGACAGGCCTAAGGACAGGCCTAAGATGAAGTCTAGCAATCAGATGTAGCCACAGTGGCTGGGATTCCACAGTTACTGTTATGAACCATAATGTAAATATTGATATGCAAGATATCTGATATGTGACCTCCAAAGGGGTCCCAACCCACAAGTTGAGAACCTCTGCTTTAAAAAAAAAAAAAGAGTCTAAAACAGTATTGCTGCTTTATAATTCTGTACAGGTGACTTTTCGTAGGGAAATTTACTGCAGTGGGCATCCTGCCTGAAGCAGGAGATGAGAACCATGTGGAGAAACTGAAGAGCAGTTCTCACTTACACTTTTGGCCTAGGATCCCAGCTCCCTTCTGACTCTGAATCCGTATCTCCCTAGACCTCAGAAGCCCTGCCCATTCTTGTTGCCCCCAGCTCTTTATTATGCAAAATGCCACACTCCTTTCTCAACCAGTAGTAGGCTGTGGAAGGTCTCCTTCCACAAGGCAGCTTGCCTTACTTTTAAAGGCTGCTGAGGAAGTTAAATTTACATATCCTGCTAGCCAAGCATTTCCAGCTTCTGTAACAATTAAGAACACACTTTTTCATAGCCAGAAAATACAGTATCTGTGGGTCACTCCAACATCAATTGACCAAATTTTATTGTGAAAGGACCTTGTTGTCTCGTTAAAACTAGCCTTTTTCTTTAAAGGAAAAAAAATGTTCATTGTTTTTATGTTAATTAACTTGTTTCAATGTATACATGATGTTAAAATATTTATAAATTATTGTCAAGTGAAAATAAATGTCCTATATCATTGTTTCCTCAAAATTGCATTCATCCTCAATTCACATATCATTTAATACCCTTCATGTTTTCCTTACAATACAGTACAGAGAAACTGTAGGTCGTTCATTCAGCCTGTAGTTATTGTATTTTTACTTTCATATTTTTACAAGCTGTAATTCAAGATATACTGTCTGCCACTGGTTCATCTTCTTCTCATATACTTTGTTGCTACCCAGGAATTAGACCTAACTATAAGGTTATTTTGGTTGGTTGGTTGGTTGGTTTTGGCTTTCTTTTCGTTTTCTGGGACAGGGTTTCTCTGTGTAGCCTTGGCTGTCCTGAATTTACTTTGTAGACCAGGCTGGCCTCAAACTCACAGTGATTTGCCTGACTCTGCCTCCCAGAGCACTGGGATTACAGGCATGCGCCATGGTGCCCAGCTGACTACAGGGTCCTAAACAAAATTAATTACTAAAATTGGTACAGCTACCACAGATAAAACAGGGAAAAGAAATGCTGTGTATATGGAGCTTGTCTTCTCTTTTATCAAATATTATAGTCTACTCATGAAACATCACATATAAAGAATAAATAAATGTAGAAAATTTAGTGCATTCATAAATATATATTAGGGGTATGTAACTGTGTATTTTTAAGTTTTATAGCAATACTATGAATAACCATAGTTGCATAAACATTATCCTTTAATACTCTTTCTAATGAGAGGACTGACATTGCCAAAAAGTCTATGACTATAGTCAGTCACGTAGCCACAGATAGTATTCCCCTAGAAGCTTTTAAAAGAGCCTGTAAATTCCTCCTCATCACCACCATTTTGTATAGATGGTTGACCCCTGCATGGAGGCATATCAACATCACAATTATTTTGTAAATAAATATTATGTATGTGGAAAGAGAATGTTGTAAAACACTACTGGACACAGAAAGGAAACGATCAGACTTCCAAAATAAAGGAGTTTGTCCCGCTGTCTTCCGTTCCCTTCCAGCAGCATCCTTGAGATTACCTTCCCCCACCATGTGCCCAAAAATTAGACACTTAACTTGGTGTAAATTAGAAAATGTAAACATTTAAAGTATCTGGAAATTGACCTAGGGGCAGACAGCAAATCAATAAGTGTTTGTTCAAGGAAATCTCCTAAATGCCAATAAAAACAGCAGTAGTCTGTGATAGCTGGACCAAAATCAGATTCTAGTTCATCTCTCAGCAATGTGTTCCAGAACATTTACTGATTAGGTACCAATAGATGGGAGCCACTATTTACCCAGACCCCAGCCAGGAGACTAGTGTTACCACTGGTGAGGTGACATTATCTCACCCCGTGACCCAGGCCTCTAATAAAGGAGATTGAGACAGCATTGTTAGAATCCTGCTTCAGTCAGCCTACCTGTGATGTCATTGCCTATCTACCGTGGGGGCGTGGCCCTGCCCAGTATATAAAAGGACCCCCTCTCTTACCGCCTTACTCCGGTTACCTTTACCTCTGTATCTCTCCCTCTGTCTCTGTCTCTCTGTCTCTTGTCTCTGGAGTACCCCTGCCACTTTCCTTCTCTCCCCACGCTCGTTTAATGAATCTCATATAATCTAATATATGACATCTAGTATCTTATTTCTTATTTTCTTATTTTTTAAATCACTACAAGTATGCCAATTTCTCAGGAAAAGATAGGATAGTTCAATAAATTGTGTATAACCTTTAACGAAGCAAATTCTGCTTTGGGGACTATAGAGCAGGTGTTGAGTATCACAAAATAATACGCACACAAATGTATTCATTGAAATAGTACTAACAAAAAATTAAGATATTAATTTTTGTTCTACTGGACTGGTCAATTATAGTCTATTCAATAGAACATTGTAATTAAAGTCCATAGAAATTCTACATACTGACTGATGCTGATTTTACATACTAACACTCTCTGTGGGGAAAAATGTTATTTAAAAAAAAAAAAAAAGAGCCAAGCTTTAGAGTGTAAGATGTTTACATGTTATACCTGGCAAGATGGCTCACAATTCCCACCAGAACTGATGACCTGAGTTTGATCCCTAGGGTCTACATAGTGGAAGGAGAGAACCAACATCTGCATGTTGTACTATGTGTGTGCCCACATGCACACACACACACACACACACACACACACACACACACAGAGGAATACATATACATAAAATGAATAAATTAAAATTATACTTTAGATACTACCTTACATGTAAAATGGGGGAAATAAAAGTCTGTATTTGCTTTTGCTTGCATGTATAAGCAAATAGAACTAATGACTAGAGTTTTGGTGATATGGCTTTGGGGTCCAGATGGGTGACAAGTGAGATTCAAAAGACTATCTTTTAATACACACTTTTTTCTTTGTTAACAGTTTTTGAGCATTCCACACTCATCTTCCCCCAGCAGCAATCACTCACTACAGCTCCTCAGCTGGAGGTTAGACCTCATGACCTGCTCTCACAGCTGTGCTGGGATTTTGGCTGGTTTGATGTTATGAGGATCTTGTGCATGCGGTCATATGTAAGTCCATGTGCGATACGGGTCAGTCGTATCCAGGAAACACTGTTTCACTGCAGCATTCCCTGTCTCCTGTTCTTACAGTCTTTCTGATTCCTCTTCCATGGTGATCCCTGAATTTTGTAGGGAGGAGGTCAGACAGAGATGTCTCATTTAAAGCTGAGTGTTCTATGCATGGTCTTTAGTCTCTGTAGTTGGCCAGTTGTGAATCTCCATACTAATCGCCATTTACTACAAAAAAAGAAGCTTTGCTGATGAGAATTGAGAGATGTACTAATCTATGGATATATATATAGAAGGCAGTTTATTACCATGTCCATTTGAAAAATAATAGTTCTGGGTTCTCCCCTGGGGCCTGTCTCCTAGCTAACCATAAAGTTTTGGTCCAGTTAACAACATCAGGCATTAGTTACATCTTATAGAGAAGGCTTTCAATCCAATCAGAAAGTGGTTGGCTACAAGCATAACAGGTACACCACTATTGCACCAGTGGATATGCTTGCTGGGCTACTCACTATTGGAGCCTTCAAGGTTCACATCTGGGTAAGATTATTTATTACTATTCTCCCCAGTAGTGGGCAGAGAACCTCCCAACACTATGAATGCTAACCAGTAGAGATAAGGCTTTCAAGTCAATACCAACTTGATTTTTCCATTTCCTATGACTCAAGTATGTTGTGCCTTCAGAAAAAGAAATCTTACTATTAAGGTCTAGAGAGTAACCCAAAACAATAGAAATAGCATGCAACATTTGAGGGCATTAGGTGCCCTGATCAACAAGCCTAAAATTGTAACCCATACCTAGTATGGGAATTTTAGTTTGATAGCCTATGATTTCTAAGAAAGGCATTGTTCCCCACAATAGGATAACTCAATTTAAACTTATGTTGTATGTGTATATCTATAGGTCATTTAGTATTCTTGAACATATTATAAGTCTGTATAACATTTCCAAGCATCTTTAGTGTCAGTTGTCCTCATACTCTTCCCTCTACTCTGCCTTCCCATCCCCTATCCCATTTTCCTAAGGATTCTATAGTCTATGACAAAGATAGCAAGAAAATTAAAGCAGATACCTAAAAACTGATAGACAGAAAATGAAAATATGGCACATATACATAAGAGAATATTATTCAGCTGTAATAAAAATAAAATTATTAAATTCATAGATAAATAAATGAAGCTGGAAATATTCACTGTGCATTAGGTAGCCCAGACCCAGAATTTAAAATGTCACATGTGCTCTCTCTTCTGTGGATGCTATCTTTGAATCATTAGATTTGTGTATTTAAATTGGGGTACCATAGAAGGCAGAAAACTAGTGAGGGGCCATAGCAGTGTATTTCAAAGAAAAGGGTGCAATCAAAGTGGTGTAAAATGAAAAGGGAAAATAATTGAACAATAATGCTTTTAAAGTATTATTTTTATATTTTGCCATCATTTCCTATCTAAATGAATTAAATAGTAATATTAAAAATACATCAGCATAAGAATTAAGGTGTTTTATTTCAAATAATTTATTCTCCCATCCTAGTCTCTCCGTCTTTCTAAAAAGCTTCCAGAAAACTATGCCTATGGGAAGAAATTAAAGAATGAAAGAAAGAAAGAACTAAAGTAACATTTACAACTCACTGAGATATTTTTACTCCTTAATCCCACATGCTGCACTACCTAAAGAATGCATTCAGCCTTTCGTAGACTTAAATGGACTTCTCCCTCCTGAAATGAAAGCAAATTTAGATCTGAGCTGCAGGAGGACCTGAGCAGAGAGAAGCAAGGGGAAAAGAGAAATAGCATTCCCTCTAGAACCCAGGATCAACCTAGACCTTCTCAAGTCAGAGCTGAGAACCAGGCTAATACAGAGCCACAGGGGGTGCAGGCATTAGACCCTGAAACCCTCATTTTTTACTTCCTTGGAATACCTGACCAGAAACAAACATCTGCTCAGTGGCCTTGCCCTTCCATTCCAACAACAGATTCTGAGTTTTTCCTTTTGAAATCCATCTCCAGAAAATGTGAACCCACTGGTATCCAAACACTATTCCTTACTTTGGAGACACAGACATTACTGCTCTTTGACCTACTCTGAGCTTTTGCAGAGAAGGGGAAACATGGTGAGACAGATGGTTAGGAGAACAGACTTGTGAGCTACAGAAAAAATGAATGGGTCAGGAGTTTATCATTAGAGAAGAGAGGGATTTTACGTTCCCTAGGGACATGTTTATACTTGTTATAACAAACATGACCAGAATTTAAAATCTGTAGATGTTACATTGTCTGTAACAATGCTGTTGGGGCTTCAATAATATTTCCTCCGTAAGACTTTGGCATTTGGATATTTGGTCCCCAGTTGGTACAACTTTTGGAAAATATTGAGGTTTGACCTTGTAGAAAAAGTCCTTTTATTAGAGGGAGGCTTTGAGGTTTCAAAAGACTCACACCATTCACGATTTGTTCTCTGCCTCCTGCTTGTGGACCAAGATGTGCACTCTTAGCTGCTGCTCTACCCACCTGTTTCTATGCTTTTGCTCCACCATTATAGACTCTAACCGCAGGAACTGTAAGGCCATTAGACTTGTTTTTATAAGTTGTGTCTTACCACAACAACAGAAAAGTATCTAAGAGAACATCGAAGTAGAAATATGATTGTAGATAATACACACCATTACAGCTTACATATTAAATGGAGCATTATTCATGGTAAAATAAGAACAAATTCATTTTTGTTGGACACTCTGAACATGTCTTTTTGACCATTTACCAATTAAGTAACACTTTTCTAGTAAAATTAGAATTATTTAAAGTGAATGTGTGCTCCTTCTAACTTATTTACCGTTTTCATGGTTTCAGAGAACAAATATTTCCAATCATGGCTATTATACTCGGGATTCTTTTCAGATCATATAAACCTTTCTCCTTTTACCGACTCTGGCTATCAATTTCTCCTGAAACCATGTAAGTTATAAGCTTAAATCCAGAGTGATGCTAATAACTCGTGTATCTTAAGTCTTTGGACATGAGAACTCTGGATAACTAACACTAGGTGAATAAGGATTATTTATCTAATAATTTAAATTTTAAAATAAATTTAAATATCTTAGGTGAATATTTCCCAGATGTTCCAAAGCATACAGTGTGTATGTACACTGTTCTGAAAATTAATTTATATTTTTGTCACTGTTATAAATACTATGTTAAATATATAAGAAATACAGTCTATACTACATATACATACATAATAGTCTATTACACATGAGCTTATATGCATTGGTGACATATTTCAGCTTATTCTGTGTGTAAGTGTGTAGTATGTATATATGTGTATGTGTGTTTGTATGTGTAAACACATGCATGTAGAGACTAGAAGTTGATATTCTGTATCTTCTTCAATAATTTATTTCCTTATTTACTTTGTTTACTGAGGCATAGTCTCTCACTAACCCAGAGCTTGCCCACTTGGCAAGTCTAAGTAGCCAGCTTGCTCCACAGATTCCCTATTTCTACTTCCCAAATTCTGGGATTACAGACAAATTGCCACACCTAGATTTTATGTGAATATCTAAAATCTAGTTTCTCAGCAAGAACTTTACTCACTAAACCATCTCCCACACCCCTCTTTTTATCCTTTCCCCTCCATTACTAACAGCACCCTCATATAAGCATTTCTAGTTTAAAGCGCCTCGCTTTACATCTTCTAAGGGCTTAGAAGTCATATGATAAGGCTTCCTTTAAATAGTTAACTGACATCAGGCTTTGAAATAAGGCCTAGGGAAATCACTTTCCATCCATGTGCATGAGGTGTTATTGCAGATCAGATGAGACACCTTGCTTGACAATGCATGGACTGTTTTACTTAAGACTTTGAGCTATTTCTACTAGAAGAGTTTTTTCTCATATGAATTTGGCAATGTTGGGTTTCACATCACAATAAATGTCCCTACTTGATTTGTGCTATGTGTTCGTATGTGTGTGCTCATGTCTGTGTACACTTATGTGTGCAGATGTGTGTGTGTGTGCATGTGCGCACATATGCACATATGAAGGCTAAAGGTCATTGTTAGATGTCTTCTTCAATTGCTATACACCTTATTTTATAAGATGAGGTTTCTCACTGAAACTGGAATTTACTGGTTAGGAAAGATAGCCGGGCTAGGAAGTCCTGAGAACACAACTCTCTTTGTTTCCCCAGCACAAGAATTACAAGCCTGTGCTTCTGCACTCACATATTCTTTTAATGAGTTCTGTGTATTGAGCTAAAGTCTTCAGGCTCGTATGGCAAACATTCTACTGGACAAGCCATCCTCCAGCCTGGTTTATGCTTTTTATTATTAATTTTAAAAAGAAATTTCATTAAGACTATGTAAAATCACAAAATGAAATAATTTTTCACTAGACAATGGAAAAGTAGGGTCTCTGAGTTATAATGTGAACAAAATGGAAAGACAGAGCCAGGTGTGACTCCACACGGTGCATGCTAAGCACTTTTCTGTGATTCCCAGAGCTGGGTAACAAATCTGGTTTTATGCTTTGCTATCCATGCATTGAAATGAAATTCATAATGTCTACTTAATGTAAATAAAGCGATTGCCTCAGAAAAGCAAGTTTTTCACATGGTAAGTGTATAAAGTAATTTTTCCTTTGTCCTTCATCAAGAGTTCACTGCAACAGTAAAAACAGCATTCTCAGCAGTAAGTTTACAAGTCACAGGGAAAAGCATCACTGGACACTCCTATATAAAATACTGCCACGTAGGTCAATAGCACAACTCAATGAGAAAAACTCTACAGGGAAACACATGAAATGTCTTCTTTTAAGCACAACAGTTAATTGCCCATGGCTGCTCCTGGTAGATCAATGTCACTATCTGTGACATTGTTGAGAGCATATACTTGGTCACCTCTCAGTCACCAGTGAGAAATTACTTACTAGCTCAAGTCATTGAAGGATGCTTGACAGGCCTCCCTGGGACCTATAACTCTATCCTGGACCCTGCACACATCACAGAAGTTGTAATTTAAGCCAGGGGAATCATATCGGGGAGATTCATTATTATTCCAAGCCTCCTCTTAAAATATAGCTGCTCACTGTGGAATTTTAAATAAGAAAATAGAGACAAATTAATTAAAAGAAAGATAGCATCCACTGAGGGCATCACAGTCAGCAATTACTGGCCAATGTATGAAGTTAACTGGCAAGAACTAGCTTATTACTGATGCCATAGACTCTTTCTTGACTCTGACACCAAGCCAAAATGTCAACTCTGAATCCTTCACTTTACTTTCTACATAAACAAGCAACATTAGCATTCTCCCAGAGAACAGGGTAGAAAATTGTTCAGAATGAGTTAAAATTTGGAATTAAAAACACAAACAACAGGGTGCTTGAGCAAAGTGAGATTATCCAGCGCAAACAATGGATCAACTTTCAGTTGGGTAAGAAGATAAGCAAATCTTCAGTGCCTGTGGGTCTTAAAAGGCAGTGATTATACCAAGAGTTCTTATACATCAATTTTCCAGTGTCTTAGAGAAGAAAACAGCTTAACCTTGACACTGAGTCCCCCAGACACACACACACACACACAAATGTTAGAAGTCAAAGTTGGTCTCAACTGCTTAGAAAGATAGACAACATACAGCTGTCAATATTAATTTTTAATTATATGCATGTGGAGTGGATATTAAAGATTCATTGAGTTTAACTATTACGCTGATGGAGAACAATTGCTAAGCGACAGCTCTCAGGACATAAACCACCAAAATGTAGGGACTGTATCTCTGTAAATGCCCAAAATCATGTCAATAAGTATTGAAGCTCTTGTCAATGAAGATGATAAGAACTCAAGATTCTTGGTAGAAAGAGCCAATTTTAGCCAATTATCTCAAAAACAACTTGGTAGTTCCTTCAGCCAAATCTTAAGAGGAGACATTGGCAAAGCTGGACCTCCAGCTAGCCCCAGAGCCTGAAATGGAGCCATGAATCCCCATCTCCAAGTTTTTTGTTTTTAGTCTTTGTTGTGCTAGCTTTCAGCCTCTCAACATAAGACCAAGTCCTTTTCTACAGCAGAAAATACAAACTCAGCAGTAGCATCTTACTGTAAAGTGGAAAGGCTAGAGAAATAGTGCACAAGTGAAGACCATTTGCTGCTCTTGCAGTTGCCCCAAGCTGGGGTCTCAGCCATCATGTCAGGTACTGCATAACCAAAACTCCTGCTACAGAAGGATCCCTATGTGCTCTTCCCTCCTCTGCAGGCACATGCATTCCTGTACATATAACTAAAGTTACTTTCACACCCCCCAAAAGAATTCTACCATCTGGAGACCAAGTCATCAAGCCATGAACCTATAAAAGATATTTAATATTGAAGCCATAACACCCACTATCGCTACAATTAAATACAACACTATGAAAATGCTTTCTTCTCTGTGTTAAACAAAATATGTGGTAGGACTGCCAAACAGTATACGTTATCTTTAAAATACCCATATCAAATCTTAATTCCTTCAATGTGCTTTCTTAGTCATTATCTTCAAAAGCCATATTCATTTATTGAGGCTGAAAATATTTGTACATTTTGCAGATTGTCTTCACAAACAACTTAAAGCTTTTATTAGAAAACTCATTAATATACAGCCACATGTCTGTAAGAATTGGCTTTGTGTGTTATAAGTGGGTATAAGTAATAGCTGGCTAGTTGAGAAAAAAAGATACCATTAATACTGACAAGTTCATACCATTGAGACCTCTTCAGTAAGCACAACACAGAATAGGGAAACAAGCCCAAATATTGGAGATATTATTACACAATCAGGAAAAATGGAATAAGAGGAGAGCTACTGATAATTATTATATTGAATGAGAAATGTGTTTTTTCGTATTAAGAGATTTTTAATTATCTTTTATAAAAATCCCTGTGGTGCATATTATGGTAGATATTCTCAAACACACAGGTATATTTACCATATGAACCAGGAGATAAACTTGGTCCACAGATATCACAGAGGACACTGAAAACTTCATCTATGTTCACAAATGCTCAATATAGTGTAAATATACTTTCATGTCCAGATATATTGCTAATGTCCATATTTCTGAAATTACACAAAACAGAAGTTCTTATAGATTCACAGCCTACCAGAGGACTGCTCCATTGTTCAACTTAAAATAACACTAACTGGGGAGATCCGGATGGCAGCGCCTTATCACACACAGCTTCTGATCAGCAGGACAACCAGGACTACGCAGTGACCTAAAGACCAAACTCAGAACTACAAAACACCAGTGCTGCTGATTCCCAAGTGAGAGGGATCCAACTGCATGGAGCACAGGTAGGTCCATCCCCTGGCCACCCAGCTAACCTACAGAAAATTCCTGGGGAACAACCCCCATTAGCCGCCATCTTGAGAAACAGCAGACAGCCAGAGCTGAGTCCTGGCACCAGCCACAGTCCACATTAGCTGCCATCCTGCAAGTAGCTTCAGGCTCTGATCTCTCTCAGCTCCCCACCCCAGCTGCTTGCTGGCCTAGACTATCTGGCTCACAGAGCAGATAGGCAGAGGCCTGCTATCTCGAAAAAGGCCCATGGAGCACCACAGCAGCTTTGGGCTGAATCTCTCTTATGCCCCCCTCCCTGGCCAGCCGCTAATCGGCCTGGCCCATCTGTGACACAGAGCATACAGGCAGAGAGCTGTGTCCAGGCACCAGCCACACTCCACATTAGCTGTCATCCTGTGAGCAGCTTCTGCTCTCAGAAATCTCTCTGCCAGCCTGACTCAGCTAGGACACAGAGAAGACAGGCTGAGTAGACCTACCCACATTAGCAACCATCCTGCTATCAGCTTCCAGCTCGGATCTCTCTCTGTCCACCTGAAACCTACTGGCTTGACGCAGCTAGGACACAGAGCAGAAAGTCAAAGCAGACCTGCATGGGACACACTCCACTTTAGCTGCCATCCATATCTATCACCCTGCAACTAAACACTTCAACATAAAACCAGAGATACTAAATCTGTTAGAAGAAAAACTGGAGAAGAGCCTGTAACACATTGGCACAGGAGACAACTTCCTGAACAGAACATCAACAGCTCTGGCTCTAAGATCAATAATTAATAAATGAGACCTTATAAAATAGAAAAGCTTCTGTAAGGCAAATGACACTGTCAACAGAAGAAAATGACAGCCTATGCACTGGGATCTTCACCAACCCTACATCTGACAAAGGGCTAATATCCAAAATATATAAGAACTCAAGAAATTAAGCATCACCAAACCAAATAATCCAATTAAAAAATGAGGTACAGAATTAAATGAGAATTTTCAACAGATGAATATCAAATGGCTGAGAAACACTTAAAGAAATGTTCAATGTCTCTAGTTATCAGGGAAATACAACTCAAAATGATGACTCTGAGATTCCATCTTACACCTATCCAAATGGCTAAGATGAAAAACTCAAGTGACACCACATACTTGCGAGGATGTGGAGAAAGGAAAACACTCCTCCATTGCTGGTGGGAGTGCAAACTTGTACAACCACTTTGGAAATCAATATGATGCTTTCTCAGGAAATTGGGAATAACTCTACCTCAAGACCCAGCCATACCTCTCTTATGAATATACCCAAAAGATGCTCCACCATACAACAAGGACATTTGCTCAACTATGTTCATAGCAGCTTTATTTGTAATAGCCAGAATCTAGAACAACCTAGATGGCCCTCAACTGAAGAATGGATAAAGAAACTGTGGTACATTTACACAATGGAATACTACTCAGCTATTAAAAATAAGAAAATCTTGAAATTTTCAGGCAAGTGGATAGAACTACAAAAAATTATACTGAGTGAGGTAACCCAAACCCAGAAAGACATACATGGTATATACTCACTCATAAGTGGATATTAGCCACATAATACAGGATAACTGCACTGCAACACAGAGACTGATACACCAACCAAGGACCATATATGATGAGGACCTAGACCCTCTGCTCAGATGTTGGTAGATAGGCAGCACAGTCTCCTTATGTGTCCCACATATGGAGAGTAAGGACTGCTTCTGACATGGACTCTGGTCCCCCAACTTTGATCAATTCCCCCTGGCAAGGTGGCCTTGCCAGGCCACAGAGGAAGAGAATACAGGTAGTACAGATGAGACTTTTTTCTGTGCATATGTAGAGCAGAGAATCAGCCTTAATTGTTCTGTGCATCACACACATTTTATACGCTTACGATTTTAGGACTGTATAATAGTTGTGAGAAATCATGTTTTCAGAACAAAAGAACCAGACACTGATACTATATCAGACCTGACAGGATTCATTCCTTCCAGCATGCTGGACACTGACATCCTGCATCTTTCATGTTCCAGCACCAAGTGCTTCAGTTGCTTTGCCTCATCAGAACAGGACAGCTCCTAGGGCAGCTCCAAAGAAAGCTTCCAATTTCAATTGGTCCAGTATTTCAGACTGTCCTACACAGGACTTTAATTAAGCCAGGAATTTCTCAACATTTAGAAACTGGACTACAAATGTTATTCTTAGATTGTTTAACAATTTTCTCCAATTTGGGTCCCTACAAAGGTATTATTTGTCCCAAATCAGCTGGAAGAAACCTTAAGAGAACAGTACCCCATTTTCCTTAATGGGAGTTGGGTAGATTTTGATTGCTTTCTTGGGTGATAGATGTTTATTTTCATTGGGAATTGGTTATACATTATTATTGATCTTATTTAGAGAGAAAACAAGGTTGGACTCAGGGATGCCTCTCCTTTCCCTTATCTTTCAATCTTAAGTTTGGAAATAGGCATTGAAAAGAAACAAGGGGGAAATGTAGAAATATATAGGGATGATAGGACAAAAAGTAGACCAATGAGTCTACTCCTCAACTTAATGCCTTGTTACTCACAAGGTTATTTTTAATTCACTGGTATAGAATTTTGTATATAGTTGCAAAATAAGTTTAATTTTAGATGCATTGGTATTGAATTCAAACTTAAGATAATTCTTCACCACATTAGATATATATATATATATATATATGTATGTATTTCTACTCTAATATGAGGTATTGTACCCATATAACTCAATTATAATACAAGGTTTACTTCCAATACTTTGAAAGTACTATTGCAGGCTGTTTTGAATGAGTAAGCTGTACAAATTAATTGTTAGTTGACCAAATCATGGTCATATCAATTACTAGCCTATTTTTAATCACAAGAATGTATACCCTAGATGTAACAGATAGATATGATTCTATAGAAAGATAAGGTAGAATAGTTAAATAAGGTCTTCAAAAACCTCAGAGGCATACAGAATATGCCATTTAAAGATGTTTTTATGCCACATGTGGTGCTGTGTGCCTTTAATCCCAGCACTGGGGAGGCAGAGGCAGGTGGATCGCTGTGAGTTTGTGGCCAGCCTGGTCTACAAAGCAAGTCCAGGACAGCCAAGACTACACAGAGAAACCCTGTCTTAGAAAAAAAAGGTTTTATTATTTCAAAGATACATTTACAATGAGACAGGTTAACTCCTGGCAACACCCAACTTGCCTCAAAGAAGATGATGAACATCAAAGAACCTCCTTATGGAGATGGCTAAAAATGGGCAAGCTTGGATCCAGGCAGAGTCAATGGCCAAACTCTGACAAGACAGGCTAAACAACTCCTCAATAGTTCCTGACTCACAAATATGTCTATCAGATATATTGGACCAGAAGTCTGAAGATGATGCTCCAATGTTACAGAGAATTTTGGGTGACTGTTCCGGCAGCAAACCATGTTTTGGAAGCTGCTAAGCTGCACTCCCTGTATACTCAGGTAATTAATTTTACTTATTCTCTAGTCTCTGATGGGGTTGAAGACCAGATAGTTTAGTTTTACAATTAAACTTAGTTGTTTAAGGGTTAAGATGTTTTTACATCTAGATAGATGTTTTAAACTGATAATGACAAGATATCATAGATATTGACTTACATTCAGAATTTTAAATGCACCAAGATAGAAAAGATGCTTTCTTCTTCAAGGCTGCCAAATACAAATAGCCAAAGCACTATGAATTCCCTGATTGTTTCATGGTGCTTCTTGCTATAGGTACTTTATTGTATGTATGTGTAATAATATAAATGTATATGTAAAAATATTTAATTAAGAAATTGTAAAAGAGAGAGGGACAGAGAAAGAGAAAGAGAGAGAGAGAGAGAGAGAGAGAGAGAGAGAGAGAGAGAGAGAGAGAGAGAGAGAGAGAATAACAGTAACCAAATTCATCCTGCTGTGGGTGAGGCACCACTGAAGGGTTTCTAACTTTTTAGCACTGATAATCAAACCCAGATCTACATGCTGTTAAGAAAATGTCCTATTCACAAGCTACATTTCCACTCCTGAAGATTTGAAAAATTGATAGATGACACAACTAAGCAGGGAAAAGACAGGGAAAGGGGGATAAAAAAAAGACAGGATAACATAGTAACACTTCACTACGAAGAGATGGCCGTTACATATCTATAGACTTACTTATTACGCAGTTGTTACTACAGATATGATTCTGAAAATGCATTATCTCATTGGCTTCCTTTTCCAAAACTCACCGTGGTGCTGGAGATTTGTCTCAGTGCTAAAGACCATGTATGGTTCATTCAGAGGGCCTGAGTTCAGTTCCCAATACCCATATCATGTACCACATAGCCACCTATAATTATAGCTAAGGGGGACCTAATGGCCCCCTGGACCTCTGACGGCATCTACACTCATTTATATCTTCCCACACATATACATGATTAAAATAATTTCCTGTCTCTGCCCCCAATGCAAGAACCAAAGAAAAGCTTATGGTCCACAACTGAGGCTCACAAACCGCTGTACACAGTCTGTTTATGACTACCTCTCAGAGACATCAGAACTTGTTGCAGACAACAGCTAAGCAACTACCCATGAATCCACCAACAATATCTACTCATAAGAAAGAAATTTACTCTGAACATTTTGTCCTAAGAAGCTACCTATTAAACAGGGCTAGGTTCATAACACTAGATGTATGGACTCCTTATGACAGTAAAACCTCAGGCTATCTTTTTGTTTCTTTGTTTATTTCTTTTACTTTTTAATATTATAATACAATCATATCATTTTCCCCTTCTCTTTCCTCTCTCAAAATTCTCCCATATACACCTTCCTTCTTTTGTTCAAATTAATTGCCATTTTTCATTAGTTATTGTTACATGCACATACATGTACATACACACATATATATATATATGATCTTTAACCTTATGCAAAACCCTATCCTAGAACATATGTGTTTAAGACATCCCAGTGCAATATGACAGACATCAAGAGTCACATTAACATGTACTAATGGCAATAGAATGCAACAGTACACAAGAAACAATCAAAGTTATAAGATCTATTAAATGAAGCATAATTATATCTAAAGAAAATGGCACAACTTGAAGAATACCATGTGACTCAGCAGGAGCACCTGGGGCCCTGTATGCTAATAGGCAAGAACAGTTTTTCTGGAGAGATGCTACTTGTATTAAACTGGTGTTTCAGTCAAGCAAACATCCTTTACCAATGAGTTGAAGAAGGTATTCTGAAAACACATAAAATGGCAGATAAAACAAACACACAAAAAGAAACACACATACATTTAAATGCATAGTTGTGCCTCTGAGAAAGCAAGAGAAATCCTCAAGGAAGAGTAATAGTAAGAGCAAGCAGAAACCCTGAACAGTGGATGAATACAAACACCAAACACGGAACTGCTCTGGAAGCTTTTCCCAACCTCAAGAACACCCAGACTCAAATCTGATAGCTGTACAGGCCGAGGGACACGGCTTTGGGTTGTGGGAGGAAAGACTTCAGCATCAACTGAGTCATAAATAAAGACACCAAATGTTAGGAGATGAGACAGGAGCTTGTCCATCTCAGTCTACATCCCGAGAAAGGAAAACATTTCCCCTGGAGGATGCAAAGCCAGTTTTACCCTGAAACAGATTTGTATTTTGAATTCATACTTCAGGAGCATGTAAAAAGAAGAAGAAGAAGAAGAAAATACCTATGCCAAGGAAGAAATATAAAGAAATCCCAGGAAGGGAACGCTTTAAAGCATCAGTGGAAACACATGCAAACTTCTCCTGGGTGACTGACTCACAACGGGGGCCTCACAGACTTCCCACTAATTAAGAATTTCTGAGCAAACACCCACAAATCAAAATTGTAAAACACATAAATTTCTTGTTGGTTCCGCTGAGTCTAGCTCATGTCAACTTCTTTCATTATGCAGAAATAGAAAGGGGCATCAGTATTTTAAACTCCATCAAGCCAGTAGAAATAAGGAATGGAAGGGGAACAAAAAAAAGAAGTATGAAAAATTGTAACAAAATAACACAGCCAGATACAAATATAGCCATTATTAATATATTCTAACTATATAGTAACAGTATATACTATTTGTATATGGTTTAGTTATAAATGATCATAGTGTAATAAATATATCAGTAATCACTTTAAATGCAAATGGTTTGCAACAATCTTTAAGTGATAACGAACCTGGATTAAAAGAATATAGTTGTATGCAGCTACAAAGAGCCCCAGGTAAAATATGATGTTAAAGTGAAATTTAAAGGTGGAAATGAGACAATAAAAAGTTATTAACCTAGACATACCTCATATATAAGATGTGTTAGCATCTAATAAAATCAGCTAAAGTTGAATAACAATATGAGAGGTAAAAATGATCACCAGTTAATGATAGAAATTCTTATTCATCAAAAAGTAAATAAAAATATAAATTTATATGTCACTAAGAGTATAGCACTAAAACACAGTTCTAAAATATAAAAAAACAAAATGAGGTAATTAAAAAGAAAATTGGGCATACACAACGATCATAACATTAAATATTAGTGTTTCTCTCCTTAGCTAAACAATCATATTAATAAAACATCACTTGTAAAATCTTGTTCCTTGAGCCAGGCATAGTGGTCCACACTGGTAATCCCAGAACTTGAGGCACGAAAAAAGAGGATCAAGAGTTCAAGGTCATCCTTGGCCATATAGCAAATTCAAGAACAACCAGGCCTAGTGAGATCCTGTAAACAAGCAAACAAACAAACAAGTCTTTATACTGATAACTAGAAATCTATAAATATACGGCTACAAAACAGGCTGTATTAACGACTTTCTAGTTCAGTGATAAAATATCTGAAAAAGCCATTTGAAAAGAGAAATGCCGATTCTGGGTCAGAGCTTAAGGGTATGTACTCTATTCTTGTAGGGATGTCATGGAGGCAGGTTTGTAAGGAAGGCAGCTTGGTCACACTGTGTTCGTTGTCAGAAAGCAGAGAGATGAGTGTGAGTGCTCAGCTCATTGTCTCCTTCCTGCCCATGGAGTGGTGATGCCTACATTAATCACTGGCCCTCCCTCTTCATTAAAACCTGTTGGGGTGCACTGTGTGAAGATGTGTCTCTATGTTCAGTTGATAATTCTGTACCAGCAGCGAATCACAAGTCTCATATTTTATAAATATTTATCCTTCCTCACTTGCCAGTTGACTATAATGAAGAGCTTATGGACAATAGCTGGGCAGGAAGGGGAAGGCACAACGTCAGGCAGACAAGAAATTAGAGGTGGGATATTTGTCAGCAGGCATGGCAGGGGTGAGGGGGCTGAACCGACACAAACAGGAGCAGAGGGCTAAAGAACTAGCCACATGGCAGGTTGTGAGCTCAAGAAGCCAGGTAAAGCTAGCTGAGTTAGCTGAGAGTGTGCCCAGCGAAAATGCGTTAATGTTTAAAACGTTAATAAGTTCTGTGTTATTATTTTATCACTGGAAAATCTGCTAGTCCCACTATATAAATCTCTGTAAAGATCCATATAAACACACACGGGTTCATTTTCGTGGTGATTATGAACCTCATTGAGTTGTCAATCAAGATTAACCATCATCAAGGCTATTAACATATTTCAAATAATATGTATCTTACAAAAGAATGTAATCAGGCAAAATTCAAGTACACCAAAATTTAATAGCAAAGAGGTTACAGCCTAATACATGTAGAGACTATAAAACACACATTAAAAAAACTAATGTACTAATGTAGAACTACTTATGGTACTGTAATATACTTAGAAAAATGAGAAAAGTACTATATATCAAAACCCAGAGACGCAAGTAAAGTCTAAGTTATCTTACAGATTTGGACGTTTTATATGAGAATTTGGGCTGGAGAGATTGCTCAGTGGTTAAGATTGCTTGCCGTCCAATCATTAGTTCCAGCACACACCTATAACGTGTTAAGAACCCTACACACTCATGTAACCCCAGCTCAAAGGAAGGCAGAGACAGGAGGATCACTTATGCTTGCTGCCTTCTAGCCTGGCCAAGATAATATGAACTCTAGGTTCAAGAAGAGGCTGAATAAAAATAAAAATTATAAGAAGTGATAAAAGAGAACTTGATGCCTCCTTCTGGTCTCCATGAATACATAGACACATATGGTATGTATACTTATAAATAAGTATGTATGCATATATATTAATTAATTAAACAAGTTATTGTAGTAAATAAGTAAAAGGGACAAGGTAGACCTGAGGAAATTGTATTCAGCTAAATGCTAAAGAAGAGAGGTATTCAATGGAAAAGAACAACAAAGCTCAATGTTCAAACCTTCTAGACATTTCCAAATAATCTCCTGTAATATGAATCAAAAGAAAAATGAGAGTAGATAAATTTTAACTGTAGAACTAAAATAGGATTTGTACTTATAACTAAAGTCGAGGTGCAAGCAGTCATAACACCATTAATTGCCTTAAAGCAATAAATTATAAAGGGTGGTAAGTTCCAACAAAAGTGCAGTCCTATAAAGTAAGATAAATTATGAGTAGTTTCAGACTTTGCCCAGCTTAGCCATTTGTTTCAAGTATAGTTTTTACTGTCACACACTTTCCAGTGACCAAAATTTAATCTATTTAATAATACACAAATTCTTAGAGAAGAATTTCAAATTCAAACACTATTTGATAGAGCTAATCTAAAGGTTATAAATAATGAAGCTAAGACCATGAATATAAGACCTTTGAAGTCTCAAACATGTAAACTTGTGAGGCCAAGAATTCTGGGGGCATTGCTTAACAAAGTTCCAGTGCCCCAACAACCAGGTGTCCTTAAGGCCTGCTTGACAAAGTTCCAGTGCCTGGGTGCCCCGGATTGACCCTTTACTGCAGAAATTCCTGTTAGAGTCTTCTCTCCAAAGGCTAGAACTGAAAATTAGTAAAAGCTGATACTAATAAAAACTAATAAAATCATTGGTGATTCCCTGGGAAAATGCAGCTATGTAGAAAATTGAGTCTTTTATAAGACTTATTCAGATTCATTGTTAGATTATTAATAAATGAGTTTGGTAAATGATTTAGTGGATTTTAGAAGAATTAATAAAGAAGAAAGCTTTAGGGAAACTTTGAAAGCTGACAAATTATAATTAAAATCACTAGGTCTTTGTGTTCAGCTTTGGAAACAAGGAACTAGTTTAGAAAGAAAAGAGATCCTGATCATGCCATTATCAACAGACCTTGGTGCCTACCTAAAAGCAAAAGGAAACAGTTTTAAAATTCTAATGTTCCCTCAAAGGATTATAGTAAAGATAGAAATTGCATTAAAGTAAAAGTTCATGCTGAGGTTAAAGGAAGACACTGGAAACAGTCCTAAAGTCCATATAGTTTTTTACTTTTTATAAAACTACAGTAAAGATAGAAATTGTATTGATACAGGAGTTCAAGGCAAAGTCTCAGAGACAGGAATGTTGTCTCAATGAACTGCCTGCCCTTCTGAGTAAAGGCCAGGACTTTCCGATCTTACGGAAAGACAAAAGGACAAGCTGTTTCCAAGTAAAAGGTTACATAATATTTTTAGATGATAGCTTTATTTTAAATATAAAATAGGAAAAGAAAGGATTAATTAAGGGTCAGGAAGACAAGTTTAGGGTATCAGGTAGAGGGATTGATCTTTGATCTATTAACTATATGCCAACTTTAAACAAAATCAAATAGAGTCATTTTGTTTAATACCTTTTATAACCATAAGGCTTTACAATACCAATCATAAGAAAGAAAGTTTTAAGTTAAAAGAAATCTGATTTTATCCTAAAGTTAATTTTTAGTTCTCAGGGAATTTCTGTTTGCTTGCTTTGCCCCCTTGTTCCTATATACTTATCTACCCAAAAAGATTTCAAGATGTGTAATCAATGATTAAAGTTGCTAAGGAAATAATTTTGTGTATAAATAATGCTTAAAGGAGACTCAGGTTGTCAGAGTAGGTTAGCCACTAAGGCTTCCTCTCTGTCCCTTCTCTCATCAAAAGAATTGAATGGTGTCCCATGTCTGATTCTTTCTTCCCTCATCGCTCTTACATACACCCTTCTTTGGGGCCCAACCTTCATCCAGAGCTGGACTCTGGCAATAAACCAAACATTTAGCTAAATTATTATTCATATATGATGTCAAAAAAACAGAATTCTCAAACATGCAAAAAGTTATGACATATCACTTGTTTCATCTTTCTGAAAATCCATCCAAATTAAAATACATTTTATCACTTACCAGAAGTTCAGCCTTTGCAAAGATTTTTATTCAATTTGTTTACTATTTAGAAGAGAAAATATAATTTGTATTTATTTCAATAAATCTGCAAAATTGCCTATCTTTTATTGAAAGAAAAATCTAAGGATCTGAGAAGCAAACCATATGCAAATTATCACACAATAAAACTGAAATTTGATGCTGGACTTTACATGGCTTGAAGTCCATGTTGAAATGAATAACAATGCAGCTGATTCTCAAACTTAGCCTGAGCCACAAGGCCTGCACCATACTGCTGGTAAAGGATGCACAGTACTAAAATAACCAGTTCTTTAATCCTTCTTGTCATCCATCCGTATGACATCAGAGACACTTGAAGTGCTTGATAAACATTGTTAATAGTTTTAAATATAGTCTTTAAAAACTAAGCTTTTATGGATCAAAATGCTTGATATCATGCTTCTCTCTTTTTTCTACCACAGCGTTGACCTCCATGCTCCTTGCTCCTTCATATTTCTCTACTACAGTTACTGCTTTCCTTTCTTCAGCTAAGTCTCAAAGTGATAAGACAAGAGAGAGTAGGAATCAGAGAAGACTGGTAAAACCTGGGTAGTAGGGTACCAGAAAACTCATCCACAAATTTTTCTGAGGGCTTTTCCCCTTTCTTTACCTCTCCCTGTCCTGCCTTCCTTTCTCTCACTCCCTCCCATTTTTCCTCCTCCCATTTTTCCTCCTCCACTCCACTTTCTCCTTCTCTTCCTTCCCCCCTTTCTCACTCCTTTGCTTCCTCCTTCACGCCCTCTCCGTGTTGGACATTTCTTGCTTCCTCCTCATTCACATGTGTTTCCATGAGCATCATGTTTTCTGACTTTTAAACATAGCTTCTAACCATCTATTAACACAAAGGAATAACTGAATCCTTGTGGTAGGTCAGTAATAGACATTTAAATATTTGAACTTCACCAAATATTGAAAAAATGTCAAACAGTCAATGTCACTGGTATGCACTGGAGAAATTCAACCACTCCGCTCTCCAGAAGTAACTGAGGCCTTTGCCAGAACCCTGAGGAACGTCCCTTCATCATGGACTCCAGAAGAATGTCAAATCTGCATCATCTGGTGTGTGTCACGTTAAGAAGTAAATATGATTGGGACTGGATTGTGGTATAAAAGTTTGTTATCTCTTTTTAAAGGCACTTAGTGCTGTGAATTTTCCTCTTAACACTGCTTTCAATGTATCCCACAAATTTGGGTATGTTGTTCCCTCATTTTCATTGAATTTCAGAAACTCCTTGATTTCTTTCTTTATTTCTTCCCTGACCCATGTGTCATTTAGCAGAAAGTTGTTTAGTTTCCATGTACATGTAGGCTTTTTGTTGTTTCTGTTGTTGTTGAATTGCAGCCTAAGAGCATGGTGATCTGATAGGATACAAGGCATTATTTCAATTCTCTTAAATTTGTAAGGACAATACAGGCGGTAAAATGTAAACCCCTACCCAGATCTAGCCAATGGACAGGACAGTCTCCACACTTGAGTGGAGAGTGGGATATGACTTTCTCACGTACTCTGGTGCCTCACATTTGACTATGTCCC
>OU015752.1:25958551-25990196 GCA_907169655.1 Acomys percivali
AGGGAGGGGAGAATGGGAGGATACAAGGGATGGGATAACCATAGAGATGTAACAAGAATAAATTAATTTTAAAAAAAGAAAAAAAGTTTGTTATCACTTGAAAATCTAGTTCATTCCTCTAATTCGCATTTTTGCACAAAATATCACTGCAACATCAGGGTTTCTACCTACACTGGATACCATGATTCAATTAGCTAGAAAATGGCTAAACATGAATGTTCATTTTTCTCGAGAAAAGAAAAAGCAAAAGGTTTGCCATATCAACAGTGTGTATGCACCTAGATTTTTTCTAGACTTAAATATCAACAAAGCTACCAACATTGTCCATCTCATTAGTCTTCTTCCTTGAGATCAATTTGCCACTGTTCTGACTTTTGTGTGTGTCATTGATATATTAATATTTTTGTACTGGGGAGATTAAAAATGCATAGTAAAAATTTCAAACTCCTCTTTCTTCCTTTTAAAATTTGGATATCTTTTCAAAATGCTAATATTAATACTTTGGTCATAACCAGAGAATTAAAAGTCCCCCCAAAATCCTATTCCAGTACATTTTTTTTTACTATACCACTCTTCAGCATATACTCAAAGCACAGAGAGACTTGTACTTTTTTACATTAAAGATTTATTCTTATTTACATTTATGTGTGTGGTTTTTCATTTTTATTTATTTTTTAATTTATTCATATTACATCTCAATGGTTATCCCATCCCTTGTATCCTCCCATTCCTTCCTCCTTCCCTCCCATTTTCCCCTTACTCCCCTCCCCTATGACTGTGACTGAGGGGACTTCCTCCCCCTGTATATGCTCATAAGGTATCTGGTCTCTTCTTGCTAGTACATTTTGAATTCTTTAATTTTTGTACCCCATTTTAAAAGTCATTAAGTCTTATCAAATGAGTCACAATACACTTTTTTTTTTGTACACTCAGGAAGCATAAATCACAGAGTGATTGCTCTAATCGGAAGGGATTATTTTGGTAACCACACATTATTGATAGTGAACTCCCAGGGGAGTAGTTCCATAGAACATCACTTTTACATTAAAAACTGACTCTAGGGCTTTTTGTGTGATGGTCCTTAGGCTGCTAACAGCACTGCAACACAGTGAGTGTTAAAAACATTTCAATCACAAATTCTACAGACGGTCAGATGCAATGTTTATACAGCCAACTTAGCCATTAAGTGAGTATTGGGCTATTGCAACCATACCTTTATTCAAAGTCAAGGGAATTCACTTATATTTTAATAAATTTGCTACTTTATTTTATTAAATAAATTCTACTCTTTGATTCCTTAGAACAACTTCTGAAATATTTGCAGGTGAGATTACCCATTTGCATAATTACTTCTTTGAAGTTGAACTGCCAAAGCTGCAAAAATCATTAAACTGATTTTCATTGAACTCTAACCGTTATGTGAAACAAAGCCTTTCTTCTTACAGAAGTATCCCTTTCCTGAAAATGTACTTCTGGGATTTACTTCCTTTGCTAATTGATCCTGGTCATTTGATTCAATAACTTTTATAAAGTTAAAATTATAAAGATTTAATTGACTTTTGCTTAGCTTCCAATTACATCTAATTTGTTTCTATTCAATCTCATTAAATCCAATTACAGTTGGACTAATCGTACTTCCTTCCAATAGTTCATTTATTTTAAAATAAGAACCTTGTCCTTTGCTCTTTTCAAGCAATTTTTCATCAGGGTTAGGGAGGGTCCCTTAATTATATTAGTACAATGGTTTCCTACATGCACCAATAACTTTGGATTTAAAATTAAGACAATTCCATCTAACAGCAAAGTTAACAAGACCCTGGTTACTGTTCATCAGCTGTATGGGTAGCTTCCAAGAAGCTTTTATTAATATCAATTGGGATTGGTAGACAATCATTTAGTTGGAAATTATGTGACCCTAGATATGGAAACAAAAATAAACACAGTTTGAAAAGTGAGAGACTAATGAGTAATATTTATAGCAGCATTTAGAGAATGTGATGTTTTCTAGGAAATGGTGCTTTCTGGTTGAAGAGATGGCTCAACAGTTGAGTACCTAGTGCTTCTCGTAGAGGACCTAAATTCAGTTCCTATCACCTTTGTCTGGAAGCTCACAACTGCCTGTAGCTCCAGATCCAGGCCCATTCCTCTAAAAGACACACACACTCACACACACACACACACACACACACACACACACACACACTATAATTAAAAGAGTACAAATATAAGCAAACAGAACTCTCTCTGGAACAAATTTACTTTTTTGTGTTGCTTTTTAGATATGTATTTCCATGTTGATAAATCACCGTAAGGACTCAAGTACTATCAGTGGATACTATCTATCCACTTTAGCAACCAAAGTTACCTATAGAATAAGTGGTGGGATGTAGTAAAGTAGGGTGCGAGGGAAAGGAGAGAAGAAAGAAAACCTGGGCTTATCATGTAACACTATTCCTGAGGAAAGTTAAGCAAGAGGCTATTTATCCAGATAGCAATGACAATGACAGACCAAAGTAACAATACTACTGAAGTCCAATTGAATAAATCAGTGAATTTATTGCCATTATATATTGGAACAATAATAATTCAAAGGCAGATTACCAAGAGCCTGCACTAGCATGAATAACAACTCACAAAAGCTAGGGCCCTGGAGTTCACTGTATGACTTGCAAGAAGTTTCACAAGTCTGAATCTCTTTTACTTGGTAGTCCTTACTGCTTTAATGTAAGTTGAGAAGGAAGGAGATTTATAAATTTTCTAAGTTTCAGTGACTTCCTGAGACTTCTGAGTTGTTTACTTCCTAAATCAAAAGGAACAATAAATATTTGAAAATATCTCTTGAAAACCAATTGTTGGGGGAGGTGATGATTAATCTTCTGGATCTGTACTGATTTGCTATCCTAATATCAGGAATGATGGGAAAGAAAAAACAAATTTATGAAGACAAATAGGACTTCAATCAAGTGATTATTAAAATAAACAGGAAGATGGTAGTGATGAAAGTGGACAATGTTCTTTTGTTCCTGATCTCAGTAAGAATGCTTTGAGTTTTGTTCCACTTAGTATGATGATGGCTATCAGTTTATCATATAGCCTTTACTATATTGAGATATGTTCCCTCCAACCCTAATCTCTCCAAGGTTTGCATCCATAAGGGACACTGTATTTTGTAAAATGCTTTTTCTAGATCAATTAAGATGCTCGTAAGATATTCATCCTAAAGTCCATTTATGTAACTTATTATATATGGTGAACCATTTATGTGATTTACATATGGTGACCCATGCTTGCATTCATGGACTGAATCCAACATGATTATGCTGAATGATCTTTTAGATATGTTTTTAACAGATCTTGCCTCAAGTTTATTTGTAAAAACACAGAGGACACTGGTCATCTGTAAATAGTGTGTAGGTAGGTATATCACACTAGCCCATCTGTCCTCACATTGACAGAGCCTTTTCTATTGGGCCTTCTCAATGGCCTGGGCACCCTTGGGAACCTGAGTTGGGGCTGAAGCCTGGGCCTTAGATGGAGCTGTAGCCTCTGCCTTGGTTTTCACCTTGGGCTTTGATTTGCAGACTCTACAACCCTTGACCATGTAGCTTCAAATTTTCTTCCCAACCCTGGGATGAGCGATGAAAGCAAGCCTACTGAGTTTGCAGCTGGGGTCCTTTGGCATGTTGGGCTTAATGGCATTAGGCTTCACAAAGACCTTAATGACCTCTGCATGAGCACTCATTGCTTTTGCGTTGTTTGCCTGCATTTTCTTCTGGCCTTTCTTGTGCTTCTTGGCAAGGCAAATGTTTCTCAGGAACTTGAGGTCAACCCCCTTAAGAGATCTGTGTCTCTGTGACCGGGGTTTCTTGATGCCATTTCTGTGCCATTTGTGGAACTGGTTATGTGTGGAGTGGTCTTGGACTTAGCCATGTCTGCAGGTAACCTGGGGCCCCCACAGTGCCTGGGACTGGAAGAGCTAGATGTGTTCTTTAATTCAGTTTCAAGAATTTATTGAAAAGCTTTACATCTGTATTCATCAGGGAGTTCGCCCTATAATTTTCTTGTAGATTTTTATCCAGTTTGGGCTTATATAAAGTTTGGAAGGGTTCTTCCCTCTTCTATTTTATAGAATAGTTTTTAAACTATTACTGTTAGTTCTTCCTTAAAGTTCTGGTAGGATTCTGTGCTGAATCTATTTGGCTCTAGATTTTTTTTTTAGTTGAGATAATTTGAATTTCTGTCTCTACCTTGTTGCTTATTTTAGATCAGTTTAAGTTATTCTTAAATTGTATATATAAATTTGCTTGCAAATGTGGATAGTCCTTGTTAATCTAAGCCTTCTCATAGTTTTTAATGGAGATAAATATTTAAATATTCATCCATTATTTTTAGATTTTACAGTTTAGTGGAATATAAATTTTTAAAGTATGTTCTCATGAACCTCTGAATTTCCTTGGTTTCCTTGGTATCTCAAATTTTATTTATTTGGATCTATTTTCTCTATCTTTTGGTTACTTTGGCTAAGAATTTGTCAATTTTATTTATCTTTTCAAAGAATGAACTCTGTTTCATTGATGCTTTTATCTTTTTCATTTTTATTTCATTAATTTCTGCACTGATTTTTATTACTTATCTCTACATACTGCTTTTAGGATTACACATAAGACAATTGTCCTACAAGAAGCCATAAATTGCCAAATAATGAGGCCACTGCCAAGTATAGAAAACTTCTCTTGAGTTGGTGGTGGTTGTGTGAATTACGGAGATGCCCCGCCCCAGAAAATAGAATCTAATGTCATTACTCTTGATTGCCTACTCAAACTTGATGGTAAGATTCCATTGCTGAAGCTACCTCACATGTTGGTCAAAGGACATAGAGAAATAAAGCTCATTCTAACCTGTAAACTGCTTCTCTGCTGGCTAACTTTCATTGTACAACATTCAGGTTATTGATAAAGAAAAGTCATCGATAGTCTCATCCAAAGGTGAATGCTGTAAGTTATAATAATTACCAGATAACAAAATATACTATAAGTACAATAGTGACATGAGCATTATGGGAGTAACCAACTGCTTTCTGATTGAATTTAAGACATGCTAATAGGAAGAAGATCATGCCTGGTATTGCAAACGTGGCCAAGAACCCATAATTACAAAACTCACAGGCACTAAGGCATTGAATCAAATGGTCTTCTAAATAAATATGTCTACATTAATAGGTTAGTGCAATTCTTAGTTTTTATCATGCAAGTTTCCTCTGGAGTGGACAGTGTTTAGTACAGGCATTCACACTAGTCAATGTACAGAGAATAAGTGTCTTTGGAGTGCTCAGCTACAAATGAGACCTATAACAACTCTTCCCACATCATCTCAGGGATCTTTGTGGAAGAGGGCATGGAAACAGTGTAAGAGCCAACGTCTGAGGAAAACTAGGGCAGGACACTGTCCTCTGGTCATGATAAGATAACTGAATTCATGAACTTGGAACAACTCTACATACCTGCATGAGACTGCACAGGATCAAGCCAGTCATCACTCTAGCATGGACGGGGAGAGGCATGTGAGATCACCTGCTAGATAAGGAGTTCCGGACAACTAACGGCAACTAGGGGAAGGAGAATGTGCTTGCTTTAGAGGCAAGGCTCCTTTTGGGTTGCCCAAAATCTAGTAGTTGGCTCCGCACCCATGTGTTTACAGGTGCTACTATTAGATCCTAGCCAACAGCTTCAGAACTGGATCTCTAGATTTTCATGGTAAAAAAAAAAAAAAAATGACTCTATTGGATCTAATCTCAGTGTTAGTGTTTGTGTGCTGCACAGCCAGCAGTCTATCTGCACGCTCATCATAATGGTCTTAATAAATAATTAAATCTAGTATTTGGCAGCTGGCAGCTATTAAATGCTGTTAAAATATTTCTGAAGCTTATTCTACCAGTGTATCGAGAAAAGTGCTAACGACTTAACAGATATAAATCCTATTAGCAACTAACAGTGCTCTCTTGTCTCAGACAAGAGTAAGGAGCACACTGAGAACTGGGCTGTCTAAAATTTCCCTGCTTTTCCTCCCAAGCTGCACTAAAATAATTAGCTATTCCATCCGTGGAAATTCTCTACTTTCAAACATTAAAGCACCATCTAATAACCTGAAGTTTTCAGGGTGACACGTTTTAGATATAAACAAGATATGTTACAGACATATTTCAATCTCCATTTGACTAAGCAGTATGAGTGACAGAAGCCATACAATCCATTGCAACTCTTTTGCATGTTGGCCTCAATGTGCTGATCAAAAAATTTTAAGAAAAAATAAGTATAATATAGCATTAACATATGGGGTATCCATAAATAAGCAAAAGCTGAAAAGGGCAATCTAGCAATCTCTGATGCTCCTATTAAATGAGTATTAAATTCCTATCAAGTTTAGCATCATCACATTAATAAAAACCATAGTTCTTGAGCAACTGCTGAACTTTGAAGTTATGTTGTTTACAGCCAAGATTAAGCCTATTCACGAACAGAAACAATATTCACACGCCCACGTCTCTGCCAAGCTGTATCTGACCTTACTGTGAAATAAAACAAAAAAGAGTGATGGAGTCAAGATGGTTGTACTCTCAATACGATGTGTGGGCTTCTACAAGGCAAAGGAACACAGTTATTGGCCCACCGCAGCTCTCACCGACCTACTTTGATCATCCAAGCAGATGTATAGTGAAGTAAAATTAAAGTCCTAACAGAGTTTCCTTGGATGTATGTTTCTTAGCTTCACATAGAGATACACCTAATCACACGGCTGCAGAATGCACTGCTTACCCCAGGATTTCACATTCTCCTCTTGTTATAAGATGCAAAAAGCAATGTCAAACCATTACTAAGACTGCATATACCACACAAAAGACTCATGCTCCTTATGGTTACAAGGATGGTATCATGACTCTGGGCATCAGGGGCTGTACTTGATTCTCCTGACTTCTTTGTGGGCTCCATGTTAACTCCCACATGACTCCTAGGCACAGCAGAAGAGATGACAATCTATAGACTCAGCCTGCGAGATGGCCTAAAATGAAAGGTTCTGCGCAAACAAGAGCAAAATGAACCCCTGGAATGCTCTTTCTTGGCCATTTAAATTACAAGTGTATAGAAATAAGGCATTTTACAATTGAAACAATGATATCAGATAGAGGGAGGCTACCAAGGACAAGTGAACCATAGTTAAGGCATGGAAACAGCATAATCCCTGTCTTTTACCCAGTCAGGTGACTGGAAAAAAAGTTCAAGGACCCAGGGAATACAGTTAGTAGCTCAGGTCAAGTATACAGTATTTTTAATTGGCAAGTTCATAGTTATAGATTCTTCATACTATACTCTCCCAAACAGTACCTATCGGGGTCAAGAAAAATCAGTTTAAAACTTTCACCACACACACAAATATATACAAAACACACACACACACACACACACACACACACACACACACACACACGAAGGCCAGTGAAGCAGCACCCAACTACCTTTTCCTATGAGAATATCGTCCTCAAATTGTCTAGCTACATTTTTACATTTAATAATGCATGTCATAACCATTAGTTACAACTGCAACAACAAGAAGTGAAGAGGTATGCACATTAGGCAGATACAAAATTACTGCACACTCATTAGAATATGTGCAGGCCTAAAACAGCAGCTGGATAGACTCAGAGTGATAAAAGAAAATCTTGTAGATTAGAGTTTCCTAGTGAAAGTAACATTAAAAATAAAAATAAGGGGTTGGGGATTTAGCTCAGTGGTAGAGCGCTTGCCGAGCAAGTGCAAGGCCCTGGGTTCAGTCCTCAGCTCTGGAGAAAAATTTTAAAAATTAAAAAAACAAAAAAATAAAAATAAAATCATCAACATTTTATTTTCCAACAACAAAATGTTGATAATAGGCAGACCTACAATTTAGGGAACATTAAAAATCTTCCAGACAAAAAGCCAAGTTTAAGAGCAGAAACCTGCATCTTTGCTAGAATATAAGGAGCCTGGGAAATAGCAAATAATTAAATATGACACTGTTTTCTCATATATATTTGTGTATGCATGTGTGCATTGTAAGCTATCAGACCCAGGCTTTATGCATGCTTGGCAAGCTCCCTACCACAGCCCAAAGCCTTTTTCTCACGTCATTTAATTTATTAAAAAGGTAGCTGCTATAAGCAAAAAGTGTCTTATAGAAATAAATGTAGGTGTAGAGTGTCAGACAACAGCACAAAGGCTTGGAAAAGAGCTGGAAGCGCAGGAAAGCCTTGCTTTGCACGGTTACTCAGCAGTCTTGAGGTGATCTCTCTAATCCATGAGAACAACGATAATTGTTCTGTGATCTCCAAAAGGGTAAGCTTAAACAGTAGGGACACTGGAGGTCAAAGTGGGGCTCTCTTTCATCTTCTCCAGGTATAACGTTCGTGTGAAGCAGCTTCTCTCGGCAATGGGGATCCGTCAAACTCTGACATATACAAGTCTCCACCATCTTCCAATATGACTGCTTCTCCATTGTTGTGACCACCCCTAAGATTTGCTTTACCTTGAAGATTTTTACAGATATTACTACTTTAGGTACCCTTTGCCTGTTTTATCGCAACCTTTTTCTCTCTCCTTCCCTCCCTCCGTCCTTTCCCTCCCCCTCTCTCTGGAGGAGAGAAGGGATTGAGATAAGGTATGTAGCCCAGGCTGGCCCAGAACTGTAGCCTACCTATGTCAAATTCCTGTGCGCCAGGATTATAGGTGTGCACCACCACATCTGGCTTCGGTTGCATTCTCAAAGTACAGTTTGAGAAATTGCACACGCTCCACCTGTAGAGTAAGTAGTTTGCTAAAAGAACATCTATGATCACCATTTTTGAAGGTTGAAATACTTTTCTGGATCTCTCACTAAGTTAATGAAGCTAGGAAGAAGGCCCTTACCACTCACTGAGCCTGGCAGTGCCTTGGTCTTGACACTTCTAGAATCTATAACTATGAGAAATTAAATTTCTCTTGTTTACAAGACAGCTAGTTTATGACATTGTGTTTTAGTGGTGTGTAGCCTGAATAAAGACGGAACACAAGAAGCCAAACACATTACAGTCTAACTACATGTGTCAAAATTGGCAGCAATTCGTTCTTTGATATGGATTTCAAAGTAGAAGCACATTGACGTCTCCAGCAGTGGAGAAAATAGTTGAGAGACGCTATGCGCTACATACGATAACTGTTCTGAAGGAAAAAAAACAATTTAAAAGACAGTAGAAGTCATAATATTACTGTCTCTGAGTACCTACCTGCCTTGGGGGTAGGTAAGGTGTGAAGGGTTTGAAAGAGAATGGCTACCTTGGCTCTTATGCTTGGTTCTCCCCCGCCCCGCCCCCCATGGGGGACCTGTTTGGGAAGGATTAGACGTGGCCTTGTTGAGGGACATGTGCCACTGGGGAGAGGCTTTGAGGTTTCAAAATTCCAGGTTACTCAGAGTTAATTTCTCTGCCTCTCTGTCTGCCTCACACTTGTGGCAGTCCTCAGCTACTGCTCCAGGGGCATGCGTCTGCGTGTTTCCATGCTCCAGTGCCACGCTTGTCTACCTGTCTCCATGCTCCCCTCCATGACGGTCAGGAACTCTAACTCTCTGGAACTTTGATCTCTGGATCATCGTATTTTGTCACAGCAATTAAAAAATAATAATAATAAAGCAACTGAAACACAATGTAAGCTGGAAAATACACCACAAGCTGGGGCAAGGAGAGCCTTTCCCATATTTTTAGTATGAGCAACAAATGCAGTTCCCTGTGTACATTCCCAAGAGGGTCAGAAAGCAAATTATCCTACAGATATTAGCTTTGTGCTTTTCTGCCTGAGTTAGCCTATGTGTGTTCTCAAGAGAGAAGCTTTAGGTTAGCAGCTGGATAAAAGTAGGCTGTGCTATGTCTTTGTTTGTTTGTTTGTTTGTTTTCTTTGTAATTAATCCTGGGAATAGGAATGGGAGTCTTAGAAAAATGAGATGGAGATATGAAGAAAGTACATCAAAGGTGCTTTGCCTAAGAGATCACTATTTATGGGTACCATCGTTAATCACACTGGAATACTCTGAGGAGTTGTGTAAAATAGACTTGATCACTTTCCAACTTGGAGATGTATCTAACCACCAGCTTTATCCATGACTGGCAAAAGACCCAGCTGTGCATTCTCAACCTTGGCGGCTCATTAGAATCATCTGGGAAGCGTTTGAAAACCTAATGCAGGCTGCAAAGCAAACCAATTAAGTCAGAATATCTGCAGGTGGGATCCAGGACGCTGTATAGTTTAATCGTACCTTGGGGGTTTCAATGTTTCATCATTCTTGAGAAGCTGTCTGAAAAGATAAAGTTCTTGCACTTGAGGATGCAGGAATGTATGAGTACCAGGAAGAACCCACCAGAGTTTCCATACCAGAGCATCAAGGAGCCTGGGAATAAGTGAGTAGAGAGAACTGGACGAGGGTAGCGCATCCCCTAAATGTGTGTAGAGGGGGGCATGAGCGAAGTCTGACACACTGTGTACACTTGGAGTTCTAAACCTAATGTCATTCATGTTTAGCTGAGAAAATTCTCTACTAAAAGAGGAAAACGTGAGCAACCTAGAACTTGGACCTATCCTAGCTTGTTCCTTATGATCCTGGCACTCTTACATGTAGATATTGCTGCACAATCTTTGAAAAAAAAGGTATCCAAGGTTACTTTAAACTTCAGTGTCTATTGAGGAAAATTTACTGTTGCCCTTAATTATCACCTCAATTAATGAGGTCTTTTCAAAATTCTGGCAGGATATCAGAGAGTTTAGCAAAATATGTGTATATCACTGTCATAGATTTTAAAAAAATGTTTTCCCACTAAAGTTCCAGTGACTTCATAGTCTGTTCCAGGTTTCACTCTTCATTTTTTTTTTTCACAAATTGGTCTGATGTGGTCCTCCCTTCCCCTGGGGGTTGTTGGCCAACAGCTCACAAGGACAAAGGTTCAGAAGCAACAAATGGGATTCAAACGGCCATGAGTACAATGGAGACTTCTGGGAGTCAGATTCAGAGAGGCAGCTCATCCTACTGTTTTAGTAGTGAGGTATATAAATGTCCTTAGGGTTACTGGCAGTGGGGACAGATTGGTCTTAACCCAGTACCGAATTATCAGACGGGTAGGGAGAAGGAGTGGGACTCTTGTGCTAAGTCATATAATGCTTGCAGGAGGCTCTGTGCAGGGTCATCCTTCAAGCAAGGTCAGGCATCTGTGCTCAGAGATGCTAGCTAGATACAGTCAGGCAGAGGAGAGGAAGCCCCACTGAGAAAGGGACTCCTCCATTTTGCACCTAGCTCCAACAGTTATCCAGACACAGTAGACTGTAACCTTAATAGCAGGGTCTTCTAGCAGTCTGAAGCCACCTGAGACTAGAGCTGAGCCTTGAACAACTTCTCGCCCTCTGTAAGGCAGAGACACTCCCCATTGCATTCAAGATGGTTGATGTAAATCATGGCATTGACTAGGAGTGAGAGTGGGTTTCCTAAAACATACAGCAAATTAATAGGCATGACAAACAATACGCTGGGCCTGGTGGTACACACCTGTGTCCGCAGCTACTTCCTAGGTTAAGGAAGGAAGATGACAAGTTCAAAGCCTGCTTTGGTTACAGAGTGAGCTCAAGATCAATCTGGGGATACAGCTCGGTGGGAGGATGTTTGCCTGGCATGTGCCAGGCCCTGGGTTCAATTTCTAAAATCACAAAATAAAAGCTTTACTGAGTTTTCTTCTTTCATCATTTGTTCAACTCCACATTCCATTCAACCTATGTACTAAATAATGTTTGATATGAGGCATCAAAAGGATGCTTACTATAGAGGCAGGGTTTTCACTGAAAAAGTTGCGAAAGAGACATAACAAGTATGTCATTAAAATTATCACTTTCCATATTTTGAATATTCTTTGACTTAAATGAAAAGCAAACTACACGATGTCCTGATGTGTGATGAGAACGCTTAAAACGAAATAATTATAGTGACCATAATTACTTCATTTCAAGTGCTATGAGGGTGGTAGCTCTCAGTAAGATAAAAGGAGAGAATGATGAATCTACTTATAGTCTGGTGATCTCAGACAACCAACAATGGGGAAGAGTCATTTAAACCTGTGCATGCTCTATTTTTAAACATAATTACAGGTCTCTCTGTATTTACTTACATTTTAAGAGAAGCCAATGTTGTTTCTTTTTGTGTTGCTATTATTGCTGCTTTATGTCTTTATCTTTTTTTCTTTCCATGGTTTTGTTTTCTGTTTTAATATTCCAGGCAAGAAAGCAAGTCCTATAAAAGCTGAGTATGGGGACTCTGTAACATGACTCTGTGATGACCATAAACTTCGGAACAGATGCTTGTCAAAAGAAATTGTATTTGTTCATTGGGCCATAGAATTTGTGCTTAATAAGTAATTGAATTTTCTCACTTAAGCTGTAAATCAATTTGTCAGCCTCCTTGTGACTCATTCTGTAAACAAATGTACTCTGTGCTAATTAACTTAGTCAGTCTTTTCGCTTAAGAAACTTTTTGTGAAAATTTATTCCAGCAGACCTATTTACCATTAAGGTTACCGTTAGCAGATCCTGTTTCAACCAAAAATGCACAGCTTTCTTTCTTTTATTTAAAAATAATAATAACTTAAGTTGTGTAATAGGGTTCATCTTTGCTATTTACAATATTTTTAGGGAGGAAACCTAGGTATCAAAGCCACCAACTTCATGTGATTTGGTTATTATCAATAGTTTTTCTTGACATCTTCTTCAAAGTCCTATCAAGTTTTCTCTCCCATCTGACTTTCATAACCATGTTCTGAGTGAAAAAAATTAGTATTCTAAGCTTATCCATACGGAGACTAAGACCTCAAGAAGTCAATAACGTACTGAACTTTGTTCCGCTTGCAAGGTGAGGATGACAAGCAAGTCTTCCTTGTTTAGCACCTCAGTCTGAAACTCTGGAATCTAAGGACTCAATGCCACCAATATTGTCCACCCCTCTCTGGCCCCTGTACCCACCTCTAACCATGGATCTTGCTTTTCAACCCCTGTACCCAACACTCACCTCAGAGCACCCAAACAAAATAGAAGCTAATTACACAAACATTACCAACCAATCCCCACGTTCTGGCTCACATACACTCAAGAGAAATGTATTGATGGTCTACGGCCAGCTTATTCCTAGGTGTTGTTTTTCTGTTGTGTTTCAGACCATATCAAAGTGGACCTGGCCTCCCAGGTTCTCCCAGCATCCTTTGGTCCCTACCTGCTGCAGGGCACTGTCTAGCCTGAGCTTTCCAGCCCCGGGACAGGGGTTCTCCCCTTCACTATATAATCCAAACATTTTTGATTTTGGTTCCTCTTTCTCTTCTCTAGGTCTCTCCGCTCTCTTCCTCTTTCCTCTCTCTCTCTCCTCTCTCTCTCTCTCTCCCTCTCTCTCATCCATACAAAGAATCTTCATGGAATAGCCATTTTAGACTTTTCTTTACTGTGCCCCAGCATGCAATTTCTTCTGCCTCTAGTTGATTCTTTGAGCCTTGTTGTCATCACTACCACCAATCTATATATATATACAGATATATATTATGTATATATACTATATATATAATGTGTATATGTATATTCTTTCTATCATGTTGTCTTCAAAGTGTTTCAACCATAGAATACTAAAGTACTTACTTTTTTCACTAGAAAGATTCAAGTTTTATAAAATATGATGTTAAATCTCCATTAATTAGTATTAAACACTTAAAATATTGCTTTTTTATTTTAATCAAGTCTGAAAGCATAACACATTCAGGAATATGCATACCACATATTACTTGACAATAGCAAATGATCATGCTTATATATAAAATATATGCTGTATATTTTTCATTAGTAAGAGTGTTAGCATGCAGGTGGTCCCTCTAGCTTTATCTCAGGGTCCTAGCAACCTCTGATGTCATAACCTGCTGCCAACACCAGGTGCATTCCAGATTTGTGCTGGATAAAAAGGACCACCCACCACCTGCGCTCTCTCTTTCTTTCTTTCTCTCTCTCTCTCTCTCTCTCTCTCTCTCTCTCTCTCTCTCTCTGTGTGTGTGTGTGTGTATGTGTGTGTGTGTGTGTGTATGTGTGTGTGCATGTCAGGCTTTTTTTTTCTCTGTCATAAGTACCCTCCTCTCTCCTCCTCCCCCTTCCCACAATAAACTTCCTTCATACTAATTATGTTGCAGTGGCATATTAATCATTATTATAACAAAGGGTACCTAAACTTACTTAAACAAGATACTTATAATAGGCAGCAGCCTCACACATCTCATCTTCATCATGTTTCCTTTTTTTTAATCTCACCCATGACCCCCTCACTCGCAAATTGATAGCCTCTTTTACTTTGACTATTATTGTTACATCTCTGTACATGTATATGTATATGTGTGTATTCACAAATACATAAACACAACCTCTGTATCCATTATTGTTGATTGTGTGTATACGGTTTCAGAGCTCACCACTTTATATTGGACAACCAATAAGGAAGCTCATTCCTGGGAGAGGCTAATTCTCCCTTTCCTAGCAGTTGTTAGTTACCTGTAGTTTAGTCTAAGGGTGGGACCCCAGGAAATTTTCCTCTTCTTCATTAATTAGCATGTCTTTGAGATTACCATTGCTCTGGTATTGTTTATGCAGCCATTTCTAGAACAGACTGCCTCACAGCTGACTTCCTGTTGTTCTGGCTTTTACAATCTGCCTCCTCTTCCTCAATGAGCCATAGATGCAGGAGACATCATGTAGATCTAATGGCTAGTGGAACTGGGCTTACACTACCTCTGCATTGTATCCAGTAGTGGATTTCTGTGGTGGTCTCCATTTGCTGTAAAAAGAAGCTTCTTTGATGAGAACTGTGCTTATCTGTGGGTATAAGGATAAGATTTTCAAAATCTCATTTTTAATGATTGTTCAATAAGTGGTTTGGAAAAGATAAAAAGGGTGGGAAGGGGGATGTGAGGGAAGAAGGGGCAAAGGGAAAGAGGGAGGGAAGGAGGGAGGGAAGGAGGGAGGGAAGGAAGGAAGGAGGGAAGGAGAGAGGAAAGGAGAGGGTACACAGGATGGACGAATTAACTGGAAGTGGTCTCAACCCGATACAGAGAACTATAGGCAGCTAAGGACTGGGAGAACTTGGGAATGGGAAAGGTTCTCTCCCCTAGGGAACAGCAAACCAACTGGTTCTCTCCAGTGTCAAAAATCTCCACATCAACCCTGAAAACATACAAGTAACATTACACAGACTGAACAGGTTATATTTAAGAATACATATGCTTATACATATAAGCATGCAATAACAGTTAGTAAAAGGAAGGGTAGATGTGAGGATTTGGAGAGAGGAAAGGGAAGGTAAAAATGTAATTATAATATAATCTCAAAAGTAAAATAAAAAAAATAACAGAAGAAACTGGAAAAAATGATAAATGCCAAACATGAGGCTTGGAAAATAATCCTAAGCATCTCCAGTTAAAAACGAGTTACAGACGATCATCAGAACCACCTTGTTCTTGGTAGGTACCACTAACTGTAAGAGAACAAATGATAGGGTGGATATTTTATGGGAGAACTGAGGAATATTAGTATCTGAAGGAAATTGAAAGAGACATACAGAAATATAAAAACTAGATATATAAATTCAAAAAAGCTGGTGTTAATAAAGTAAAAAATTAGCCAAAGAAATAAAATCAGGGAGGGGCATGAAAAAAATAATTTAATTATTTGGTATTTAATTTAATGGCATATGTGCAGTGGAACCTATAGAATTCTTGTATTTCTATTTAGAACAATGATTGCTAGTAACGTACATGAAAAGGGAGGCTTAAGAATACCAGGGAGGACCTTCTTGTTCAAGTAAAACTTTATGCAGAGCAGAACAAAATGTTCTGTATGTGTCTCCTACTGTGGAAATATTTCTCTATTACTACTCTTTGTGTCCTTTGATTATTTGCCTAGTTAGATTTCCATTACTTAAAATGAGTTTCCCTCTATTTGGCTATTTGCAAACTGAGATCTCTATTATAGGCATGCTGCATGCTTTCATTAGCAATTCCCCATTAATAGAAGGATTCCATCTCTTGACATTGTGACCTCTGGGTTTTATTGATGCTGCTTTTAGCACGCATCAGCTATATAACTCAGGCCTCTGATTTGCTCATCTGTTTTCATTTTGCGGCATAGCAACTTTACATGTTCAGCCACTGCCAAGCAGAAACATGGATAAGCAATTATCTGTTAAATCAATATTTCCCAGATGCAAGTTATTTAATGTTTTTATTAACCCTTACAAAGACACTCCTCAGTTCCCACATTAAGTAACCATTCAATAGGAAATACAGCTACTGCACATGTGTATGCATCATTTAAAACTGAAGGAAAGAAGGAAAGCTCTTTCTTGGTTTAAAAAATATCTTCCTTTAAAATTTCTACATGTTCCCAGTCTGTAGGCTGCCACTTTGTTCTGTTGACAGTGTCTCCTATGGCACCAACCAAGGACAATACGTGCAGTAAACATCAAACCCCTACCCAGATCTAGCCAATGGACAGGACGTTCTCCAAAGTTGAGTGGAGAGCCCCATATTTGACCATATCCCCTGGGTGGGGCATCCTAGTGGCACTCAGAGGAGGGATAGCAGGCTACCAAGAAGAGATTTAATAACCTATGATCATAAAGAGGGGGAGGAAGTCCCCCTCAGTCACAGACATAGGAGAGGGGAATAGGGTGAAAGCAGGAGGGAGGAAGGAATGGGAGGATACAAGGGATGGGATAACAATTTAGATGTAATATGAAAAAATTAATAAATACATATAATAAAATAATAAAATGTCTACATGTTATAAAATATAAAACAAATTTGTGTTATTTACAGAAAAATTATTCTAAAATCAGGCACTAAAATGAATTATTGAAGTAAATCTAGTTAACCTAAATGAAATACTATGAGAATTATATATGATTAGTCTCTAAATATAATCAATCCTTCCTTTTACTCTAAACAAGAGAATATAAATATTATGTTAAGAAATAATTAACTTTTTTTCTCAAAATCACACTTAAACCCTCTTACTTATCATCCCATGCACAAACCAAGACAAATGCAAAAACAAACAACAACAAAAACCTTGCCAAGCATGAAAACAAGAGTGAATTTTAAACCTTGATCCTAAAAGCTACTTACTTCTTCTAGTTGATAGGAAATATAATTCCCCTCTTCTTCCATTGCAATTAACACCACAATTATTAAACTGCCGAATATGTTTGGATCCTCAAAATTGCTCTGTTTTCTGTCCAATGGACGTGTCATACAAAAAAAGCCTAGTCAACAATACCATGCTTTGATAAATGTAGTCATATAATCTTCCAGGCTCATTCCTACAATATCTAACCTGGGTTATAGATTTGATATAGCTGTGAAAACAAAAGCTCAGTCGAGGAATTGCCTTTGTCAAATTAGCCTGTGAGCATTTTCTTGATTGCTAATTAGTATAAAAGGACTCATTCCATTTGAGGGTTTATGATGGCCAAGTGCCTGAGTCTGGGCTGTATAAGAGAGGCAGCTGGATGAAAGCTGGAAAGCATGCCAACAAGCATCATTTCTCCATGCTTTCTGCTTCTAGCCCCTGCCTTAAGTTCCTTCCTTAGCTGCTCTCAGTGTTAGACTGTAACCTGTAAGAGGAAATAGACCCTGTCCTCCCAAGTTGCTCTGGTCATGGTGTTTATGTGGCAACAGAAAAGCAAAGTAAAACAGATCACTGTTTAGCTTCTGGTGAAGAATGGAGTCTTCTTGTATCTTCCTCAGGCTATGAGGCAACACGTCACTGGTTTCTCATGGAAGAGGCAACTGGCCATACCCCAATGTTAAGCAGTGACTCTACCAAATTTCAGTACTCCACTTAAGCCTACTCTATCTTGGAAGCAAAATGAGTTCACACGTATCTATAGAGCATGGACCCTAGCCCCACCTTCCCAAAGTGGACAAACAGCAACATGAGAGACCTCACGTAGCATTAGAGCCCAGCAGTCATATTCAACTCACATTCCACACAATAAGACTACCTAATGAGGAATAAGAGTATTTCTACCTAATCAGAGACAATTGCAGAGCCTAGGAGTGGCAGAAGCCAGTTACGGGTTTTGCCAGACCATGTAAGACAAATCAACCGAACTCTTTAACTTCAGAGCACAGAAAGCAATACAATCCAAAAAGACAACCCAACATTTAGTCCTTTGCCAGTCTGAGGGTGCTTTCAACCATACTACCCACAATCCTAGGCTGGACTAAACGGTAACCATAGTGAAAAAAAAATCTGCAGAATGAGAAAAAAAAATTCATCAATTCAAGGGGTACCCATCAATACAAGGACACATACTATGAAAGTTCAGGCAAATGTAATACTATCAGAAAGAAGTATTAATGATTCAGAATAATAGGCCAAAATAAATGAAGGTCTCTAAAATGACTAAAAAAGTTTTAAGAACACTCCTCTTAAGGAAATACGGAGAGAGAAAATAAATCACACTTGGCATTATATAAAGCAATCTTATTCTTATGAAAAGAATTTTAAAAATAGAGCTGTTGAGATGGGAAAGATGGCTCAGCAAGAAAAAGGAGGCTCTTGCCTCCAGGACTAACAACCTGAATCCGATACACAGAACATGCCACGCATAGTAAAGAAAAGAACTGATTCCCACAAGTTGTCATCTTACCAAGGGTACATTCATAGGCCCACAAACATATAAATATATTCAAACAAATAAATCCATTTTCAAAAAGCTGTTTTAAAATAAGAACAGCTATAGCACATTGGGAAAGGGTACAGATTACAGAAACAAATACAGCTTTTGAAGTCAAAATCACAGAAGATAGAGGAGAAGGTAAACGAAAGTGTGGCTGCTCCACTGAAGAAAGGTTGCTGTCCATTTCGGGTAACACTTGGGATGAGAACATACTTTATGTAACCCTGGTCATAAACGAACAGGAGAGAGAAACATATACCAGAAGTGCAAAATATATAAAAACCACTCAAAGCGGATCGCCATAGTAACCAACAAACAGCAAAGGAAGACAAAGGCTTATAAAACGATTTTAAGACAAAGTATAAAATGGCAAGTCCTTACCTAGCTGTAATTGTCATAAATATAATTGGCTCAAATTATCTAATAAGAAATCACAGAGTGGGTGAGCTTACTAAAAGCCAATCATCCAATCTCCACAAGATACTTTTCCAGAAAGGGCACATCATACAAATTGAAAGTGAATAGGCAGAAAATGACTTTCACTCAAATGGAAAATGGAAGAAAACAGAAGTACCTATACCTACATCAGAAAAAAAATAGACTTTAAGTGAAAAGCTATTAAAAGTGACAAAAAGATCAATACATAATAATACTGATGCAAATTCCTCAAGAAGTCATAACAAATATGTGTGTGTGTGTGTGTGTGTGTGTGTATCATATTGAAGCATCTAAATCAATAAAATCATTATAAAATGAACTAAAGAAGGAGACTGCAACACCATTACAACATCAAGGGACCTCAACAGCCTACTTTCAACAATGGCCAGACAATCTATAAGGAAAGACTGGACTTAAACAGTACCTTAGAGAGGCAAACTCAGCAAACAAGCACATACAGAGCACTTAGGCCAACAGTGGCAATGTGCGCATGATCACAGTGACTTAAAACTAGAAATCAATACTAAGAGAACTATTGAGGAAACCCACCCATGTGAAAATTAACAATATACTCCAGAAAACCACTGTGTCACCAAAGAAATCAAAATGGAAGTTAAAAAATAACTGATACAAATAAAAATAATGACATAGTACTCTTATGTTTTTGTCATGTGGCAAATAGAGTCCTAAGAAAGAAATTTATTGTGATAAATGCTTATGTCAAATAGATCTTTGAAATTAAGAGATGGGAAGTAATTGAAACTAAGAGCCTATTTAGGAAAAAATTGAGGATAATAAGCTCTTATTTAGATTATCTAGAAAAAATAAAATTAGAAATGAAAAATGATACATTATAACTGAAATCATCAGAATATATTAGACCTCAAGATTATGAACTATATGTCCAAAAACATAATCTGAAAAAAAAATTTAAAACTCTAACTACATACAACCAATTCAGACTGAATTATAAAGAAATGAATGTTTTTATAGACCAGCAAATAGTTTCAATCAATAATGAAAAAACATACCATCAAAGACAAGCAAGCCCAGGAGTAATGAAACTATGAAACATTTAAAGAAAAACTAGAGATGATGACAAAGCTTGCCTCCAAGACTGATAACATGACAAGACAATCAAACTCATTTTACAAAGCTAATGTTTCACCAATACTGATACCAAAGCCAAGTATGGCAGTATAATGAGAATAGAATCTGACACCCTTGAAGAATATATATATACATATATATATACATATATATAAATATAGATTAAACACAAATATTAGAATTCAAGAACACAGTAAAAGAATCATTCACCATAGCTTAGTAGGACTTCTCCCTGGTTTGCAAAGATAAAAAAAAAAACATATGAAAAAGCAGCACATATGACATGTTATGTTAACATGATGAAGAATTGGTTTAAAAAATCATTTCACAAAATTTAACAGCCTTTCAGGAAAAATTCTCAGTGGATAAGATATGGAGATAATTGTCTCAATGTAATAAAAGGCACCTGGGATAAACCCATTGCAACATCATTCTCAGTGGAAAACATTTACAAGCTTTTCTCTAAGACCAGAAACAGGGCAAGGCTCACGTAACTACCTGTTTGCCATAGCTCTTGATGTATTCATCAGGGCAGTGAGGCAAACACATGTAAAAGGCCTTTAAATAGGAAAGAAGTAAAATGTTATTAAGTATTACTGACACAGTCTAATATAAAAAATAGTCTAATGACACCAAAAATTCTCAGAACAGGCAAAGAAATTCAGTAAAAATACAAAATCACTATACCAAAATCATAATATCCTACATAATAATAATGAATATCCCCCCCAAATTAGAAAATAATCCTATTTTTATCATAGAAACAAAGAAGTTAAATGCCTAGACATAAATTTAACCAAGGAGATAATGACTTGTGAAAACTACAGAACAGTGATGATTGATAAAGAAATTTAAGAAAGCACAAGTGGATATATTCCTCATGTTCATAGATTGAAACAACAATATGAAAAATGCTAGCCAAAGACTGCTACAGAATAATAACTCAAGCTATTAAATAAATTCCAATATTACCTTCTCTAGATATAAGGAAAATGTCCTTTACATTTGTAAAGAAACCACAAAACAAACAGCTCAAGCAATCTTGAACAAAATACAAAGTGGTAGGCAAAACTTATCTGATTTCATGATATTTAATATTATGAATGTAATTAAAATGACATGATATCATAATAAAAATAGACACACTAGTCAACAAGAGAGAAAACTGGAAAATGAATATAGACATTACCAGCAGTTGGCTTACTTCTTGACAAAGAACTAAGAACACACAAAGGTGAAATGATGGTGCCCTCACTGCGTAAAGCTGAGAAACTGGCTGTGTACATAGAGAAAGTAGAACTAACCACTAATCTAATAGTATATACAAAAATCAACCAAAACTGGGATGAAGACTTACTTCCATATGAGACTTCAAACTGTAAATTACTAAAAGAAAGAAGAAAATATCTCTCTGCAACATTGGTTGGTTGGTTGGTTGGTTGGTTGTTTTGGGAGGACAGAGTTTCACTATGCAACCCTGCATGGCCTAAAACTCACAGAGATTCCATCTGCCTTTTCCTCTCAAGTACTGTGACTAAAGGTGTGTTCCACCACGGTATGCTTACAGCTTTGGGTTAGGAAATTAATTTTATATATAATAATGAAATCATGGGAGACAAAAGCAAAAACCGATAAATGGGGTCACATCAAACCTGCCACAGAACAGCTCTAGGAACAATGACAAGGAGAGAACAGAAAGTCTTGGTGGGTCCATGGTAGGGAGAACTGAGAAGGCAGTGAATAGCTGGTTAAGGAAAAGCAACCTTTGGGTAACAACTGGCTATAGGAGCCAGCTGTTGAGGAACAGAGGAAAAAAATACTAGACCCAGGCATATGTGGTACAAACTGAAGATCTTAAATCACAGGAGAACTTTATTTTTCTGTCTCTCATATGCTTACTGTCTGTCTGTCTGTCTCACTTGCTGTGCCTCCTTGAGCCAACCCCACTATTTTATTTAAAGTGAAGTTCAATTTTTTCTCATTACAGATTACATCATGATTTTTCTCATATTTTACAGTAAATAGGGCATTCAAAACTCAATAAAGCAAGAGAATAGTCTGACAAGGAAATACAAACAGTTCTGTATAACCTACAATAAAGGATACAGCAAAAATCAATCAATATCCAAGCAATGGTCAGTATAACCTAATTACTATTTCTTGAAAAATACTAGAAAAAGTTTAATCATAAATTTCCCCAGGCTAAAGCCATTGTCTTTACATGATTGTCATAGCAACATAGCTTGAGCTAAATGCTCTCTAATAAAGAAAAACTTGACTTACTCCCAGGCCCAAACCAACAGGTGTGCTATCTAAGCCTAGGCCAACTGCCAAGGGTTTCTCTATTATAAAATATCTGTAATGCATGATGTTCCAAGCCCTCCACCCATCTACTGCTTTCAAGGCAGATTCTAAAGAAACTTTTCTACAGCTAACAGTATCTAACCAGGTACTGTTATGTCAAGGTCCTAACTTTCTTCCAACCAGTTTCTGCCTGACTGCACACAGTCAGAGCCAAGAACTCTATCATTGTCTCAAGCCTTTGGCCAGATGCCTTCTTTCAACATTCTCTGTGGGAAAAGCATTCCCTGTGTGAATTTCATTAGGCCTCATAGTGAAAGTGAGAAATAGAAAGACAGTTTTAGAAGAAAAAGCAAATTTTGAAGTAATTTTAAGGCAAAATTACACCCGGACCATACATAATATTTAAGGGCAGTGGTGATCAGCTGGAGATCTTTGGAAATTTGTCAAGCAAAGCCTCAACAGCTGTTCTGGATGTCTAGAGATCATGCTGGCCAGTTGGAAGTCTCTGGAACTTCGTCAAGCAAAGCCTCTACAACTCATATCTGTGACATAAATCAAAAAGCTCTTCAAAGCAAATAAATGATTAATGGGAAAAAACAATCCCAAAGAGGAAATATTTGCAGTGTGTAGATCTGATAATGTGTTGATGTCTTGAATATGTAGGGAAATCATTAAAAAGGGAAAAATATCGTTTAACCATGGGCCAATGAACTGAACATGCATTTGTCAAAAGAAGACAAATAAATGTCAATTGGCCCATGGAAAAAAAATCTCAGTATCTCTAATCATTAGAGTAATAAAGTTTTAAAAATTGAGATATTGTGGGGTCTGACTTTCACACGAACTCTGGTGCCCAATATTTGACCACGTCCCCTGGATGGGGAGACCTGGTGGCACTCAGAGGAAGGATAGCAGGCTACCAAGAAGAGACTTGATACCCTATGAGCATATAAAGGGGGAGGAAGTCCCCATCAGTCAGAGTCATAGGGGAGGGGAGTAAGGGGAAAATGGGAGGGAGGGAGGAATGGGAGGATCAAGGGATGGAATAACCATTGAGATATAATACGAATAAATTTTAAAAATTGAGATATTTACCTGAATCTATAAACCATAGCATGTTGGAGAGGCTGGGAAAAGCAAATTCTCCTATACATTTGCTGAAAATATAAATCAATATGGTCATTCTGGAAAATTCTATGTAATCTGGTAATCACATTAATATATATACATTATGTATATATTCAAAGGAGCTGAAGTCAATGTGTTGAAGGGGTATATGTGTTCCATGTTCACTGTAGGGCCATTTACAACATGATAAAGAAAATGTGGCATGTATGCATAGTAAGATATACGGGGCATCTATGAAAACAGAAAAATTGTGTGATTTGTGAAAATACAGATAAATAGGAGGAGGGTCATTATGATAAATATGACTATCCAGACATAAAGAGTAATATTAACTATGATCTCACTTACATATGAAATCAAAGTAAAGTTCATAGGAGTAGAAAATGAAATAAAGCTTGCCAGAGTCTCAAAGGATAAAAAGACAGGGAATGGGAGCTATTGATTAAAGGGTACAGCGTTTCAGATAATAGGACTGGGGTTTGAGACACATTGCATATTTATATACTATAATTACAATATATTACATATTTCAAAATAAATAGAACATTTCAAATGTCTTTCTATGAAAAGCATAGATAAGCATCATGATAGATATGATACGCAGCTTGATTTAGTCATTACATGCTGCATAAATATGTCAAAGCATCACATATTACCCTATAAATGTAAATAATTTCAATCTGCCCATCAAAAAACAACACTGATATTAATCTTTAAAAGACAGTGTTCTCTGCTGGTGTCTGAGAGTTTGGTACACTGTAGTCATGACCGCTGACATTTGCAGGATAAAATCTCAATGGCTGGGCCTGGCTCCCAAGGTCCTGGTCCTACATGTCCCATCACATGCTGCTTTCCAACTACACAGAAACACCTGCTGACTCCTTAAGAGGTACACCTCACTCCAGTCTCATCTTTTCTGCAAATAGTATTTTCTGTACCCAGGAATGCTACCCCCAAGGGCCCATCTAATTAGTTTTTTGCAATGTACAGAAATTGAGGCAAATGTTTTCTCTCATTTTACACTGTGACTAAGGCAGAATTATATGTCATAGTTAGTGCCTCCCTCTTTGCTGACAAGTAGCCTATAACAGCTCAGCTTATAGCCTTGTTATATCTCTTTGTTCGTGTGTTATTGTAATCTCTTCCTCATTTGCATAGAAGCCCCCAGAGCTGCATTCCCTGTTTTGATATGCCTAAAGTCAAGCACAGTGACTGGAAAAAAAAGCTAGAACTAAAGTTTTTTAAATGAGTGAGGTAATAGAATTTGCTACTTCTAAGCCAACAACATAACTGTCATCTAAGCAAGTCCTGTTAACTCGTTTAATCACCTATAAATTCTTGTTCCTCTATCCTCTTTTCACTGCCCTTTGCATAATAGAAAGACGTATATTCTTTAAACCTTCCTATCAAGGATCCCAATCTCCGTGAGAATTGATAACTTAATCTGTTTAGAAGTGAAAGAATAGAGACGGAGAGAAGGTAAGTAATTCACTCGTATAGCCTCTGTTTGCTAATGTCTACAGTCTAACATGCTCCAGTACTCACATAGACACGGGGAGGTTCAGGGTCAAGAATAAGAAACACTGGGCCATGGAGGCAAGTGGAGAAAGGTCTGGGGGTGACACCAGAGACAGCTTCCTGTGCAGAGCAGGATCTTAGACAAGCCCTGTAAGATGTGTGGGGGCCAGTGCCGGGGAAACAAACAGGGCAAAGTCATCCTGATAGTAGCTCAAACTTAAGTAGCAAGTCAGCATGTAGGGATGTATCAGGGAGGTGCAGTGGATGCTCAGCATGGCCTTGGTGCTGCTTCTGTTATTCAGGTGACACGGACTCAAAGTCAGGTCCTACTGGTTGTGGCCTTGGCTCTCGTCTGTTGCAGCCACACGCGTCAAGTGTTCTCTGGAGAACGATGTTACAGTTTACTGAGAATCCTCCCAAATCCTATTCTTGATCACACATTTGCTTCTCCAAGTAGCTAAGGTCATTGCTGGGCTTCAGCCACTGTCCCCCAAGGTAAAGAACAGACCTTTATCAAAAATAATTAAACTTGGGTTCACTAGAAACTAAATTCCCTCTAAAGCAACTATTTTGGTGTGAAAAATAAATTGTTTCTAACTAGGTCAACCCAATGGGAAACAAAAGAGGGGAAATTATGTTTCTTCTAATATGTTTATCCAAAGGGCTTATCATTACTTAAAAGTTAAAAAGAAGCTTATAGGTAAAATGTCAATAAAAAAAATGTTATTCCTTACACAGAGAAACTAAAAACCAACTCCACCCAAAAACTCTTATTCCACAAGAAAATTATGTCCTGTAAAATAGTTTGTACATATAATTATAAAACATACATGACATATGTGTCCCAATTTATAATATGTAATATCCTTATATAGATGTTTTCAAGAAAATTGTTGATTAGCATAATTTTTATAATTTTGAAAATTACAAGTAATGACATATTTAAATTCTTAACTAAAGAGCAGCCAGTGCATTGTGCCATTTTTATATTTACAAACAGAACATTCAAAAGTCACTATTTCTACATATCCCCAAAATGATATATTTATATTTCCTCATTTTCCAGCAATATTTGTTGGAAAAATAAACTCAAAAGAAACAATTTATGCTTAAAGACATTTCATAAGCTCCAGAAAACTTACCTGATGCATAACAAGTCTCAAAGTTCATATGAAAAATGTATTGACTTTTAATGGAAGTTATTCTCCATTTTATGTTAATTATCATTAAAAATGAAAATATTCATAATCATGTCATAACCACTTGTATACACCTGAGTGAGTGTATATGAGAGCACATGTATATGTGTGTGTCCACATGTGAGTATGCATGCGTGTAAGTTAGCATTTATCTGTGTGTGTGTGTGTGTGTGTGTGTGTGTGTGTGTGTGTGTTTGCATGCATGTGTGCTCCTGTGCATGTACATTCCAGAAGACAATTGAAAGCATTATGCTCTGAAATTTCATTCACTTCCTTTGAGACAAACTCTCTAGCTGACCTGGAGTTCACCAATGAACCTGGACTGGCTGTCTAATTAGCCCTTCTGTCTCCATTTGCCCAGAGCAGGTATTACAAATACCCACCACAGTGCCAGGTATTGTCATGGGTTCTGGGATTGAACTCCGATCCTCTGAGTACTTTATTGGATGAGCTGTCTCTCTAGCCACCACAGTCTTTTATTGAGACTGAATCTCAGTCCACAGTACAGGTAAGCCTAGAACTCACTATGTAGCCCAGGCTGTCCTCAAATTCACAATAATCCTCCTGCCTCAGCCTCCTAGGTGCTAGGATTACAGGTATGCTCTACTTCCTTCCACTCCTAAGTATTTCTTAATCTAAAACTCAATGACTGCAGTGGTTAAATTGTTGATTGTATCTTGAGTGTAGCCAGGAGACTGTTTAAATTCTCTTTAAGTGACTTGTGAGGGTAGAAGAAAAGTTTCTCTGCAATATAATTAGGATTTCAAAAACACAATGATTATTCCATTAGGTCAGAGATCCACAGCTAAATGTATCATTTTTATGTGTCTCTTTTCATCTGCCACATATAATTGCCTTGCTACTTGCCCTTGGTAAACCACAAAATAAAGTTCAGTGCACAAACGAAAATTCAACACAGCTAAACATATAAAAGTTGTTTTCACAGGAGTTCAAAACTCAAAGACACCCTGTTTCATCCTACTCCCCTTTAGAATAGTTTTAGTTAGTTGGACCAGAAGAACAGGGGTAGTAATAAGCTTTCTGCAAGGAAATACCCATAAGATAGTGAGCCAGAAGGCACCCACATCCAAGGATCTAATTAGTCAGATATCTGTCAAGTATGATCACATGCTTTACAATCTCAAGAAAATTAAGATAGCTCACAAAATTTTGCCCAGTGAGTTTTAAATCTGGGTGACATATGGTATGTGAAAACATAAAAAGCCAGAGGCCCTCACCAGCTTCCTGCCCTCATCTCCTTAATCTTTCACTTGCTGCCCCTAATGGTGCAACCTGGGACTCTGATTCCTGTTGTGATAAACTGCCCTGACAGTGGCAACTTCACAGAGAAGCAGTTGATAATTGGCTAACAGTAAAGTACCCATCACATTAGGGAAGTCACCATGGCATAAGTCATCCACAATCAGGAACAGAGGCCACCACATACAAGCACGCCAGCGCTCGGCTTACCCTCTCTAAATATGGCTACTCAGGCAGTCCAGGGACCAGCTCATGAAGTGATGGTGATTTAATTCAGGGTAGGTCTTCTTACTTCAAGGAGCCCTACCAAGAAAAATCTCTGACAGGCATGCCTACAAGCCAACCTGCTCTTGATGACCCCTCATGGGGACTCCCTTCCCAGATGACTCTACATGTGTCACTTGACAACTGAAACCAGCCATCACCGACTCCATGCTCCCACTGACGCAGAGATGAATGGGCCTGTACACAAACAAATGGGCTTCTGGGAAAGTGAACTGTGTGGTTCTCCTCTATCCGTCACACAGTAGGGTTTTCCTTAGCAATCAAACATCACTCCATCTCCCTTTGTTGCTGGTGAGAATCTAGAGACTTTCACAGGATGAATCACGTTTGCCTGATCCAAAAGCAAAATGGAACTCTGGACCATCATCCATTAACCTAGGAAACAGTGTCTGAAAACTTCGCTGGCACAGACAAGATTTAGAAGTATGAACACACAACAGGCATAAGTGAGAGTATTATTCCGTTGTGATTGGGTGCTCAGATGACTAATCCCAATGAAGAGGGGAATATATTGCTAGCTATCGTATGTCTGCTGTTGGCTTGCAAGGTGCTGTCCCCCAATCATACATTCCTGGTGTCATTTAGTTTCAGGCACTTATTTCAAGTGCACAACATGTTGCCGTTAAAAGCAAGACCGAAATCATAATGATAAGTCTCTCACATCACCCGCACACATAAGGACTGGCCCTGCATGCAAGGGGCATGTTCACCAACTATAAATAAAGCAGTCATTAGGTCTGACAGGAAGTTGCCACAGCAAGCGTCAATCACTCCCTCTCATGATCTGAAGTTTAATTTTTTAAAGTGACTAAAGGCAAAAAAAGGTTCTCTACTGGGTCTCTTTTCTCTTTTAGATTCAAGAGTCTCTAAAATGAAATCCAGGTTACACTAAACCCTAATACCAAGCAAGACCACAAAGCCTGTCCCACTGACTTCTCACTGAATGGAGCAGCATGGGCCTGGCTGTGATGTTAGGGGCTTGAATGTGGACATGGTTCTCAAGACGTGTGGAAGAAAGAAGTGATCTGAAAAGCTCAGCACCTCTCAGGATACGCTTAGTCCTTCTGGAGTCTCAAGCATGTCAGTGCTTAGAGATATGGAATCCAATACAGCAGATACCTATCGTGTGTGGGTGTTGGCCAGTGGAAGTGGTTACCTCAAACAAACAGAAGCAGCAAGTGTAAATCAGCCTGTATTTCCAAGACAATACGAAGGCTATAGGGTTTTTTGTTTTGTTTTGTTTTTTGTTTGTTTGTTTTGTGTGTGTGTTTATGCTATTTTGGATAGACTGAGCTAAACAAAACTTTATTAACATTAGTTTTTTCTATTTCTTGTTTTTTTTTAAATGTGGCTACTTAGAAATTACAATTTAAAGTTTCCAATGCTTATATATATATTCCAAAAAATAGAATACAGAATCAAGAAGAGGTATTTGCATGGTATTTACATTTTATACAAAAGAGAAATTAGGAACTGGAGAGATGGCTTGGAGGTTAAGAGCACTGGATGCTCTTCCAGAGGACCCAAGTTCACTTCCCAACACCCACATCAAGTGTCTTACAACTGCCTGTAACTACATCTCTACAGTATCCAACACCTTCTAGCCTCTCCACACCCAGACACATAATTAAAAATAAAATTTTGAAAAGTGAAAAATCATCCAAATGTTCATCCACTTGAATGGATAAACAAAATAAAATATTCATGTAATAGAGTCTTATTCCGCCATTAGAAGAAGTCAATGCTACCAACAAGTAATGTGTGACAAACAAGGTTAGCCCTCAGCAACATTGTGCTCAAAGAGGCCATTCAAGACAGACAACAAATTATATGATTTTCCTTTGTATAAAAGTTCCAAAGTTAAAAACCCACCAAGATATAAAATAAATTGGGGGCATGGGAAAAATTAAGAAAGAGATGACAGCAAAAAACATACTGCTGGGTTTCGAAGTATTTCAAATAGTCTAGAAGTGTTTGTGATAACAATGAATATCCATATATAGAGAATTACAATGTTTCAGTGTGTAGGGGTATGTGCATGTCTGTTGCTGTGAAGAGACATCTTGACCAAGGCAAAAAGAAAGAAAGCATTTAATTGAGGCTTGTTTACATTTTAGAGGCTTAGCCCATTGTCATGATGGGGAGCATGATGGGGTAGCTAAGAGTTCTACATCAAGATCCACAGGCAGCCGCAGAAGGACGAAGGACGAAGGACGACTGGGCTTCCGAAATCTCAAAGCCCACACCCAGTGACACACTTCCTCACCTCAGTAAGGCCATGCCTTCTGATCCTTCTCAATAGTGCCACTCCTTGATGACTACACGTTCAAATATATGAGCCTAGGGGTGAGAGGTATTCTTATTCAAACCACCACAGTGAATTATAACTCAATGAATGGTTTCTTTTAAAGTGACAGAAGGGGCTAGAGAGATTCCTCAGCTGATGAGAGCACTAGCTGCTCTTCAAAAGGACCCAGGTTTCAATTCCCAGCACCCTCATAGTAGATCACAGCCATCTATTACTCCAGTTCCAGAGGATCCGACCTTGTCTTCTGATCTCCACAGGTACCAGGCATGCATGTGGTACAAGGAAATACATATAATCCAAATACCCATGTACATAAGATAAAATAAAATAAGAAGACGCATCAAACAAAATATAGAAAGTGGGTTAAAAGAAGGAAAACCCCGGGGGGAGGGCGAGGCACTCACAGTAGGCAAATCTGTGAAAGGGCAAATTCTACTCACCTCTTAAATAGATGCTGTCCAGTGCATGCTGGGTCTTTAAGACCCAATTAAGATTTTCACTTGCTGTTGCTGCAGTACAGGAGCTCAGTCCTTACTAGGTGAAGCCCCGTCTGCGTTTGCTCTGTCCACAGAACTGCGGGCTATTCCACACGGGCATCAATGCAGCTTCATTAAGAAACTGGACATTTGCAAGAAATGGCCAGGCAAAGAAAGTGCACAGCGGAAAAAGAAGGCTAAAAGTGCCTTGTCATCGTTTGCTTTCTGTCAGTGTGATGAAACACTGGCCAAAACCAGCTTAGGAAGGAAAGGGTTTATTCAGCTTCAGGTTACAATAGATCCTGGAGAGAAGGCAAGGTAGGAACTCAGTGGTGAGAGCTTCATGCAGAAACCATGCAGGAAGGCTGCTGACTGTTTGCTCCTCATGCCTTGCTCAGCTTCCTTTCTTATACAGCCCAAGCCCACCGTTGCTTTTCTTTCTGAATTGCATAGAGCATGTTGCATCTGGCATGGGAAGATGTTTCTTCAGCAGCAACATTTCCAAAAAGCCATAAATACGACTAATGGCATGAAAGCAGAGAGACTTCGCAGGGTTCTCTCTACAGCCTTCTCCAGACTCTACTCACACAACTGAATAATATGGACAGCTAGGCTACTGCAAGGAGATGGAGCTTTTGGCCCCCCAATTCTTGTAACTGGCAGAATGATGGAAAGGCTGATGTGTTCCGCTTGTCGGTGACTGACAGGAATCCAAGCCCTTGGCAAAAAGCAAAGCCATGTGGCTATGTAGCCCATCAGCTCTGTGTGCTTCTAAAGACACACACACACACACACACACACACACACACACACACACACACACA
>OU015752.1:25990206-26020619 GCA_907169655.1 Acomys percivali
ACACACACACACACACACACACACACACACACACACACACACACACACACACACACACCAAAACAGGGGAAATGCTATGGCTCTCAAAAATATGTTCTCTGTTGTGTGCCAACTTCTATGTTCACCAGCCTTTAAAGGATTGACCAGATAATTTAGGGCCCTGTGAGGTGACATAGGAGGAAGGGCATGTAATTAGAGCATGTTCTAAACCAAAATTGGAGGCATGGGAGGTGGTGCTTAAACCCCTCAGATCAACTTCTAGAACCGGGCAACCAACGCAGGATGAGTCCTGAAGAAAAACCAGAATATGAGTTAAGAGTGTGTTACAAAGATTATACTAGATTATACTAGATTATACAAAGATTTATACTAAGATTAAACCTACTGCCAACCATTCTCAAGTATGATTGTGCAGTTTAAACCATTACTAAGTCACTTTGATTGGAGCATATGTTTAACGCATATTAATTCATGCCCAAAAGAAGCTTTGGTTGCTTTTTATCACACACCAGTATGATCCAACTATCCAGAAGCAGGAAATTCCTGCAGATCTGAAACTATTCTCTGTCTCTGTCTCCCCATGGTCCTGCACGCTTCTGGATATATCACAGGCACTCAATAATCATTTACTCAATCTATCTTTTTATCATCATATGTCAAGCTAACCCAAGTCCGTGTTGGTAGGGGAACAAATACAGAAGATCATCAGCTTTTGAGACAGATAGGTGTTAAAAACAAACAAACAAACAAAAAACAAACCCTCCAGGAAAGACACTGTTTTTGCAAAAGCTGATTGTCTGATTAGAACTGCAGTGATGTAGAAGGGTTGGAATTTTGCAAGTCCACCAACTAATTGCCTTATCTTGAGCTAGTCCTCAAAATTGCCATTTCTTGGCCACCTCTATGTCAGCACTAATATACTGTGACTAATAGAAAAAATGGGGATCCTATTAACTTAGCAGACCACTAGCTTTCACCAACCCAAAACGTAAGAATGTCATTAGCTACTATCTGAGGCCTGTAGGGAAACGTCTCCCATCTTATTATAAACACCTCTCTGTTGTTTCTACCTATACTCTTGAAAAGTGTCTTGATTAATGGCTTTCTTTTGTTACTATACAAGGTTCATGAAGCTGAAATGTAAAATTTGTGGTAACCTAAACCTGTGTTTTCAAGCCATTGTCACTCAGTTTTGACTCTATAATAAACTAGCTCTTATTTCCTTTGGTGAGAGTTCGTGGTTTGGGGGTCAATATGGATCTGGAGTTGAGGGACTTCAAGACCTGTGCCTCAGAATCTATTTGAACTATACAGTTGATTTTGTTTGGTGGAGGAGGTGATGGGGGGAATTTAAGAACTTCATATTCTATAAAGAACAATGCTTGTTTGGTGCTGTGAAGATTTAAATGGCAATGTGGGCTAAGAACGTAAATCAATGGTGAGAGAGCCTATCTAGCATGCATGAGGCCTTGGGTTCAATAACCAGTACTAAAAAAAATAATTAAATAACATTTAAACATGAAATAATAAAATAAAATGTGTGGAGGTTCCAGCAAAGTTTTGTATCTAATGAATGTTCTGGAAAAACTGAGGTTGATACAACAATGGTCTTTTTATCATTCCTCCGGTGCCCACACAAAAAATAAATATTCAGGGGACAGTTTTTCCTAAGTAGAGTAATACCAAGAACTAATTCCAGTACCTGAAACACTTATTTTCATCTCAAAATGAGGTAGTACAAGGCTGGAGGGCCTGAGCTATCATCTCAAGTTATAAGCCTCTGATAGAAACCAGGTGGTGGGAAGTGCACAAAAGTTAGGCCAGAGAATGACACACTGTGGGTCATCTTACAAAAGGCTGCTGTCTCCAGACCAGAAGAAAAGTATTCAGCTGACATTCTCAAATGGCAGTGTGAAAGTGCAAAATGAAAGCAGGGTTACTATGATGGGCTATCATTTTTAGATCAGTGTGTCTTTTATTCCTGTATATTGGATATTTCTCTTAACCCATGACTCAAGTCAAAAGCTTAAACATTATTCTTGACTCTATTTTCTTTCACAATCTATACCTAATCCCTCATAAAATTCTGCTGGGCTTATCTCAAAGTCTAACTGGTATCTGGCTTTTCTTATTACCTCCACTGTTACAGGGTGGCCATAGTTACTGTTAAAGAAGAAGAAAGAAAGAAAGAAAGAAAGAAAGAAAGAAAGAAAGAAAGAAAGAAAGAAAGAAGAAAGAAAGAAATTGTTGTTGTTGTTGTTGTTCTAAAAGGTACCATGATTGCTACTTTTAAAAATATATTTTATTAATTTATTCATATTACATCTCAATTGTTACTCCCTTCCTTGTATCCTCCCATTCCTCCCTTCCTCCCATTTTCCCCTTATTCCCCTCCCCTATGACTGTGACTGAGGGGGACCTCCTCCCCCTGTATATGCTCAAAGGGTATCAAGTCTCTTCTTGGTAGCCTGATATCCTTCCTCTGAGTGCTACAGAGGATACTCCAGCACACAAGAACATTTGCTCAACCATGTTCATAGCAGCCTTATTCATAATAGCCAGAACCTGGAAACAGCCTAAGCGTCCCTCAGTAGAAGAATGGATAAAGAAACTGTGATGCATTTACACTATGGAATACTACTCAGCTATTAAAAACAAGGTTGCTACTTTTAGATATTATAGTCTATAGCATCTATACAGCAGCCAGAAGTCACCTTTTAAAACTTCTGTGTCACTCTACCACTAAACACCAGTGGTGACTCTCCAAGAACCACAGGCCTGAGGATGAATTTGGTTGCTGCATGCAATGAGACCCTGAGGCAAGTCCATCCACCCCTGCTACAAGTCTACTCTCACTTTCTGCTACCGCCACAAAGGACTCACTTGTCCAGAAATACAAAGAGCCAGCTTTGTCTTGGTGACTTTTGCTCATGTGGAAATTTCTTATCTATTTCCTCAACTCCTTCAAGTCTTTGCTCCAGTGTGACTTCAGTGTAGATTGCATCCCTGCCCTGGCTGCACTACTCAATACAGAAGTTTTCCCCATCCTCCATCAATGCACATAAACATGCACTCAAACATACATGCTGAGCACTCTCACTCCTTACTTCTCTTCTCTGATTTTCACCATGACTATCATCTTCCAACAGCCTACTTCATGCTTATTGCCCTGTCCTTGTGTGTTGGTTTAAATAGGTATGGCTTCCATAGACTCATGGGTTTGAATGCCTGCCCTATAAGGAGTAGCACAATTAGGAGATTTTCTTGTAGTGGGTATGGCATTGTTGGAGTGGGTGTGGCCTCATTGGAGGAAATGTGTCACTGTGGGATTGGGCTTTGAGGTCTTGTATGTTCAAGCTACCCCTAGTGTGGCACATAGTCTCCTTCTGCTGCTTGCAGATCAAGATATAGAACTCTCTCTTCCTTCTCCAGCACCATGTCTGTCTACATGCTGACATGTTTCCTGCCGTGACAATAATGGACTAAACCTCTGACCTGTAAGTCAGCCCCAAATTAAATGTTTTCCTTTACAAAAGCTGCTGTGGTCATGGTGTCTCTTCACAGCAACGGAAACCCTAAGACACCCTGACTCTCCCTGCTAAAATCAAGTAAGCACTTATTGTATTAGAAAGCAAAAGAATCTTTACATATGTAAAAGCTGGGGTTTTGCCAACAGATTGAGAATCACCACCTCAACTTGATGCCCATTATGGGCATCAAGATCTCAAGATACAAGAAAGCATTAAGCATTAGCCATTATCAGCTGAGTTCTCATAGCAGAAGATCCAAAGAAAATTTCCTCATATACATAATGATGATCCTAAGTGTTCAGGAATTTAGATAAACTGATACAAGGCAAAAACTAAAAAGCAATTAGTCAATATTAATATCATTTTCCAAACTATAAAATAAACAGTAAAAGTTTTCATTTTTGTTATAAAAGTCATTATTATGATGCCTATGTTTTTGTACCCTCTATGTCTATCAATAAACTGTGCTCTAGTAATATGTTATTATTTCCATTTATTTTTCCTGTGTATCTGTGAATAAAGTGATAATTGTATTTCTGCCTAAATTTTCCCTTAATCTAAAAATTTTTTTCTAGATAACAGCATACTCGAAGATTAAACAAAAGGAACCAGCTAAAGACAAGGTTACTAGAAACTGAAAAAACACAGCCCAAAGGCTAAGCTGGGTCTATTTCTTTCTTTTTTTTTTTTTTTCTTTTTTTTTTTTTTTTACAAAGATAATTGAAACAGCTATGTCCATTTATTTAGCCCTTGCCTATGGCTGCTTTTGCACCTCATCAGCAGAGTAGAATAGCTGTGACAGAGACCATATGACCTCAGAACCAAAAATATTTACTATCTGGCTGACCCTGTATTAGGTCATCTAACTTCCTATTGACTTTTCACATGCTGCTGTTGAATGCTTCATAAGATCATTTATTGAGCACCAACTATGTGTCAAGCTTCTGTGAATGGTACATTAAGGTAGCTTTCTCAGATATCAATGATGTTTACCAAAGGTCACCACGAACAATTATCACCCTCTCCCCTTCATTTCAGAGAGAAAATAGAAAAAAGACTGAGATGAAATTGCAGGGTGGCAGGCAAGTCAACGTCCTTCACCAAAAGAACAATGCTCAGCCCTCAGCAATCAGGGAAATAAAAATGTGGGTTGAAAACACAAGCAAATTTGTGATAATACATGTGGCCAGAGTTGACTCGCATTGCTACATCTCAGCAACGCACAGAGCCAAATCCAAACTTCCTTAGGGTTCTCAAATGGCGGTTTGATTCCAATCCTCTACCTTGGCACTCAGAAAACGCTGGGGCTTCATCCCAGCACACTTAGTAAGAAGAACACAGCAACAATAAAGCCTCTGTTGCCCACTACTGCTTCAACCAGCACTGTTGAGACATGACCCACTGAATCTGAATGGTCATCATGACCCCAGCCTTCAGGCTGCACTGTCAGATCTCCCAAAAATGTGTCTTTGTTCCTTTATGGCCACCATTCTCTTACCAAACTAGGGGGAAGGAGTACAACGTGCATCCCATTACGATGGGCTCTGAAATTCCCTAATGAAATCCTCAAATGTTTAATGTCACAATTTTTTTTCTATGTCACGGAAGTTTGGGGGACAAAAATCTTACATATACATATTCATCAATAAGTTGAAGATTGTTGCATCAGAGGAATCTGATTGAAAAGGATACAGTTCGAAATAAAGGAGAAGCTACCATGGCCAAAAAAAATATAAGAAGAAAAAATGTATACTGAACCACAAGAAAATTTACGAGGCGGTGATCCTAGGAGCTTCCATTTGGTTAGGTTCATAACATACTATGTGTTTGCTGTACTTTGTTTTCTATTACTATGTTAAAGGCCCTGAACAAAGGCGACTTGGAGAGGGCAGGGTTTCTTTGGCTTATACTTCCATGCCATGTCTATCACTGAGGAAGGAAGTGAGGGCTAAATTTTAAGCAGGAATTTGGAGACAGGAACTGAACCATGGAAGAACTCTGTTTACTGGCTTGCCCCACCCCCACCCCTGCCCTGTGGGTTTCTCAGCCCGCTTTCTCATAAAACCCATGACAGATGGCACCACCATGAGTGAGTTAGGCCTTCCCACGTCAATCATGAATCAAGAAAATGCCCTGTCGATTTTTCTACAGGCCAATCTGGTAGAGGCGTTTTCTCGATTGAGATTCCTCTTCCAGGATAACTCTAGCTTGTGTTAAACTGACTAACAAAACAAAACAAAACTAACCAAGACAGAGTTCTTTTTTTTTTTTTTTTGGATTTTTGGGATTTTCTTCCAAGACAGGGTCTCTCTGTGTAACCTTGGTTGTCCTGGACTCACTTTGTAGATCAGGCTGGCCTTGAACTTACAGCAATCTGCCTGCCTCTGCCTCCCGAGTGCTGAGATACACAGATGTATACCACCATGCCAGGCTGAAAAAATATCTTAACTGTATTTTATTGTGGTAAAATACACATATTTGCTGTTTTAATCATTGGAAACGCAGTCTAATGGCATCAAATAATTTCATACAGCTCAGCCACCATCACTAGAATTATCCCATCATCCTGTACCAAAGCTTTTTACCCTTTACACCTAAGTCCTCATTCCTTCCTTGCCAAGCCTCTGGAAACCACCATTCCCCTTCTACCTCCGAGAGCTGACTGGCGCATGCACCTAATATAAGCGGGATCACCGAGTACTTGTCACTCTGCAGCTGGCTTGCTTCAACTTGTATAATGTCTCTGAGGTTCACCCATGTGAAAATAGCATCAGGGTAATACTCCACGGCTTGCATGGGTCACTTTGGTTACCTTTTCACCCACATATAGACTCCTCACTCCTTTGCATGGCAGATCAATTGCTAACAATGCTACTGTGGGTACAGTGTACAAATTTCTCATGGAGTCCATTTTTAAAAACTCTTTTGTCTACATACTCAGATAGAGTTGCTAAAGAATGTGGTGATTCTGTCTGATTTCTTAAGGAAAGTCCATACTGGCTTTCATAGCAGCCGCACAACCTTACGCTCCACAAGCAGTGCACAAGGGTTCCAGTATCTCCATGTTCCCCTGAACACTACTATTTCTTTTTCTCCCTTTAATAACAGCCACAACAACATGAAGCAGCATCAATTTGTGGATTATTTTTCACTCTCATAGTTAGTGATACTGAGCACATACATAGCTATTGTTTGGTTGGTTAGTTGGTTGGTTGGTTGGTTTGGTTTGGTTTTTTTGTGTTTTGTTTTGTTTTGTTTTGTTTGAGACAGGGTTTCTCTGTGGAGCCTTGGATATCCTGGACTCTCTTTGTACACCAGGCTGGCCTCAAACTCTCAGACATCCACCTGCCTCTGCCTCCCAGAGTGCTGGAATTACGGGTGTGTGCCACCACACCTGGCTACATATAGTTTTGAAGTTCTGAAAAGAACTCATTTGCTAGGTCATGAGGAATAAATTGATCAGTTTTTCAGGACGATACTTACTCTCCAGCAGAGTAATTCTACTCACAGGTGTTCTGATTTCTTTAATTTTCTTAGTTTCTGTTTTATTTAGAAAAATATTAGGTTCCTATAAGAGTTGCAATACTAGTAATAGGGTCTTGCCATACTTTCTAATTATGTGTCCCTAATGTTTGCATCTCATGGAACCATGGTACATTTACCAAAGCAAAGCAATTAGCCGCAATACAACAGTTCGCTACAGACCTTTTTTAAAAGATTTCTTCAGATTTTCCAATAATGCCTTCTTTCTAGCCAAAGATTCTATGTAAAATACCATGTTACTTTTCACTGCCACGTCTGTCTCTGCAGCTCCTGGCAGTGTCAGTCTTTCTCTGACACTTCTGAAGGTCTATTATTTTGTAGAAGGATACTCAGATGTAGGTTTGCTGCTGCCTTCCTCGTGCTTTGTCTTCATCTGGGGCCGGTGGGGGGGGAGGGGAGGAGGAGGGACTGTACCACATGGGTATAATATTGCCTTTCTCATTACATCAAGTCAAGGTTACATGATATTAACACAGATTATCATTGTGGTACTAACCTTCATCCATAGCTAAGGTAACATCTGCCAGATGTTTTTATCCCACACACTACTTTCCCCTTCACCCACTATATTCATTAGAAGGAAGTCACACTAAGTCTACCATCCATCCACACAGAGAGTGAAATGACGCTCCTGATGAAGACCTTGTGAATAAGTGTTAAATTCACAGTAATTAAATATTTATGAAGAGATATTTAAGGCTAAGAAAACATTCTTTGAGTTGGACTGGTTCAGCCACAAATTTTAGCTTTCACCTGTGACTCTTACAAGCATGGCTGAAGCATTCTCCTCATCTTTCCCATCCTTACATGCTTTATTTACTTACTACTTGGAATACTTCTGTAAGGAAGATTTGTCAGTTATCCTTCACTTATTTACTAATGAGTCATTTAGTTTATACCATTATAAACTCACAGATTTGCAGTCTGTAGATCATAATGATGTTTTATACATTTGTTTTTGTTCCTATTGTTGTAACTCTGATCACTGGTATATTTTTTTTATGTTGGCTCTTGTAGGTTGTTACTTTGTCTTGGTTTTGACATTTTCTATTTACCTTTTACTTTCTGACACCCTAAGATTCTCTAGGTTGGCTGCTCTAGCTCAACATCAAGCATTCTCCAAGAGGTTCTATTTTGAAAAGACAGCATTCAGTGTTGACTTCTGTGTGTCAGTGACTCCCAGATTATGCCTATGGTCTAATCAACCGTGTGTTTTTCTATAATTAAGCCATTTGAATCTCAATACTAAGGCTGAGTGAGGAAGGAACAGGAACCCATCAGCAATGTTCCGTCCTTCTTTCCTTAGGACTCACACACTAACCACTGTGAATCCTACAAACCTTAAGTTCTATGATTCTATACCAAAAAGTCAAAATATTCTTCTGGGGGGAATGTTTCCTTGGGTGAGATCATTGTTCCACTTCAACAACAACAACAACAACAAAATACATTTAAGCCTTAGAGGATGGCAGCTTCAGTTTTGTGACTTCTATAGTTGAACCATTTCCTTTCATTTTGCTGGTAATTTTTAAATGAAACTTTAATTTTATCAAATTGCCATATTATATATAACATAGAGCCACAACTGATGCTTACGTACAAACTCTACATCATTCTGAAATTAAGCTGTTATCACCTACTGCTACCTATGTCACGAGTTTAAAGACTTGGAGGAGTGGCTATTGACAAGAGAGCTTCCCCTCTGCTGAGAGATAACTGACACATAGTAGAGAATGTCTTGTTTGGGGCAAGCCCCATGAATACATAGCAGGAAGTCTCAGGAAGCTGCTAAACATCCAGCTCCTAATGCAACAGAGCCAGAATGAAGAATACTTTACCTAGAGGAACGCCTCCATAGCCATATGGCCAAGTTGTTACACAGCAAATATTTTCCTCCAAAACTCTTTAAGTAAAATAATGAGAATATACCAAGGACTGTCTCAACTGAAAAGATGAAAACATTTAAGTCTTACCTCTGAGGAAATACCGCCAACACTATTACTAGCCTGGCTATTTTTGAGTATAGCTAAACCGAGCTTCATAAGGAGGGGAAATGCAGGAGAGCAGTTACAACACAGATGATCTAGAAACAAAATAGAATATTGAACTAAAAAATCTCATCGAATCCTTTCCCCTCCGCACCCACAAAGGCAGCTATGCTAATCCATCTGACCCATCATAAGTATGTAAAAGCATCCTAACTGAGCAAAAACTAACACTTGGTGTTGCTGTCTCTGTGGCTCACATCCTGTTTCATTTCTTCACAGTATTCCTACCTTCCTGCCCATCCCAATGCTATTTAGAGGACTTCAATGTCTATGCACTTTACAGTTCTTGGGGAGGGCAGCCTAGGAGCACAGGGGACTATGGAAAGAAAGGCTGGGCACACAGAGCAGATGAAGGCAGTCAGCGAGTTCCACAGCTTCATCCTGACATTGGGTTGTTGAAATTAAAGATGGAAAACTCACATCACGACATTCTGCCTTCTCCCTGGAGAGCAATAGACTATGCTGGACAGTAGGTTATCTAGAACTTTGTCCCATTCTGTGTTCTATTTTAAGTGGCTCTTCCTTGAAGGCCTATTAACCCAAACCTGGTAAGGATTTTATTAGAAATGGAAGCCTTGATGTCATGCTTCATTTCTTCCACAAGATATACATTCTCTTGCTGAGTTATTAAAAAGGAAATTTTTCCAGATAGCAAGAAAATAGCCGGCATTACAGGATCGGTGTAAGGCAATAAGCAAAGCATCTTAATGTGTCCTCAATCGCCCTCTGAGACCACTTTCCTCAGCACGTTGCCCGTGGGGTAAGGACGTACCTCCAAGCCCAGTTTCCATAGGACTAATGTCTCACATGATTTATCCCCTGCAGCGACATCCCACAGGAGCAAGGATTTCATGGAAATTTTCATAAACGTCTGATGCCCGCATCCAGATTGCTTGGTACTAACACGGTCTGGTTAAATGTCTGTAAGTTTGCTTTCAGGCTTACAGGCTTATGAGAGCTGAGTGGCCAACCATCCCAATCCACGCTGCTGCTCAGCAAAGCACCACAGCCCTCGTGTCTTCCCCTCGGGAGAACGAGTGTTCTGGAGATGTTTGCCTTCTTTCCTCCCTGCTTCTTTGTTTGAGTTTTTGCTTTTCCAAATAAGCATGATTCTCCACCCAGCTCTTCCCTGGCCTGCTGCATGGCAGTCTCACAGATGGGATCCTTCTCTGAACAACGACTGAGGACATCTGAGGCAAAAAATTGTGTCAACTATGTTCTCAAACACTCACAAGCTACATGTGCTTCATTTTCCCCGTCTGTCTGCTACAAGCAATGCCACGTTGGATGGGCTTGTGGCAACATGACAGAAGCATGTAGGGACATTGGACATATTAAAAGAACTCGATAGAAAAGGTAACTACCACCTCTGGTAGAAATAAATCATGATAGATACGGACAGGCACCCGCTTGAAACAAGAATGTCATTTTTAAAGTTGAGCATATCCTTAAAAGTATGCAGTTTGATGTATTACGCAGAAATGAAGCTTTAAAAATCAGGGAGTAGCTGATAATGAGAAAGTTCTGTGTGGTAGTTACCTCAGTGAGGAAAGAAATCAGTAGGGTGTCCTCCTGAGCCTGTTGCCCAGATGAAAGCCTCGGTGTGCATGCTGTTCTTTAAGACACCAACTCTAAAACCACTCACAAAGTCTCTCTGTAGCTGGGATCTTTTATCTCTTGCAGTCTCTTACCATTGCTCAGCGTGTTACACAGGAGAACGTGTCAGCTTAAAGAATAAGTTTTAAGCACTAGAACCCAAAACTGTTAAGAAGGTAAGATGGTGCTGTGGTATAAAAATGAGTGGGTAATGAAAGCACAAGGGTATGGGCATTCAAGGGTTTATAAGAGTGCACTAATGCCACTGACCAAACAAAAGAGGATCTGAAGGAAACAGATGCAGAAACACACAGCCAAACATTAGACAGAGTCTGCGGGTCCTATGGAAGAGTTGGGGGAGTGATTAGAGGAGCCGAAGGAGTCAAGAACTCAAGAAGATTTACAGAGTAAACTAACCAGGGTCCATGGGGGATCACAGAGACTGAATCACCAACCAAAGAGCATGTATATACTGGTCCTAGGCCCCCTAACTTATGTAGCAGATACGTAGCTTCATCTTCCTATGGATGCCCCAACAACTCGAGTGGGGCCCTCTCTGACTCTCATGCCTCCCTTTGGAACCCATCCCCTAACTGGGCTGCCTTGTCTGTCCTCAGTGGGAGAGGACACACTTAGTCCTCCAGAAACTTAATGTGCTAGGGAAGGCTGGTACCTACGGGGGACCTCCCCTTTCCCTGAGGAGAAGGAAATGGGAGAATAGGGGAGAGGGATGCATGAGGGAGTGGACTGGGAGGAGGGGAGGAGGGCTGCAATCAGAATTTAAAGTAAAAAATATATATATATATATATATATATTTTTTTTTTATTTTTTTTTTTTTTTTTAAACAGGAGAGGACCTGGCCACTCTCTCATCACCACCAAGGCTCAGTGCAGAAGCCAGAACCACTCCAACTCCAAGACAGGTAGGAACCACTGCTAGGGGACAAAAACCAAATAAACCCTGAGCCCTTAACCTGTTACCCATAGAAAGTGTGCTTTCAGCAGCTTTGTCATCAGACACTAGATTAGGCCAGACGGAGCCTTTGCGGAACAGCAATGCCTTGTGACTAAGGCCAGTTTAAATGAGTGGAGTTTGGCATGGCTGCACAAATGACAACTAAAACAGGGTAACTATTACTAAGGAAATACTTTTTCCAGTAAAACTTCCCTCAGTAACTCCTCTCCAGTGAACTCAGATGTACGACACTTTTTTTTTTAGCAAAATTCCAGCATTTTACTCTTAGTAGGCTGAAGAAAATCACTAATTGTGGTGGTCACACAGCTGAGCCATACGATATTAACATCCCACCTAGGCTGCCTGAGATCCCACCTGACCAAAATAGAGAAGATGGTGTTGCATCTGCCTATCCCCTTTGCTGTCTTAACTCTTCATTCAGATTCTCTGTAGCATTACATCACAGGCACATTGGTCACACTGGGTCATACAGAACTGACTTGACCTAGTGTCCACTGAAGCAGACACTGTGTGTGTCACACAGCCCACCTCTGTGTTTTCTCTAGAGATCAAGCACCTACAATCCCACTGGCTTATCCTAAGGCCCAGGAAAAGACACAAGGCCAGGACATTCATGCAAAAAGACAAGCAGCTTGCCAATTCCTGGCTTAGGTTGCCATGTGTTACCCTGAAACCCCAAGGTCGGTATGATTGTACACAACAAGAAAACTAGACCCATAATGAGTAGGCAATGAGCAAACCTCAGATCATCCCGGAAAGCCCATACAAGGCTGCTGTTCTCCTCGCTGAACCAACAGATGCTCAATCCCTTTCTCCTTCACTACGGTGTCCCGTTGGCTCAAGCTGGCAGCCAGGTAGGACTGAAGCCTAGGTAAAGGAGGCTCGCTGGCTACATTTTTGTTTCTACTCTTTTCATGGCCCAACATCCCTCAGCTCCTCAGTGGTTCGCCAGTATCTCCAACTATAAGGACACAAAAGAAGAAAGATAATACAGAATTGTGAATTCAGACAGTTTTAAATAAATTCGTACTGGATGGTAACGGTCTGATTCCGCTATGCTTGTTTGCAGGGCCTTGGCTACGTAAACACAAAAGCAAGCAGCAACACGAGAACTGCTGCTTGTTGAGAACACAACTGAAAGCTGAGATAAGAAGCCATCCATTAAAGGCTGTGTGTATATAACTAATCAAACGTGCATGAAAGAAGCAACCCTGGCAACATTGCTCGGGCAACGTAGTGCTCAAAGTCTTCTATTAAGTTAAAAGAGCACTGCATTATGTTGAATTGATGCAGGAATAATAAAAACACACTATGAACAAATTTTAATATCCCAACTAAAACAAGTTCAAAATGCACAAAACACATAGACATATGGCTGAAAGTGGCAGAAATTAACTCTCTCTCTCTCTCTCTCTCTCTCTCTCTCTCTCTCTCTCTCTCTCTCTCTCTCTCTCTTTCTCACACACACACACACACACACACACACACAGTAGGCATTATGTTCAAATCTGAAACAAAATAGAGTGAGACAAATATAATTAATAAAGTAGAACAAATAGATTATGCTAAACTCTTTGTCTTACAAATAGAAATCTTAGACTCTTTTCCATTCCTTTGGTCCTTATATAGTCACCCACTGTGAAAATAAAATTACCAGCCTATTTCAAGGAATTATTACAGCAATAAAAAGACAAAAATATTTGATAAGAAAATTTACCGTGGCCCATTTGAATGCTAAATGATAGAGATGTGCACAGTGACTCATCTGTTCCTTACATGCTACGCTGGGCCTCATAATTTAGACATTTTGTGTTGTAACTCTTACAGTCTTTTGGCCTGCTATAATAATTTTCTACTTTGCTGTGGAACAACACCAGAGCTACACAATCTGCAAAAGTCTTCAAAATTCCACATGTGTGGGTTGTCACTGGCTCTAATATTTGTTCTTCAAATTGCCCCAAATTCTTTAGCAAGAGAAAACAAATATACCGTGTGTTACAGAGCAATGAATGAAAAGTGCCTATGAGGATACCGCTGAGCTGGCACTCAACACCTTCCATAATTCCACATCTGAGACTGCTGCAGACAGCTCCACCTTTCAGACCCCCAATCAACACATTAAATGTGCATCCTTTTCAGAAATTATTGTCTGTATACCTTAGGAACCTAAATACTAAACCCATTTCACCAGACAAGAATCTTTTCCATGTTTGCTGTGAATGACAAAACCATACAGCTCAGTTGATCCATGGATGTACAAATCTAGTAGACACTGGGAATGGCAGGAGCCCCAAGTGTGTGGACAGGGATTGTAAAACCTACTCAGCTGTTAACTTTTCCCAGAAAGTGAACTCAAGAGATTAGTAGCTGTTTTCCTTCCCTTTTACCCCCTCTTGTCACTCTTCTCTTGCTGTCATTTGAAACATATGTTCCTCCATAGCCACTGTTGCTGCCCCCACCCATCCCCAGCAGTGAATCAGTTCATTGCACAAGTTGAGGAAGAGACATCATGTCACAGATTTATTCTCTATCCAGATGTGATTTGCCAGGAAAGCCAAGCTCAGTGAGTTGTAAGGATTATTTATTTTGTGGCTCACTACTGTCTGATGTATATGAAAAAGAAAGTGGTATGAGAATTAAAATTAAGAACACCAGTGAGTCAGACATGGCGTTGCATACCTATAACCCCAGCTACTTGGAATGTTGACATGGGACTATTTCAAGTTCAAGGACAGATTAAGCAGCATAGCTGAGGCCCCATCTCAAAGTATTGCTCCAGTAGAAACAAAAGGGTTGATTTAAAAAACACTTCAGAAAACCAATGTTTTTGTTTACACTGTAGAAAAATGTTTCAAACAAATGTGAAAATCTCCTCTCCTGAAAGATGTATCTAAGAGCCCCCATGTTTACAAGCCTATTCAATCTCATATCAGGCAAAGAAATTTTACTCTACTCTCTGCAAATTTGTCTTTGAAAATTGTTACAAAACAGATGAAAAACATAATTGTGTCCTATACAATCTGTCTCCAAGGGGTACACAAATGTTATATGTGTTGACTCCTTTGACTCATTATGAAATGATTCTGCCAATAAGATATCTCCACGAACACTTCTGATGGCTTTGAAGCTTTCAAATTTTTCTAGTTCACTTATTTACATCGTTAGTAATTCTTTTCTGTTGCTCTGAAAAACACCATGGCCGAAAGCAACTTATGGAAGAAAGTATTTGCTTCTATTTACAGTTCTAGAGGGCTAGCTCATAATAACAGGAGAACTACTGCAACTGGTGGCTGGAGAAAGAAGCTAAGAGATCACATCTTCAGCTGCAAACACAGAGCAGAAGAGAGAATTAGGTGTGGCCTATAAACACTCTGTCCTCCTGTGAGGTGCTCCCTCCAGCAAGGAGGCACATCCCCCAAACACCACCACTAACAGGAAATCAAGTATGCAAATGCATGAGCCTATATATGGGCGACCTTTCTCCGTCAAGGCACAATTACCTTACAGGAAAAACTCTTATCTACGAATATCTCTTAAGTTTCAAGATATATTCATTGACTATGCAGAGTTATACAAATAGACAATTTGTGGATTTGTGTTCAGAATTCTAGAGATATGGGACAAAATAATAGAGGTCCAAAGACCCAGTTCTTTGGCCAGAATGTCAACTGCTTCTGAGATGAGGGAAAAAGAAAAGACTTCTTTCCATATTGGATGCTGCATTAAGCCAGTGCTCTTGCTTTCAGATTGCCACTACATGGTTTCCACAACTCTGTAGTTCATCCATCCACTGGATAGAAAAACCACACAAAAGGCTTAGAAAATGGTGCTGCCAATAGAACAGGTAACCAAGGCCTTCTTTGCTGACTGACTTTGTCATCCTTTCCTCATCGTCCTGTGCATCAGATTCGTTGGAAGAACTGGAAACTTACAGGAGAAATGTGTTCATGCTCTGCTTTTCTTCAACAAAGGGCTACACATTGTCTTGTATCATCTCTCAGACTCAAAAATTTATGTTCTGACAGGGAGGTGCTACGTAAAGAAGCCTAAACCATGGATGCTAATGATGGGCCACACCTGTTGCTTGACCTTCACCCAGTCACCTCAGGTACAGACCCTTAATGTGACATCACATCTTAGGCACTTGTTAGCATGTGTCAACTGTCCTAAATCAGACATTTTGCAAGTAGTAAAATGGGCGTGAACTCCCAAGCTCTCCTAGAGACAAGATAGAGAGGTGGGTTTGTTATGATTGTGATCAATAGAGGGGCTTGGCTTTGTCTGGGCAGGTGCACAGGACCTGTGCTGTATCACCTACTTCACTGAACCAATCAGAGGCTGGGAGGAAGGGATAATAACTGTGACTTTACCACCATGTGCTGAGAGCTGTGCACAGTGTCCTAGGGCACCTGACTTCTGAGATCTATCTTTGAGCCTCATAGTCTGTGTTTTCACAGGTTATGAGTCTTCAAAACACATGTTAGAACTGGGAGACAGCTTACTGAGTAAGGGTATTTGCCCTGGACCTCAGTTTGTATCCTCAAAAATGCTGTAAAAAGCCAGATATACCACACATTCCTGCACCCCCAGATCTTGGAGGATGAATATAAAAGGGTTGAGTTTTCTGGCTATCAACATAGCTCCAAGCTCAGTAAGTTGCTGTTTCAAAGCAACGAGGTAGAGAGTGATACAGCAGGACACTGAATATTGTGTACACAAAATATGCACACACTCATACACACAACAGTGTATATAGCATACACATACACACACACACAGAGAGAGAGGGGGGGGGAAATACTCACATTCCACATATACATATAATCAAAAGTAAGTACAATAAAATAAACCATTTCTCATGTCCTATTCCAAACAAGGAGCTGTCTGATCAAAAGCAACACGATCCTCGTTTTGTACATATAATTGCCACTAATCTTCACATTATTACTAAATTTTTGATAATATTAAGTGTCTTGTTATGATTTGAAATTCTCAGAGATGTCTTTCTTGTGAATATAATTCTGAGTTCTTTATATCTTATGTGAAACAAACTTTTCAGAAGCTAAGATAAAGTTGTATCAAACAGCATTATTCTTGACATTGATATGAATAATTCAATTTCATTTCACCCTATGTCTTTTTAATCCATGAAACTACATTAAAGCAATATCATGATAGCAATACATTCAACAACTTTACATATGTTTAGGTTAATTTTCATGCCTTTCTGTATTCACTCACTTTTCTACAAATAAAGACTGATGTTAAAATTGTAACTCCCTTATAGAAGTACAAGTATTTAATAGTATAAAATATTTACAATCATATGATAAACCCTCAAAAAGTTCTAGTTGGCACCATGATTCAATTCTATATATCAAAAGCACTCACATAGCAAGTGCTGTGACATGTCTTCAGGTGACAAATAACAAGGAACTTTAATTCACTAAACAAGAAAAACAATTATTAAACAATTGGAGATTTTCCTGAGATGACCATAGTCCCTGAAGCATCCTGGAAAGCAAGGTCCCTGAACATCCGCATTTCCTCCAAGTCCTTCCATTACCTTGGTGAGGGGAAGAAAGGTGAGACACAGAACTGCACTGAAAATGGTTTGCTTTCCCATCTGTTACCTCCTTGTTTTTCTTCTTGTTGATTCAAAGTTAACCATCAACAGAATCACACTGGAAGACCTTTCAAAAGCCCCATCGCAAAGTTGTTGCTTCTGTCCCTCAGGATGCCACTTGGTGACCATGACTCATGCTTGCACTGAATGGTCACTGGCTTCACTTTTTCCCACAAATTGACTTTCTTTGCCTTCTGACATCACATAAACACAGCCTTAACCTAAATGCCATTAGCAACTAAACGACTGTTGAGTTAGTTGCAAGGAAATTAAAGTCTTGACATTTTGATAGAAACACATCATACACTTTGACAAGAGAAATAACTATCTTTTAGTAAGTATGTAGTAAAAATGTGGTGGTGTATATGACTGATTACTCACTTAATCCTGAAAAGATACCAGAAAGGGGGAAACAGTAATATATTCACTGCTAAAGGGAGGAAGTTGAGACATGAAGAAGGTGAGTAACTTCTAGTAACTACAGAAGCAAAGAACTGATCAGAAGCAATTGTGATCTTAAGTTGACGCTCTTGACCACTGAGCTACCATAAAAACGGTCCTGTGGAACTACAAATATTGTCAGATAAGACAAATGGAATGAATGAGACTCTGGTCTGTGGCATACAGACTTGGGTCTTCATCCCATTTGCCACTAAAGACCTCAAGTCCTTACACAATTTTTCCTGGTAAAGTAAATCACTTTGTCTCAACTTCCTTGATCTAATACCTAATCCATATGATAGTGTAAGACTTCACTTAATAATGGGTAGAAAGTGTTCAGCCAGTGTGACCAGGTCCTAAGGCTCCTATACATGGTACATGCTATAATTGCACATACTTTCTGAAGCAAACCTTACCCTCCACAATAGAGAAGCATCTGGAATGTTTACAATAAAAAAAAAATCTGTAAGAAGGAAGGCACACTCCTTGGCTTCATGGCTGGCGAAGAGTCCAAGCCAAGGTTTAGCTATGGGTGGAAAGTTTTGTTGATCTCTAGTGAGCAGCACTTTCTTCTACATTTTTTTTTATTATTGGGAGTACAGGAAATACCCTATTGGCATGATTTTGAATTCCTTTTTGTTGCCAAAAAGCAGAAACACAAACAACACATTGCTTGTAATCCATGCCTCAAGAGATCTGTGAACAGAATGAAGGAACAAAGAGCTGCTGAGGGCTGTGCTGGGCCAGGTCAACACCATGCTGGTTTGGGGATGGAAGAAAAACAGCAGCAAGTCATTTCTTCCATGAGGACAGCCAATGTGTATTGTTCCAGTGAAAGTACTCAAACACTCACAGCACAGACAGAACTTAAATTTTTATTTTAAGTAAAAGAACAGCAAACTGCTTTAAGAAAAAAGTCAACTCCTAGGTGTAAAGGACGCTATTGTTCAATTTTGTGCCTACAGAGGAGAGACAAGGTCCAGTGTCACAGGCAAGGAGTTCGGTTAACATCTGCTAGATGAGCAATAGAAGGACATCAAAAGAATCTTCTATACAGCAACCAAACCATCCTCCTTTCAGGAAAGACAAGTATCTTGATTCACTCTGCTGTACCATCCAAAAACAAAAACAAACAAACAAACAAACAAACAACAACAAAGAACGAGCTTCGCTTAAACATTTTTAAACTCTGCTTCAGTCTCCTGAGTGCTGGGATTTCAAGCATGATACACCATGCCTGATTTATATTAATATATTTCAAAAGCCTAAAATTTAATAAAGATATAATATTATTGTGGCTTTTGGAGCTGAATATTTCTTTAAAGCCCTGTATTCATAGAGTTAGAAGCCAAAAGAAATTATGTTTACTAAAAATATCAGGTTTTATTCCTTATATAATCATACCAAAGTTAGTGGTTTGAGGAGTCTGTGTTAATTTATTTGGCTAGGCCATGGACCCAGGTGTTTAAATCAAACACCAGTCTTAAGGTCCTGTGAAGGAATTGAGGGATGAGTCTAATATTTAAATCAATGGGTGCCTGTAAAGCAGGTGACAATCCAGAATGTTCACCAGCCTCAGACAAACAACTGAAAACCTTAAGGGTAATGAAGACTCAGATTCCCTAAGGAAAAGGCAATTCTTCCTCCAAGCTGGCTGACTGTAACCTTCACCTTCCACATCAGCTCTTTCCTGGGTCTTCAGACGGCCGCCAGCTCCTCAGACTTCCAACCCACCAACTATTTCAGTCTTGTGAACCAATCCCTTAAAAGAAGCTTTTAGTCTCCCTGTTTCACGTGTGTGTGTGTGTGTGTGTGTGTGTGTGTGTGTGTGTGTGTGTGTGTATTCTTTCATGATGCTCCATATATTTTCTTCTGGTTCACTTTTTCTCTCTAGAGAACACTGACATATACAATAGCTTATACAACAAATTTTATTTAGCTCAAATTTTTGTAGGTTGGCCATTTGAGCTGACTTCATTGGGGGAGTTCTGTCTAGACCAAGCTTAGTTGATTTGAGGTGCCTCTCATGCATTTGCAGCTAAACGTCATCTTTTAATCAGAAAGTTAAAAGATTTGTAAGCATATAAGAGAATCTCTAGCTTCTCACTAGTTGTTTTCAAATATATTATATACTTGAATATTTATGTTAAACTACTTAACTTAATATCCTTTTTAGTTGAGTTAATAAGTATTTTTCATGTTCCTTTTTCTTTCTTTTGTTGTTACTGTTTTTCTGGGTTTTTTTCTTCAGGGCCTCACTGTGTAATCTAGTCTAGCTTGGAACTCACTACGTAATGCAGGCAAACCCCAAACTCTAGCAAATTCTTCTGCCTCAGCCTACAAATTCTGGGATTATAGTCATAAGACACAATGCTTGGCTCTATATTTTTCAACTTGCAAATGTAATTATTGCTACAGTAAATGCAGATCAATACAGCACGAACAAAAGCTCTTTGGTCTCTTTTAATATTTTTAACTGAAAAACCCAAACTGTTTGTGAGTCCCTTGCTCAAAAGCCCATCATTATGTAGAAAACAATAGTTTCCATTGCAGCATTGACTTTAAGTTTATGCATCTAACTACCCACTTTTAGTAGTCAAAGCCACTGTGTCAACCTCATCTGCTATTTGCTATAAAAAAAAAAAAATGACCCTTAATGGCAGGAGTCATGACCCAGAAAGCCTTGAGTACTTAACTAGACTGTTGGCCTTTTTCTGGAAAAAGAAAATAGTGTCAAAAATGTTTAAGTGGAAAATCATTTATGCTTCAGAGGGAGTGTAAGCATGGCCTCATCCATGACAGAATGAAACAAGTAGGCTAAAGCCAGATCAGATGCTCCTTTTAGCAGCAATTAAAGAGAAAAGGTTAAGGCCTTCTTGGCTAAAGAAGCATGCAAAATGAAAAGACTGTTGAGAGAAAGCAAGGCATGTGGTGGGCATGACTGGGAGATGGCAAGAATATGCAAAATGAGTGTCATGGCCTTCCTTTAAAATAGGTCCTGACACTTTCCTCAAATCAGGTTCCTGAATAATAATACTCGTGATACTTTCTCATAACAAATGGCCTGCTTGATTGCTGATCCTGATATTAGCCCTTACAAAATTAGAATTTTTAATACAAGGGAAAAAGAACTACCAAAGAATTGTCATACAGCTACAAGAATTCCTGAGAAAATTGGTTACTCTATTCTCTTCTCTGTTATCACTGTAGAACTCTAACCGAAAGTCTCAATTTGGGATTAAACAAATGTAGGAAAGAAACAGGATGATGTTGGTTCCCAACAATGAAGATAAGATGTTCCCCTAAGAACCTCCTTGAGATGCTTCCATCTGAAAGAGATGAACTCATGCTGCAGGTCTTGGCTCATCAGATGCTCCTGTCTAAAACTCATAGCTATGGAAGAAAACCAAGTAGATGAAGGTAGAAGAAGTACAGAGACACCTGAGTATTTAGCAACCTTTTGAGTTCAAATCCCATGAAGATGGTGAACTAAAAATGAAAAGTTGGGTTAAATATGTTGGCTACAAAATATGTGTGTGTGTGTCTGTCTGTGTGTGTGTGTGTCTGTGTGTGTGTGTGTGTGTGTGTGTGTGAACTAAATATGTTGGCTACAAGTCATACTATTAATTAGTCTTTTCACCAAAGAAACTAACTGGCAACACTGGCATACCCAAGAGTAGAGCAAAGAGGATGACTGATGGATCAGGGGTTCTTGGAAACTGTTGTAGAATCTTTGTCCTGGCTGTCATCATTCAGCTGTGATTTTTGGTCCATTTCCACAAAAATGTCAGGGTTCTTCCATCACCATTTGCCACAGAAAGCTCTCATCTGCCTGATGATTTCTTCCATCTCAGATTTCCTGGGTCATTTCAAACCTTATTTCATTTTATTTAACCCTGGCTAGCCATTTGCTCTAGGAGGAAATAGTTGTCTGTTCATATTTTGTTTATCAGAAAGCAGTTCTGTGTTCTCAATTCCAAAGCAAAAGTAATTAATATATAATGTTCACTATATATGAAATGAGAGAAAAGCCAGAGGGGGTGCATACCTTTAAACCCAGCTCTCCAGAGGCAGAAGCAGGTGGATCTCTAGCCTAGATAGTGAGTTCCAAGACAGCCAGGCTACACAGAGAAACCCTGTCTTGAGGGAGGAGGGAGAAGAAGGAGGAGAAGGAGGAGGAGAAGGAAAGGAAGGAAGGATGGAAGAAAGGAGTGAGAGAGAAAGAGAGAGAGCTAAAGGAGACTTTGCATTACCTGTCAATTAACTCTTCAGAGACAGTGCCTAACAAACCCAATAGTTAGCAAAATGCAGAAACAGCTTTTTAAAAGGAGCTCTTGAAAAGCTAGGCACAGGGCCACAGAGATACTTCCGAGATTTACCAAGAGCACAATTATACTCAGATCACTTGGCTTCTGCACAAAACAGAAAATGGGCTGCTGAAAGAAAGGTCAGAAATTAGCACTAGCAAATAGGTTAACGTTAAAGAAAAAGGCCTATAAACATGGACCTCGAGAGCTATAAAAACAAGACAGCTCTTTTCTCACATCCAGACATCATTTTCCTCCACAGTCTCGGAAGAAGGAACATCTACTGCAACAGGAAGTCTACAGAGGAAAAGGAAAGCGAACTCTGAGACAATGAGTCCATCTCTCTCTCTTTACGAGAGTCTTTACTCATGTGTTAACAAAAGAGACAAACGGCATGTCAGAGAAGTCCACTCCATTTTACCAGTCACTGGGTCTCAGAACCAAGAACCAGGGTACTGGGTTACTTTTCTTCAACATCTGTTCAGACGAAGTTTCTCACCAGTGTCTTTATTTCCGAGGTGAGTATTATGGACAATTGTGTATTCTTTTTTGTCCTCACAGGAAGTCCATCTGGGCAGATTTCAGTGGTTTTGATCAGCTGCCTTTGTGAAGACAGTGAGAAGCAGGCTAGTGTCTTTCTTGGCCATACCTGTAAGTCTGAATATAAATAAACTAGGAAACCCAAGCCAGGTAACCATACAGTATATAGACAAATATAAACTGATTCTTGTGAAATTCTGCATGCAAAGAAGTGACATTTAGGGAGCCCTTCCCTCTGAATACATATATTGAAGTCACAAGCCTCAGTTTCCAGAAATAGTTTTTTAAAAAGATGCTCAAATTAAAATAAGACCATTAGGATGGGCTGTAATACAGAATAGCTCTGTAAGGAGGATGTGGACACAGGCACACAAACACACACACACACACACACACACACACACACACACACACGGAGAAAACAATGTGAAGATTGATTCAAGAGAACTATTTAAAAGCCAATCAGACCAGGAAATTCCAGGAAACTGACAAGAAGCTGGGAAGAGGCAAGGAATCATTTTCCTAAGTGTCAAAGGGAACATGACCAAGCATGCACATGGTGCACATATATACATGTGGGCAAACACGCATACACATAAAATAAACCTACAACTATAAGCCATTCCCATACTCTATCTTCTCCTCTTCATATGTTTCCCCTCTTAGTATGATGCAATAATAATGCTCACAAATATATTCACAAGAATTATTTTATAACTGTTATTATATCCAGAATCTTTTCTTTAAAAGGAAGGAAATGTTGTGTGGTAGAAACATGTGTTTAATACATCTTTATACCTTTTCTGTTCTCTTATTTATAAACCCAGGAGGGAATGAATATGCTTTATGATGGTTTCCATCCCAACTAGTTAAATTTTTTAAATGTTAAAGTTGTTTAAGGGTAACTTTCATTTACCTGAAAAAAAAATAATGTGAAATACTCAACTCCCCACTATTACTGGTTAAATGAAACATTATTGCACACATTAGAAGAGGAAACATTTTTATTCAGATTTGGACAGTTTCAATAATGCAATAGAACACACAACTTTCCACACTACTCAGTTTCTGCAGGGAAAATAGCAGAATTTTGAAAACTTTATCTCACAATCTATATCATATTAATTTGTTGTATCATTTAGCAGCAACATGTTTATGTATGATGCATGAAAGTTTGTGAACAATTTAATAATCATGTGACAGGATTCGAAAATCCAGTACAAGAGAAATAATGGGATAGGGGACTGCATATCTGGTTCAGGCTTTTAGGAGAGGGCATACGTCCCTGATGGCATCCAGCTGGAGAACTACAGAGGCAGGACGTGTTATGGATCTCCCTGAAAGCATTAAGGCAGGCCCAGAAAAATTTACTTCATGCTGATTTATAGCTTTTCACATCAATATTCTATTAACAAGAGTTCTTAACTTAGAGGTAACAGAACTTAATTCTGACATCAATGGAGACCACTTCTAGCCCACTGAACTTTTAGTTGTTCTCATGAAGCTAATGTCATAACTTCCATCGTGACCACAGCATGAATCTCACCATATGTATATTCCTATGGGAATTCTCTGAAAGCACAAGGTCCAAATGTATGCTCAGAATTAAGCCGGAATTCAATCTTATAAATGGTACTAAATTCTAGTGCATACTATTGGTTTGTTACGGTTGTTGTGTTCAGATTCTGTCCATCTGGTTTATTTATTTCACTAGTCTGTGTGTGTTCACTTGGAATATTATTCTAAAAAGAAACAGTTAAATTGAATATATACTAGACTCAATAAATAATCTAAACAAATTATAACATAAGTTTATATTTTGTTCTGTCTTTTGAAACTTTATTAATAACACTTTGTTGATTCAGCATCTAAATGCACTTATCCAAATATATCCCTATCCACATTTTTCCAGGAACTTCTCTTCTATATGATTTAAGTATACACACTTTAATTCCTTTAATGAAATAACAAGAAACTAGTCTTAACTCCCATTACTGTATGTGTGATTATCAGGATAAGCAGAGGAAATATAAGGGGAATATTGGATATGTTTTTAAATGCTATAAAATATGTTGATGAAGTGGTTCTTAAAAGTGGCAGAAAAGTAAACAATAATAATAATTTTAATTCTAAGTTAAACCAGAAACCCAAGTTAGAAAGGAAAGCACTGAAATTGGTATGTTGCCATTGACCATCTGCCAAACTCAATAAACTTCTCCTAAAGCCTTTACAACATAAAGCACACACAGAGAGAAATGAAGATGAAAGCCATTCCAGAAGACCCCTAACCCTCCAAGTGGGACTCGTGAAGGTTAGAGCAAAGATTAAGCTTTTTTTTAAGTACTAGCCTTTGGTAGATTAGAATGTAGCAACAGAAGCCAAATAAAAAGCAGATATATGATCTTTCTGCTCCCCAAAGTCAAAGTGGATGAAAATAGCATAGACTTGGCCATCCAGAGCTCTGACAAAGTCTAGGGTGAAGTCAGTGACACAATGAAATTAGCAGTGTCACGAGCAGTCACCCCAAGGCTCTGCTGTCATCTGTCAAACTTCCTTTAGTTCCCACATATTTTTAGTATGACTCTCTAGGCTTAGGACTGAATCTTCTAAGTATAATTGTAATGGATATAACTACCTCCAGAGTTTACATCTATTATTTACAACTAAGTATTTCACTGATAAATATCTTCTTCCATATTCAGAGATCTTCACTGACAAAATCCTAGAATTCTATCTGGGAGAAAAAGCTACCCAGTAAAGCCTCAATATAAATAAAAGATAATTACCTGAAAGAAAGTATTCTCAGGTTTAGACCTGGGCACTGGAGGATCTATCCAGGGTCCTGACTTCTATTCTAACAGCTTAACCTCAAATGCAAATTGCAATCAAGCACATTCTGCCTTATAACTTCTAAAATTTTCATTCATGTGATTTTGACTCCCAACCATCCAAGTAACATGCCTTGAATATGCATGAATTAATCACACCCAAATTCATATCACAAAGAAAAATGAAGCTCACTGAAATTCTTTTAGCTGCTTGAGATAGATGACTGAACATTCATATCATAGGTACACATAACTAATATTATCTGTTATTATTAATAATGTATCTTGCTTTGTTTTCCTAGAGGTCTACTCACCCATTTTTAAACAAATATATGTGAAGCATCTACTAGTGATCCCAGAACTTTGCTAGAACAATCACAACTCAACTTATCAAGTTTGTATTATGTTACATTTAATTTTTATCTATTTCTTTAGCATGTCAAATATCTATTTTTATTCTTGATGATGCTTTCCATAGCTTTAGCATACATGTTCATGTTAGCTAGTCCAGGAACACAAATCAGTGAAAACTTTCTGCATCACTCAATCAAAAAAAAAAAAAAGTTTACATTCCGAATTTGCTTAACATTCTATAACAGCAGTTCTCAACCTGTGGTTATTGAACCCTTTGGAGCTTGAATGACCCTTTCATAGGGGTTGCCTAAGACCATTGGAAAACACAGATAGTTATATTACAATTCATAACCATAGCAAAATTAAAGTTATAAGATAGCATCAAGAATATATTTATGGTTGGGGGGTCACAATATGAGGAACCGTATTAAAGGGTTACAACATTAGGAAAGTTGAGAACCACTATTCTGTTCTATAAGATACCATCTTTCTTTGTTTCCTCAAATTCACTCATAGATTTAAATTTTCTGTGACAGTGCTTATGTCTTTCTTCTTGGTTCAGATTTGGAAAACTTACAGAACACTAAAAACCATGAAAACACATGAACACTCCGAGAACATAAATTCATGAATTGTGGCTGGAAAACCTGCACTTGAGGTTCCATCAAAGCCATGAAGACCATGGTAATAATGGTCCTCAATGTCAATATGCTCTCTGCTCTTTGAAAATCAAACTACATTCATCTTCCAATTGTTCCTGAAAGGTCAGTTTAGTGACCTGAATTGTTAATTGTCAGTAATAATTTGATGGCTCATCCCTCTTCTACACAACATTGTTTATAGACAGTTTACAGAATGTGACTGTGTCCAGTCAGAAGGACTTTCTGTCTCTCTCTATCAGCTATAACATTTCTTCTCTCTGCCAAGTACAGATTCTACATACAAATATGTAGCATTTTTTCAAAAGAGACATTTAAATACACGCTTACTCATCTACTCACTACATTTTGCCCAAACCACCTGCTGAGACCTAATTTGAATAGTCCAAAACCACATGGACATACCTCTCATGAACAAAGAAAGTCACTTTTAAACTCTGGGGGTTGGGGAAAATGCTTAGATTACTTCAGTCTTTCCTATGTGTCACTTTCAATTGAAAAGTCAAAACAAATTAATCAAAAAGCAAAAGGAACATAATAAGTCAGAAAACCAAAGGTAGAAACTCAGACATGGGAAGTTATGCCAATGACTGGTATTCAAGGGCTAACAATTAGCCTCAGTTCCATAAAACCTTATCAATTTTCAACCTGGATTGTGTTTAAAAGTAAAAGCTCAAAAACATTTGAAAGCATTAAGGAAATTCTATCAAGGTCTTTATTTTGTTAAGGAGATCACACAATTTAAACATCCCACCCAAACTCCCCACCAAAAAAAGAATGAAAGAAAGAAAAAGAAAAAAGAACAAAAAAAAAATGAATTGGAGCTGTCTTCGCTGAGTTGTTTGAAAGCAGCAAAAGATAAAATTAAGCAACTGAGTTATGGTGTTAATGAGCATCAATTTGTACATTGCCTCAAGATAATGAGGCCACATTGTTGTGGTGTATGATGGGTAATTAATGTGACCAATTATCAAGAATTTCCAGTGGAAATTGGTTAACTGCCACCAGCTATGCTTTACAGATTGGAGGATCCAATAGCAAAATCTCTCTGGAAACTTTACATTGGTTTCTTGAGAGAAGACACAGATTAGTCTATTTAGAAATATATTTTTATTGTGTGGGAAGCAAAGTGCTTTTTTTTTACTAAAAATAACCAAATCTAGAGCATCCACTGGAGTGAAACAACATGTTTTGTAAACTGTCTAGCCTTCCGTGGTGGGTCTGTTCACTACTAATTTGATCCATGCACACACAACTCCAGACTCTTTCCAAGCCCTGCTTCCTAATTCTACAAAATCCAAATCTAAAGCCATAAGAAAATTCAGAACAGGCATCTAAGGTTTTTCACTTCAGTAACTGAAGAGGATGTTGCCTTGTTAATCTCAAAGGATTGACAGAACAATTTTATCACGTTTTCTGAAAAAAAAAAAATCTATACAGATTTAAGGTCGCATTCTGGATTTAATTGAAGTAACCTTTTGTACAATCTCTCTTTAATGAAGTGCAATGAAGTTAAACTCCATGGGGGCCATTAATCTGAAACACTCCGTTTAAAAACTACAAGGGGAGTTTTTAATAAACAGTGTGAAGTAGGGCCCAGGTGGAAAAGTAATTGAGAGGGAACTGGTGTCTGGGCCAGGTTGTTATTAAACTCTTATCGCAGGTAAGCTAAAACCCCAATGGTGAGCTGCTCTGTGATTTATGATGCCCTTCTCATCCTAACTTGAAGGGAAAAGCTACATTTAATAATGAAAAAATCCTGTGACTAAGCTATAAAATAACTGAGCGATTACTTAGAATAATTTATACAGTGCAATACACTGACCTTGCTTTAAGCATAAAATCTACAAAATAACTTCAGCAATAAAATTGTGAACTAATAAAAGGACCAAAGACTTTAACTATTTTTACTGTGTGGTGCCTGGGGGGAGCCATAAATAAGTATTGTATTCTAATCACAGGACTTAAGAAAATTCATATATTTTTTAATCTTGAAACAGCTTTCTAGAGAAAAGTGTGCTCATTCTGGCCAACTGTAAATCAGGAAGTCTAATGTCCTTAATTTTAAAGGATTACATCTAATTCTGACAATATTCTCTCTTTGTGTGTGAATTCTGTTTCAGTTTCTTTTTAAATTCCCAGCCCTGGGCCTGTGGAAGGAAACTGGCAATAATTCCTATCTTAACTGTTTAAATATTTACTCTTTTGAAATTAAAAATAAAGATGGCAACTGGGCTCTTGCAGCAACAGTAAGAGCTGAGGTGATCTTCCCAGACTATTAAGGCAAGGATAATTTTACTTCTAAGTAGGTAGTGTTCCAGCACTTCACAATCAATGTATCTACTTTTCATGGTGGCTTTCAACAACAAACCTGGCTTCTTCTCCAAACTGGCATGAGGCAGCACATAACCAACCATAGCTTGGCACTCTTGCCACTTTCAATTCCTCAATCACCATGCCTGAGCAAACACTTTGTTCTGAATGCTTTGAATTCATGAAATGATTCCAACAGAACGTCTTACAATTGACTTCAAATTCCGTGAAATCCTGTCAGTTTCTGCAAGATTGGAATATCAGCACATCGAAACCCTGTAGGAACAACTTTTGAGGCAGCATTTTCTCTTTGGGCCATAAAATTGCTGTGATTAGAGGCATAACCTTACTTCACCTTCAGCAAAGCGTCAGTTTAGCTCCTCGCTCCCAACAAGAACAAAGTCACAAAGATGTTGTCCCTGGGGTGGCTTTATGTAAACAAAGTAAGTCTTTAAGTTAAAAATAATTTCTAAGTATTGCACCTTTCTCATTCCTTGGACAAAAGGCATAAAAACAATTACTGCAAGAAAGCAAAAAGTTCATACGTTATAATTAGTTGGGCCATTATTAGTCTCTGAATAAATTTAGGAGTGTAGCCTCATATCTAAAAAGGAGTAAATGCAGAGGTACTTGATAGGGCAGAAGGAAAATTCTAGGAGTCTGAGGCCTGGAAAATGTACCCTGTGAACCTCTGGGAGCTGTAGACTCAGCTTGGATAGAGACAGGGGATTGCCTGGAATAGAATATAGTCAAAGAAAGCAAGTGTGCAATGCAGGATAAAAATAGAAGGTTAGGCATGTGACCTGGCCTTGAGTCATTTATTCTATCCGTAGAAAGTAAACTGAACTTCAGAGTAAGAACACAGTCGTGAATAAAAGCCTAATTCTTTACTAGCCCTGAAACAACCGATACATAGACAAAACCTACAAACTACAGGAAGGAGGAGTCATTTTCCCCTTCAAGTCTGAGAAATTCTCCTAGGAAGGAGACAAACACTTCTATATTTGGTTTTACTCTTTATGTGAATCTACAAAAGCACCAGAAGGAGAGTTTTCGGATGAGAAACTGAAAGAAGCCAGAGCTAGGAAGCCATTGCTTGTGAGAACTGACTTGATCTTGTAAGAACTGACTTGATAGAGCAAAGAAAAATGGCAATTCTGCAGCCAACTCTAAGGAAGGCTAAGAACCAGTATGATCTAAACTAACTAACCTTAAAGGCCCAGCAGGGAAGCAAGAAACAATTTGAAGGGTATTTGAATGTCTACTTAAACAACATAGGTTTCCAGAAAGCTACTCTAGAAGGAAATGGTTACTTGTTCAAGTAGCCTAGGAAGAGTGGGAGGCCATGGTAAAAAGCACAGGTGGAAGTAAAACTCTGCAACCTGAATTCTGAGGCTGGCGATCTCCTCCCCCTTAGTTCCTAGATCATGGTCATTGACCTTTATCTCTTCAGGAGACAGGGGGGCTTTTCTCTAAGTACTCAGACTTAGCAACACACGAGCCAAAAAGGTTACTACTGATGTGAAAGTTTTCCCAATGCATTGGCTCAATCATATCACTCTACACTAGAGCCCATATCAGCAACCTATGGTTTCCAAGGAAGTATGTGTGTGTGTGTGTGTGTGTGTGTGTGTGTGTGTGTGTGTGTGTGT